>CM033732.1:17251649-17851649 GCA_019671005.1 Hibiscus mutabilis
AAGTTTGAATTCATGGTTGTCGAGTTGGACTTGATTATCACAGCACCATGGGAGAATGGTTTGACGACTTGAATGGTCCCGACCATCTTGATTTCAGCTTTCCCGGGAAAAGTTTTAGCCGAGAATTGAATAGGAGAACTAGTTGCCCTGGCGTGAATTACCGTGGCAATAGTTTCTTGTCATGCCATCGCTTTGTTTTCTCCTTGCAGATTCGTGCATTGTTATAGGCGAGTGCACGGAATTCTTCTATCTCGTTGAGATCCATCAAATGCTTTTGTCCAGCACTTTCCCAATCCATATTCACGGTCTTGATTGCCCAGTATGCCTTGTGTTCGATTTCCACCGGTAGATGACATGTTTTGCCATAGACAAGTCGGAAGGGGGACATACCTAAGGGTGTTTTCAATGCAGTGCGATATGCCCAAAGTGCGTCATCTAGTCTTAATGACCAATCCTTCATAGAAGGATTTACAACTTTCTCGAGTATACCCTTCAATTCCCGGTTGGAAATTTCTGGTTGCCCATTGGTTTGTGGGTGATATTGCCCGTCCTATGGCAACGATCACATTGCTTGTAAAACTCTTGGGCATCTTTGTACAGTGTTGGCCAATACAAACCGGATTGCAAAACTTTGGCCACTGATACGAGTTCCTCCAAAAAGTCCTCCATAGGGTGAAGAATGGCATTACAGAGTACATTATCTTTGCTCTTTTTCAGGGACACATCGGCGTATGACCTGATCTGCATATTGTTTAAACAAAAGAGGCTCGTCCCAAAAGTAATGCTTAGCATCATGGCGGAACCACTTCTTCCCTTGGTGAGTAAGGCCATAAGGTAAAATACCACAAACAAGGAAATTAACTAAATCCGCGTACTAGGGTATTGCCGAGGCATGTGCTGTCGTGACGACTGCTCCCAAGGTTGCTGAGGCGTCGAGGGTTGCCAGGGCGTCCGCGTCTGGAGTTGTCGAGGCGTGCGCGTCAGGTGCTACTGCGGCATCCATGGTTGTCGAGGCATGCAGATCCATGGTTGCTGAGGCGTCGAAGGTTGCCGAGGCATGCGCGTCTGGAGTTGCTGAGGTATGCGCGTCAAGGGCTGCTGAGGCGTCTAAGGTTACCGAGGCATGTGCATCCGTGGTTGCCGAGGAAACTAAAAGTTGCTCATCCGGGAATGCATCGCATATCTCTAAATCCGCTTCCTCCTCCCTATTGCGTTCTAAACGTGATAAGTGATCGGCCACTTGATTTTCTGTTCCTTTCCTGTGCATTGGCCTAGGACTGCTCCTACCGTGAAATCACTTGCATCACACATGAGCTCAAAAGGTAGGCCCCAATCTGGTGGAACGATAATGGGTGCTGAAGCAAGCTTTTCCTTTAGGGTTTGAATGCTTGGGTGCAAGAATCATCAAAATGGAAGACTTTATCTTGGTGAGGGTAATCTCTCGATCACGTCCACCTTGGCTTTGTCTACTTCAATTCCCTTGGATGAAATCTTGTGGCCGAGAACTATTCCTTCATCTACCATAAGATGGCACTTCTCCCAATTAAGGACTAAATCGGTTTCTTCACATCTTGCCAACATATTCTCTAAATTGTCGAGGCAACTGTTGAAGTCACTACCAAAAACGGAAAAATCATCCATGAAGATCTCAAGGAAGTCTTGACCATGTCCGAAAAAGAGTGCCATCATGCATCTTCTAATGTTAGTGCATATCTGAGAAAACTTGAGGATGGTCGTTTCGAATCTTCTTATAGTCCATCCGCACCCTCCATCGGGTGACAATATTGCCCAAAAAGAGTTTGGCCAATGTGCTTGCCACTACTCCCCTTTTGCGTTACCATGGTGGAGGTGTCTTTCTTCTTTGTTCGCTTGTAGTCCATGTATACTCTCCACCTTGCTACTATTCCTGAAGGCATAAATATATTAATAGGAAAAATTATATCCATTCTCAACCATTCAATTACCTCATTCTTGTCAACTTCTATCATGGTTGGATGTAGCCTTTGTTGTCGTGGCAATTGATGCTCAAGCTAATTGCCGTGGCAATCCGTTGCCAAAATTTGTTGTAAGTCAAGGGAAGAACCAATTTTCTGAAAAGCTTTACGAATCCAAACACCGTTTTCTTTTGGCCTCTCAAACATCTCAATCAGTAGAGATTTTGATGGCTTCAAATCTACCAACCTCGGTTCCTCAAGACATACTTGCAATGGACGAGGTGAGTTTTTAAAGAATTCAAAAGGTTCAACTATTACCTGCTCATATTCTATTGGCAAAGTATTATCATCTCGTTGATCTTGCATGTGGTCGTGTAATTGTCGTGGCAATTGTAGATGAGAGCAATCTCTGATTCTCGCTTCAACATCAACGTTGTAACCTTCGGGCTTCGGGTTCCTCGTAAATTTCTGCTGTAGTCTTGTTGTTCTCGGCTTTCCGAGTGTTGTCGCGGCATTGCTCTATTTAGGCTCCTCAATCATTGCCGAGGCAACTTGTTGTTCAGGCTCATCATGTGTTGGGTAGTCTCTTTCATTGGCATCCTCTTGACTTTAAGGTTCTAGCTGTTCCCCACACATCGGAAAGCTTTCTTTGCATTGCTCCTTATCCTCTTGCCTTGGGACGTCAGTATCCCTAGGAATGAATTGTTGGTGCATGTTATCCATGACATATGTGGATCTCCCCAATTGATCTTCTGAATCCCCTAAGGTTGCATCCCACTGAGCTATCCTCGTATCCATAGATTTTGATAGCTCTCGAATCTCTTCAATTGATCCATCAAGTCTAGCCAAGGAAGCTAGTAACGTTTCCTCCAAGGAATTGGAATGCTCTTGAAAAGGACTACATTGCCATGGCATATCTGTTGCTGCGGCAAAATTGTTGTGGTAAAAAAAAATTTGAGTTTTTTGACCATACCATGAAGAATTTTGCTATTGGTTCCCTCTATGGTCCTCCACGTAGTTATATGCACCGAAAATGTGAGGGCAATTTTCAAACACATGATGTTCTCCAAACATAGCACAAGATTTTTCCACGTTATAAGTTCTTTGGGCTTTTCTCGGTTGGTATAGGTAATCATCAAAGGGTGCGAGAAACTCTTGATTGGATTGATTCATATCTTCCAACATCATCTCTCAAATAGATTGGCTTTTATTTCCCGACATGTTCATGTTCCTTAACTTGTAGCGCACCTAATTTTTTTTTTGATAAAACAATCAAAAAGAAAAGTTAGTAAAACTAATAGAAAAAAATGCAATAACAAAAACAACTAACACCAATTGCCAATCCCCGGCAACGGCGCCAAAAACTTGTTGCACGTAATAAGTGCTACGCAGTTGTGCAAGTATACACGTTGCAAGTTATAGTATAAAAGATATCGTCTCCACAGAGATTGGTGCCACTTCAAGAATCTAGTCTCTTGCACTGTAAAAAGTAAAAACACAAATAAAGGATTATAGAAGTTTAACTAATAACTAAACTAGAAAGCAATAAAGTAAAAGAATAAATGAGATCAAATGAGAGAGATATAGGCCAGGTTATCGTTAGTTGAGGTGTGATAGCCGATTGGATCGTCTTGGTAAAAGAGTGCACGGGCAACTCAGTTGTCGTGGCAACTTGCACAACGGGGTTGCCTTGGCAACTAATCGATGGTTGCCTGGGCAACTACTTGGGCATCTGGGCAGCAACCTTCAAGGTTCAGCAGAGCGTTATTCAATGGTTTCTTCTTATCCCTAAGTCAAAACTCTAGCTACTTATGCATGCCTTGGTAATACATCCCTGCGTGAATCAAGGGTGAACAACAACCAATCTTGTGCTCCTCTTAGCCGTTGAAATCCTTAACTTATTCCTAAGCTGAATTAATCTTTACCATCAATAGATTGAATAAAGATCCTATTCATTCGTTTCTTGAATCTAGCTCTCTCGATATTAAATAAATCGATGAAATCATGAGATCCTCTCCCAATTCACTCACAAACAAGAATAAGAACCAAGAATGAATAAACCTTGAATAGAAAAGTGCAAACTGTTATTACCTAAACAAAAACCAATAGTTTCTCACAACCACAAAACACAATAACCATAGCCAAATGGATTTAGTTCATGGCTAGGTTCCAAAGAAACACAAGATAAATAATCCCTAGCATGAACCCAATCGAACAAGAAAGAAAAGGATGAAGAAGGAGGCTTGTCGAAATCCTCCCTGCCCTAGATGCTTGTCGAAAATTCTCTCCTCTTGCCCTCCTTGGAGTTGTCGAAATTCCTTTCTCTTGCTCTCTCCGAGTTGTCAAAATCTCCCTCTTATTTATAGGGCTAGGTCAAAGTCCTTGTTTGAGGAGGAAGTTAAGTTGGAATTAAATTATCTTTAAAGAATATAATTCTTTATTATAATTATATTCCTACTAGAACTTCTCCTATCTTCTTGGAATTTAATTCTTCTTTAATCTCTTCATGGAAATCAAATTCCTTTGGGATTGGGTTTTGCTCCACGTCATCTTGGGATTGTCTAGTCATGAATTTCGACTACCATATCACATTTTCTCTTTGTCGACAATTGCCCTGGCAACTGGCTCGGCGTCTCCTTCATGCATTGCCCTGGCAACTAGCTCGGCATCTCCTTCATGCATTGCCCTGGCAACTAGCTCTAGCCTTGCTTTGGCATGTGATCCTGCATATACACACAAAACACACCAAAGCAGCATATTTTCCCACAAAAACTACCAAGTTATGTAATCAAGCTCAACGATGGAAGGAAACATGGATTAATGCATGAATGGCTAATTATGCAACTAATATTACCCTAAGTCTAACAATAATATGAGTAAAAAGGGTAAGAAAAGTAGTACTTTTGAACACTTATCACATATGAATATAGTGAGTTGTTGTGAATGAAAAGAATTATATTGGAAAGTAATGGTATTAAAAGGTTTTGTAAATGCTATCGGATATAGTTGGTCGGTCAAAGGATTGATAATGCACTATAAAAAGTCGCATTGGATGTTAAAAGGTTTTGATCCGTAGTACCGAATACTCCATCCAAGTACCCTAACGATTGAGGGGTTTAAATCGTACCGAAGACTCCCGTTAGTGGGTTATACATCTAGCCGATGAGTGGTGTTGAGGGGTTTATGTGTACCGAAAACTCCACCACGTGTATCACAACGGTGAAGGGGTTTATGCGTACCGAAAACTCTCGTTGGTGAACCTTGAGATGCTGGTAGATTGTATGTTAAGTGTTGAGGGAACACTTGTTGAATCTGTGTATCCGATGTTATGTTTTGAAAAGTGGAATTTGGTTGATAATCACTTGTAAGCCAATATAATTGATGATGTATCATGAGATGGATTATGTTGTTTAATATGGTTTAAACATTTTTTACTTTTTAAGCCATGCATTGGTAGTATGTGTTTCGTGTAATAAGTGCTACGCAAATGTGCAAGTATACACGTCGCAAGTAATAAAGTGATACGAGTATCGAGTATCGTCTCCACAGGGATTGGTTTGGTCCACTTTGCTTAAGTTACTGCACTGTGAAAATAAAAACACAATTGATAATAGAGGTTTTAATTAACGAGAAAACTAAGAGCAATAAACTAAAAGAATAGATGAAATTAAAATGGAGTAAATAGGCCAGGTTATCGTGAGTTGAGGTGTGATAGCCGATTGGATCGTCTTGGTAAAAGAGTACAAGGGCAACTCAGTTACCGTGGCAACTTGCACAGCGGGGTTGCCTTGGCAACTAATCGATGGTTGCCTGGGCGACTAGCTGGGCAACTACTTGGGCGGTTGGGCAGCAACTTCAAGGTTCGGCGGAGCGTTCTTCAATGGTTTCTTCTTATCCCTAAGTCAAAACTCTAGCTACTTGAGCATGCCTTGATAATATATCCCTGCGTGAATCAAGGGTGAACAACAACCAATCTTGCGCTCCTCTTAGCTGTTGAAATCCTTAACTTATTCCTAAGCTGGATTAATCTTCACCATCAATAGATTGAATAAAGACCATACTCATTCGTTTCTTGAATCTAACTCTCCCGATATTAGATAAATAGATGAAGTTACGAGATCCTCTCCCAATTCACTTGCAAACAAGAATAAAAGCCAAGAATGAGTAAACCTTGAATTGAAAGTGCAAACTCTTATTACCTAAACAAAATCTAATTGTTTCTCACAACAACAAAACACAATAACCCCAACCAATCAAGTTAGTTCATGGTTGGGTTCAAAAGATATATAAAGAATAATCTCCAAACCATGAATCTAATGGAAGCAAAGAAGAAGAAGAAGAAATCAAACTCTCTCCCCCTTGTTCTCTTGTCGAAATTTCTCTCTTCTTGCCTTATGGGGTTGTCGAAATTTTCCCTCCTCTTGCTCTCCCAAGTTGACGATATGGCCTCTTATTTATAGGGCTAGGTCAAAGTCCTTTTTTGAGGAGGAAGTTAAGTTGGAATTAAATTATCTTTAAAGAATATAATTCTTTATTATAATTATATTTCTACTAGAACTTCTCCTATCTTCTTGGAATTTAATTCTTCTTTAATCTCTTCATGGAAATCAAATTCCTTTGGGATTGGTTTTGCTCCACGTCATCTTGGGCTTGTCTAGTCATGAATTTTGACTACCATATCACCTTTTCTCTTTGTCGACAATTGCCCTGGCAACTGGCTCGGCGTCTCCTTCATGCATTGCCCTGGCAACTAGCTCGGCATCTCCTTCATGCATTGCCCTGGCAACTAGCTCTAGCCTTGCTTTGGCATGTGATCTTGCATATACACACAAAACACACCAAAGCGGCATCTTTTTCCACAAAAATCACCAAGTTATGTATTCAAACTCAACGGTGGAAAGAAACATGAATTAATGCATGAATGAATAATTATGCAACTAATATGAGCTTAAGTCTAACAATAATATGAGTAAAAAGGGTAATAAAAATAGTACTTTTGAATACTTATCACACCCCCAAACTCGAACTATTGCTTGTCCTCAAGCAATGCAAACTAACAATTACCTGCCAAGACTTTAATCATCAAAGACATGCTTCAAACTTGAATTCAAACCTCGGAACCGTGGCACAAAGTATGATCACCTTTTAATTTTTTGGATAGCACAAAAATTACCCGGAACAAAACTATAATGCTCGTGACAATGTGTGTACGTAGTTGTGTACCTGTTGATTTTCAAGATTCTATGTGAACAATAGGCTTTTATCAATTTAATTACCGGGGCATTTATTTTTATTTTCACTAGAGCCAATTTCGGGCACCTCTAGCGATTCTTTAATGTGCATTAACTACTAGGGCCAGTTTCGGGCACCTCTAGCAAGAAAGTGCATTTAATACTAGAGCCAGTTTTGGGCACCTCTAGCAAGAATGTAACTTTTAATTTTCAATTTTAATTTTACACAAATTTTAAGCAACCTAAGTTCACTATGTTTCTTTCAATCAACAAGCCATAACCGTGTAAAAGAAAAAAAATTCAGCATCATAGTAAAATTCTAAGTTCTTTTCATGCAATCTTAAAATTAAAGGTTCTTTTAATTAAGTGCAGTGGCAAAAATTCATCATTGGATATTTAACAAGTCTTAAGCAATTAAATCCAATTAAAGGCATGGCAAGTAATGTATGCAACCTATATGTGATTGCTAACGATGAATGCAACTAAACATGAAACTAACTAGAAACCAACACCCCCCCAAACTCGAGATAAGCATTGTCCTCAATGCATGTAAGAGTGAAACAAAATTTAAAAGAAACTAAATGAAATGAGTTAGTCGGAGAGGTCATCACCTCGAGTGATAAGTTTCCTTCGTGTCGTTTGCTTGATTCATTTTTCATTCGGTGGTTGAATGCTGGTGCTGCGTGGATAGCATTGCTTTGATTTGATCCATGTTTGCCGATGCAGTTCACTTGCCTGGGCAATCCCCAGTTTCTGTTGTGGTTGCTGTGGCAAGTAGTCGGTAGTAAATTTCCTTAGCATGGTGATTGTGAGTCTTGTTGTGGAAAAGAAAACCTGAAAACTAAAAATAATGAAGAAAAATAAAATCTCTCCTAAAAATTCCAAAAAAATAATAATAATGATAATAATAATAAATAAAGAGAGAGAAAAATAACCGAAAATAATAGAAAAAAAATAGTTCGAAAGAAAAAAGAAAAAAAGAAAAAAAAAAGAAAATATCGAAAGGAGAGCATGCTCATGCATCTCCTAAGGTGTCAACTTCTTTGTTACGTTCCACATAGGCACCGTTGTAGTACTTCAATCTTTGTCCGTTAACTTTGAATTCATGTTCGTCAGTGATGGACTTGATTATCACGACACCATGAGAGAATGGTTTGACAACTTTGAATGGTCCCGACCATCTTGATTTTAGTTTTCCCGGGAAAAGTTGTAGTCGAGAATTGAATAAGAGAACTAGTTGCCCTGGCATGAATTGTCGCGGCAATAGTTTCTTGTCGTGCCATTGCTTTGTTTTTTCCTTGTAGATTTGTGCATTGTTATAGGCGAGTGCACGAAATTCTTCTATCTCGTTGAGGTACAACAAACGCTTTTGTCCGGCACTTTCCTAATCCATATTCACGGTCTTGATTGCCCATTGGTTTGTAGGTGATATTGCCCGTCCTCTGGCAACGATCAGATTGCTTGTAAAACTCTTGGGCATCTTTGTACAGTGTTGGCCAATACAAACCGGATTGAAAAACTTTGGCCACGGTACGAGTTTCTCCAAAATGTCCTCTATAGAGTGAAGAATGGCATTGTCGGAGTACATTATGTTGCTCCTCTTTAGGGACACATCGGCGTATAACCAGGGTATTGCCGATGCATGTACTGCCGTGGTGACTGCTCCCAAGATTGCCAAGTCGTGTGTGTCTAGAGTTACCGAGGCGTGCACATCCATGGTTACCGAGGAGTCAAGGGTTGCTGCGGCATCGAGGGTTGCCGAGGCGTGCGCGTCTGAAGTTGCCGAGGCGTGCGCGTCAAGGGCTGCTGCGGTGTCGAGGGTTGCCGAGGCAAGCTTTTCCTTTAGGGTTTCGAATGCTTGGGTGCAAGAATCATCAAAATGGAAGATTTTATCTTGGTGGGAGTAATCTCTCGATCACGTCCACCTTGACTTTTTCTACTTCAATTCCCTTGGATGAAATCTTGTGGCCGAGCACTATTCCTTCATATACTATAAGATGACACTTCTCCGAATTAAGGACTAAATCGGTTTCTTCATATCTTGCCAACACATTCTCTAAATTGTCGAGGTGACTGTTGAAGTCACTACCAAAAACAGAAAAATAATCCATGAAGATCTCAAGGAAGTCTTCGACCATGTTTGAAAAGAGTGCCATCATGCATCTTCTAATGTTAGTGCATATCTGAGAAAACTTATGGATAGTCGTTTTCGATACTTCTTATAGTCCATCCGCACCCTCCATCGGGTGACAATATTGCCCAAAAAGAGTTTGGCCAATGTGCTTGCCACTACTCCTTTTTGCGTTACCATAGTGGAGGTGTCTTTCTTCTTTGTTCGCTTGTAGTCCATGTATACTCTCCACCTTGCTACTATTCCTAAAGGCATAAATATATTAATAGGAAAAATTATATCCATTCTCAACCATTCAATTACCCCATTCTTGTCGACTTCTATCATGGTTGGATGTAGCCTTTGTTGTCGTGGCAATTGCTGCTCAAGCCAATTGCCGTGGCAATCAGTTGCCAAAATTTGTTGTAAGTCAAGGGAAGAACCAATTTTCTGAAAAGCTTTACGAATCCAAACACCGTTTTCTTTTGGCCTCTCAAACATCTCCATCAGTAGAGATTTTGATGGCTTCAAATCTACCAACCTCGGTTCCTTAAGACATACCTGCAATGGACGAGGTGAGCTTTTAAAGAATTCGAAAGGTTCAACCATTACCTGCTCATATTCCATTGGCAAAGTATTATCATCTCGTTGATCTTGCATGTGGTCGTGTAATTGCCCTGGCAATTGTAGATGAGAGCAATCTACAGATTCCTGCTTCAACATCAACGTTGTAACCTTCTGGGCATCAGGTTCCTCAGAATTTGCTGTAGTATTGTTGTTCTCAGCTTCACTGAGTGTTGTCGCGGCATTGCTCTGTTCAGGCTCCTCAATCATTGCCGAGGCAATTTGTTGTTCATGCTCATCATGTGTTGGAGAGTCTCTCTCTTTGGCATCCTCTTGACTTCGAGGTTCTAGTTGTTCCTCACACATCAGAGAGCTTTCTTTGTATTGCTCCTTATCCTCTTGCCTTGGGACGTTAGTATCCCTAGGAATGAATTGTTGGTGCATGTTATCCATAACATATGTGGATCTCCCCAATTGATCTTCTGAATCCCCTAAGGTTGCATCCCACTGAGCTATCTTCGTATCCATAGATTTTGATAGCTCTTGAATCTCTTCAATTGATCCGTCAAGTCTAGTCAAGGAAGCTAGTAACGTTTCCTCCAAGGAATTGGAATGCTCTTGAAAAGCACTACATTGCCATGGCATATCTGTTGCTGCGGCAAAATTGTTATGGTAAAAAAAAATTTGAGCTTTTTGACCATACCATGAAGAATTTTGCTACTGGTTCTCTCTATGGTCCTCCATGTAGTTATATGCACCGAAAATGTGAGGGCAATTTTCAAACACATGATGTTCTCCACACATAGCACAAGATTTTTCCACGGTATAAGTTCTTTGGGCTTTTCTCGGTTGGTATAGGTAATCATCAAAGGGTGCAAGAAACTCTTGATTGGATTGATTCATATCTTCCAACATCATCTCTCGAATAGATTGGCTTTTATTTCCCGACATGTTGATGTCCCTTGACTTGTAGCGCACCTAAATTTTTTTTATAAAACAAACAAAAAGAAAAGTTAGTAAAACTAAGAAAAAAAATGCAATAACAAAAACAACTAACACCAATTGCCAATCCCCGGCAACGGCACCAAAAACTTGTTGCGTGTAATAAGTGCTATGCAAATGTGCAAGTATACAGGTCGCAAGTAATAAAGTGATACGAGTATCGAGTATCGTCTCCACAGGGATTGGTTTGGGCCACTTTGCTTAAGTTACTGCACTGTGAAAATAAAAACACAATTGATAATAGAGGTTTTAATTAACGAGAAAACTAAGAGCAAAAAACTAAAAGAATAGATGAAAATAAAATAGAGTAAATAGGCCAAGATATCGTGAGTTGAGGTATGATAGCCGATTGGATCGTCTTGGTAAAAGAGTGCAAGGGCAACTTGCACAGCGGGGTTGCCTTGGCAACTAATCGATGGTTGTCTGGGCGACTAGCTGGGCAACTACTTGGCGGTTGGGCAGCAACTTCAAGGTTCGGCGGAGCGTTCTTCAATGGTTTCTTCTTATCCCTAAGTCAAAACTCTAGCTACTTGTGCATGCCTTGATAATACATCCCTGCGTGAATCAAGGGTGAACAACAACCAATCTTGCGCTCCCCTTAGCCGTTGAAATCCTTAACTTAGTCCTAAGCCGGATTAATCTTCACCATCAATAGATTGAATAAAGACCATACTCATTCGTTTCTTGAATCTAACTCTCCCGATATTAGATAAATAGATGAAGTTACGAGATCCTCTCCCAATTCACTCACAAACAAGAATAAAAGCCAAGAATGAGTAAACCTTGAATTGAAAGTGCAAACTCTTATTACCTAAACAAAATCTAATTGTTTCTCACAACAACAAAACACAATAACCCCAACCAATCAAGTTAGTTCATGGTTGGGTTCAAAAGATATATAAAGAATAATCCCCAAACCATGAATCTAATGGAAACAAAGAAGAAGAAGAAGAAGAAATCAAACTCTCTCCCCCTTGCTCTCTTGTCGAAATTTCTCTCTTCTTGCCCTATGGGGTTGTCGAAATTTTCCCTCCTTTTGCTCTCCCAAGTTGACGATATGGCCTCTTATTTATAGGGCTAGGTCAAAGTCCTTCTTTGAGGAGGAAGTTAAGTTGGAATTAAATTATCTTTAAAGAATATAATTCTTTATTATAATTATATTCCTACTAGAACTTCTTCTATTCTCTTGGAATTTAATTCTTTTTTAATCTCTTCATGGAAATCAAATTCCTTTTGGATTTAGCTTTGCTCCACGTCATCTTGGGCTTGTCTAGTCATCAATTTCGACTACCATATCACCTTATTCTTTGTCGACAATTGCCCTAGCAACTGGCTCGGCGTCTCCTTCATGCATTGCCCTGGCAACTAGCTCGGCATCTCCTTCATGCACTGCCCTGGCAACTAGCTCGGCATCTCCTTCATGCACTGCCCTGGCAACTGGTTCTAGCCTTGTTTAGGCAAGTGATTCTGCACACACACAAAAACACACCAAAGCAGCATCTTTTTCCACAAAAATCACCAAGATATATAATCAAGCTCAACGGTGGAAAGAAACATGAATTAATGCATGAATGACTAATTATGCAACTAATATGAGCTTACGTCTAACAATAATATGAGTAAAAAGGGTAATAAAAATAGTACTTTTGAACACTTATCAGTATGCGTAGGAAAGTTTAAATTGATGGTAGCAAATGGGATTTTGCTGTTGATCCATGATACATGTTGCATACAGTTTAATATGTTGTTTTAGAAATGTTAAGTGCATGGTTTTGATAAGGCATGATGTGGAAATGATGATTGAAAAGTGGTTTTCAAAATGAATTTTAAATGGTTTAAAATGCATTAATGGTGGTTGTTTTTTGAGCATTCCTCACTAAGCCTAGTGTGCTTACGCTCTATTTTCCCATCAATGCAGAGAATTAAAAGTCAAGGGCAGCGAGGAAGCAAGGAAGAAATCCAAGGATTTGTGGTAAAGTATGGTTTATGAAACGTTTTATAGTAGTAATAAGGGCAATGTGCCAAATGTCTGTTTGTGCAAGTTGCAAATGTTGGTTTGGACTTGTAAGTAGTTTAAAGTGCTTGAGATGTGATGATTTGTGTTTTGGATGTTGACTAGGGAGCATGCCTATAGACTTCGTGATTGATTGTGCTAGAATTGTTAGGCTTGCTTAAAATGATGGTATGTTGTGTTCAAGCATGTTTCTGATGTTATGTGTTTTTTAGATTTGTGTTAAGGTTGTTTAGAGTGAGCCTGAGTGTCATATGTTGAACTTAGAGGTCATTACAGGCCTCTGCGTACCAGTATGGGTACCCAAGGATTGGTACGCGGGTTTTAAATAAAACAGAGGGTATCAGTACGCCTAGCCACCGTATCGGTACGCCTCGAGGAAATATTGTACTAGTATCGGTACACAGGTTTGAGTACTGGTACGATCCCTTCAATTTTAAAGAGTCATACCGACACACGAGGTATTGTATCGGTACGCGATTTGCTACTGGAATCCTGAGTTTTTGAGAAATGCATGGGGGATCGGTACGAGTCAAGGTCGTATCAGTACAGGTGGGTCAACACACTGTATCAATATGGTTGATTGTATATCAGTAAGAGTAGTTTTTAAGTTTATTAAGCTGTATTGGTACGGACTTGCCTGTATCGGTACGCTCTGTTGATTTTGTGTATGCCAGTGTGCTGAAGTTTTGGAAATCTTGCAATTTAGTCCCTGATTGTTATGTAGCAATTGAATGCGTTTGGATGATTGTTTTGAGTTGGAATTTATCATATGAGCATGAAATTGTACTAATAAAGATTAGGTAACTTTAATTGTGAAAAAGGCCCTGTAATTTGCATAAATTACATTTTGGTCCCTAATATGTAATATTGAGCAATTGAACTCTATTTTGTAATCTGATTTCAACGTGACGTTTTCGCTGAAGCATGTTCACTTATGGTAATAATAATATGTATATAGACAAGATAAAAAGAAAAAAGGGCTCGATTTAGGTTATTTGTTCAGGTTTGCTTTGGCAAACCTAATGTGACTCTTTTAGGCCTGTTTCGGCTAGGCCGAGCTAAGGGGGGGTTACATACCTTAATGAACTTGCGTGCAGGAAAAGTTAGTCACCGTGTAACTATTTAAGGAGGCAAGGGCTTGAGACTTAGTAAATGCTTTTGATTGTTTTACCGCTTCCTAGAGAATAACCAAGGAACATTGATGGAGAACCGAGCTTCGTAAGACCGTTTTTTTGCGACAGTTGTGATGACTCGATTAAGTTGGGTAAGATTTTGAGATTTTTGAAGATATTTTGTTGTACCAATGAGGCTGTAATTTTGTGCTCGAAATGTGAAGGTCATGTTTTCCCAACAGTGTGAAATTTTAGGGTACTTTATCATTAAGGAAGTTTGAAATTTTGACAATGACATGAGTCGAAGCAAGTGAGAGCCATGGATCGTATGGTTGATCACCATCTAAGTAAAGTGAGTAATGGATCATACTAAGCAAGTTTAGGTGGAAATATCATATTGCCGTGTGGGGCTATCACAGGTAATGGTCTTGTAAGGGAATACTGATACTAGCTTCGAGTTAAGGATCAAGTTGCTTGGGAAGCTGCGAGAAGTAGCATCTAATTATATTTAAGAGGATAGGATGTTATGATTGAATTTGGGTTCGATAGTTTCTGATGAACTTTGAGATCTTGTTGTGGGTGATTTATAGAAGATATATTAAGACTAGCGATTCTTCCTATATAGTATATTGGTCAGTATATTGTGAATGATGAGAGTAACAGTTGTACCAAACTTATGCCACGTGTTTTGGGAGACAATGAGAAATAGTGTGTTTAAGACAGCGTTAGGTGTTTGACTTGCCATCAGTTGAGGGTTGAGCATTTAGTTCCTCAGAGTCGTTTGGGGTGTTTTGATATTTCCTCAATGGAAACTAAATAGATGACCGTGGACCGTGTAATGGATTTGGGAATGCATAATTCGTTGGAATTACGTCGAGTAATGGTTTTTTCCTTGGTGGGTACTGTTTGATAATTTTCAGCAAATGCGAGATCCAGATAAGAATTATGCTTGGATTGGTAGTGGATTAGGCAGTAAGACACTGTAGTGTGTGCATGCTACCTTTTGGTACGAGTTTTGAGATAGGGACTTATCCTTTGGTGGGATTTTTATGTGATGACAGATCTGAGTAGTGGTGCAGATGACGTGTTTTCTAGATTCATTACAGGTTAGAGTGCAAGGCTCTTGTGAGGACTGAGTAAGAAAGCTAATTTGGTTGCCAATATGTGATGTAGTGCTGAGTTTAAGGTAATTGCATGAGACGAGGTAGGACGTCGTCCGAATGTTTTGCTCTGAACAAGCAATGTTTTAGTTATACGATGCCATCAGAGTTAAAGTCTCATTCAGGGAGTCACCACGAGAAGAGTTGTTTTGTTTAGGATGCAACGACTATTTAACCTCATGTTCTTTTTTATTGCATATGATTATGGAAGAATTCTTCGCGTAGAAATCTTTGGGTTCTACTGTATAAGTTAAGTTTCTTCTATGACGTAATTGTGCGACAGTCTTGCTAGGGTAGGCAACTAGTGGTAGCGCCACATGTTTATTTATCTCTTCTTATTGTTGTACTAACTTGTATGCTTACGTTTATGATTAGCATGAAGTATAGCAGAGTAGATGTGTACCACTGAGCTTTGTAAGCTCGGCACTCGGAATCGTTGTTTCCATGCGTAGGTTGACCGTTAGATCGTGGGATCGTAGAGTACTATCAGATCGAGATTCTAGTATGAAGTGATCTTTAGATTACGGTATTTGAGTTAGTGGGCTATGTATTCATAGTACCTTACACGTTGGAGTCTGTAATTCTTATTTTAAACAAATTTTATTAATTCAATCTACATTTAAATGTTTTAAATTTAATTTAGAGCTCTTTTGTACTATTTTGCTTTCTTATCTAAATTTACAACTATTGGCATTAAATATTTTTGCAAATTACTTGTTAGACTAATCCAATTTGAATTTTTTTATGGTTTTGGGTTTGGCCTTGATGCCCAAATGTGACATCCAGGTCGAGGGTGTTACACGTATTGTGCTCGAACAACCATTCCATCCCTAAGATAGCATCAAACTCTTGGAACGACATTACAATTATATCGCCAAAAATATCAAACCTTGCGCTTCAATTGGGCATCTTCTATACAGCTTATCCACTAAAACATCATACCCTAGGGGACTACTCACACGAACCCCAACCTCAAGGTCCTTGGCAAGAATACCCCACTAATGTGAAATCCCACTATGGACGTTGGAATGGGTAAACCCCGAGTCTACTAATACAACAATAGGAACTAAAAATAAGGTAAAGGTACCTGAGATGACGTCAATAGCTTCACACTTCTCTTGAGCCTTAACAATATATTGCCTCGCGGGTGCCCTTGTAGTGGACTGAAACGTGCCTCCTCTCTGATGTCCAGACGCATAACTTGCTCCCTTAGTGAACCCTCGACCCCTCTGGGCTATATAGGGAGCTCTACATGTCTAAACCGGGGTTGTGTCGATAGCAGCAGAACAATCTCTAATAAATTGGTACGACGACCCACAACCATAGCATAACTTGACATACCCATAACACTATCCAGAATGCTTACGCCTACACTAATCACACACAGGTGCACCATAACCTTTTTCTGAGCCTTCGAAACTCACTATAGACGATAAAGATTGTCTTCTAAAGCTAGCAAACTCTAACCTACGATCCAATATTGCATTTTGACTTGATGCTCCCTTTTTTGGTTCTAATGACCCTTGTTTCTTCCAGAGTAGGATTGATAATTGTTAGAGAAGTATTGAGTCCTTTCACTCAAACCCTTGTCCACTAGACTGACCATATGTCAGACCACCCACTTTCTCAAGTGCCTTAGCACTAGAGGCCAACTTAAAAAATCATCGGTGGATCAGCGGTCAAATATATATGTATCTCCTTCTTTAGACATCATCTGAATTTCTTGCATCTAAGCTTCTCAATAGCAACTAACTTCAGGGCAAACATATCCAATAGAAGGAATTCTTGCTCATATTCAAAGATAGAACGGTTCACTTGCACCAAATTGTTGAACTGATCCCTTAGGCTATTAATATGGGCTTCGCCAATGCACTTCCCCTAAAAATCATCAAGGAAGTCCTTCCATGTGGGTTGGTTGGGATGCAATCCCAACTCTATTGTCTCCCATCAAGTTTGAGCATTCTTCTTCAATAGAGAGGTAACACAAGCTAACTTGTCTTCAGGACCAAGTTGCATCTGACAGAGGATCTATTCTGTATAACTGACGGTACTTTAAAATACATGTGTTTTCACCTTATTTATTGATTAATTTGTTCCCATCATGTTATCCTTTGCATACATTCTAGCATTTTTTATCTTTGTATTTGCATTTTCTTAATTCGGTAGCTATTTCTTGAATTATCATTGAATTTGTCACATTTTGCTGCTAATGTCGCTACATGAGTTCTTCTAGAATAGCAGCCAGGATTGTCGCCGCGTTGGGATGTCGCTACAATACCGATGTCGCTGCATAAATGCTGTTTAGATTGTTTCTAGGACTGTCACCGCATTGACAACTGTCAACAAAGATGAGATCAAATGATGCTAGCAGAAAGATAAGATCAAAAGACAATGAGCTGGCAGTTAGTTATAACAACTTTTTTCTGGACCTGATGTGGGTGTAATGAAATAGTCATTGTCGTCACAATGACAGCTGTCAGGATAAGATCAAAGAATTATGAGCTGTCTATTAGTACAACTGTCCTATACAGATTTTTATTCAGAAAATCTATGAATATAAACACCCAATTGGAAAATGATAAGGATATATATACATATATTCTTACCCTAAAGGGGAGGCTCATATCTTATCATCTTTTTCCTTGGTTTTGGAGCTTTCTCTTGATGGTTATGGTGGCTTAGAGCTTCAATGGGGCAAATGAGGCAAATGGGGTTAATCTTATTAAGCTTTTTCTCTATCTTTTGATCTTTGGGTTTGGATGTCTTTATGTATGAAAGTGTTTATTACAGCCACTGTCAATGAGAGTTGAAATGACAGTTAAATTTAACAATCATGACAACGAAAGTTGTATGGGAGTACAACGAAAGTTGACTTAATTGTTCTTGTATTTGCTTATTAGACATTACTGAGAGGTGTGGTGAGTGGGCTCATATAAGTCTTTGATTAAGGGTAGAAGTTGAGATTGGTAAGATATCTATTTGTTTTATTGCACCGACAATTATCTTTTTATTTGTTTATTGCTAGCATTCCTTATTTTGTTGATGAATCGCCGAGGGAACCCCACTGCTATCATTATATTGTTTCTATTTTAATTTCTGTAAATTGCTTTGACATTACCTATATCAATTACCTTTCATTGCTTCAGCATTACCTTTAGCATTTACCTTATTTTTCTTATTGATTGCATTGACATTGGTAGACGTCCGAACAACCGTACTCGTGGATAGATATCTGACAGATTTGCATCTGTCTACTATACTTGCGTCAACGTGTTTTCGCTTGCACATATCGTGTGATGTCATTTCATCGATCAATAATGCAACCAAATGGTCTGCTTGAACTAGTTGTTTTATCCTAACCCAAGAAAAATCATTTACACTATACCGGCGAAGCCTCTCAACATATGTCTCACGAGGGGTAGTCGAAGGCCTAGGAATGTCCCTCACAATACGGTGAAGGGCACGATGCAAATTAGTGTCTGGGACATACTTTCATAATAGTTCACCTCATTAGAACCCCAACTCTCATCCTGACCATGCGCTCCTCTAGGAATGATAAATTCTGAACAAGGAAAGAAAAAAGGTTACACCATCAAATTTCAGCTTAAACCAAGCATGACTTCAACTTATGGGCATGCATTCACTAGACACCTATTCACGACTCTCTACCACCCTGGGTTTTCCTAGAACCAACTAAACCTAGGTTGTGATACCATTAAATATAACACCCTAAACTCATATGTCACACTTGGGCCTCAAGCAGAAACTGTTACCATAAAACTTCTCAACCTGGTTTATTAGCTCAAACAAGTTATTTTCTAAAAATATTTAAATTGAATAATTAAAACATAAATGAATCTTTAAAACGTTACAATGGAGCTCCAATTTAATTTAAAACATTTAAGCATTCGACTTAATCAATACAAATCCAAATAAGAATTACAGACATTTAAATAGGTCTTACGGATACATAGCCTAATAAGATCTAAGTTACGTACTCTGAACACGCGATTCGCTGAAACCTACACTAATGGTGCTCCTCCAAATGCACATACCAACCTAAAAACATGCGAACGGAAACAACAATTTTGAATGTTGAGCTAACGAAGCTCAGTGGATACACTTCCACTCTACCATGTTTCATGCAAATCATAAATATAAGCATGTAAATAGAAATGATTTCATGACATTAGGATCAAACACGAAGCGGCCACTAGTTGCCTAAACACATGATCTAACAACAAACAATGCATACAAATACACCATAGCAATCCAAACAAATCATCCATACAAACTTGAGTGAGGCCCGGGGACATACAACATTGAGAACTTACACTCAGAATGAGGCCTACGGACACGAAGCATCGGGAACATACACTCCATACTCAAAATTACCCCTCGAGTATTTTTGAATGAGGCCCAAAAACGTGAAGCTTCGGGAACGTATGTTCAGTACCACTTACCATAGTGTTGCAACACAATACCTCGGTATCTGGATCCCTCCAAATAAGTGTCTACATGGAACACAACATCAAGCTAATCATCAAGCAGCCCTATGGTTACTTATAGCATATAGGTCGCTTATGGCCATTACCCAAGTTATGATGCAATATGCTCGAGTATGTGGGTAAATTTTTGGTTTATCGTTTTTAAAATTCATTTTCCCTTATTAGGAGTCTATTAGTTCGTAACTCTAGAATTATCAGCCATTAAACTCAAAACAAACTTTTCTAGGCCGATTGCCAGTCGGTATTGATACTCAAACTCGCGTACCGATACAGTACACTGGGTACCGGTACCTACCCTTAGTGAACTGATATGCGGGCACTAAGGAGGGTTCCTACAACCCCAAAACTCCCCTAAAAGTTACCAAAATGATCATACATATTATGGAAGTAGATTTGAGTGGTTTACTACCATTTTTACAAGATTTGAACACCAAAACCGAATTATACCATTATCAAGCCTTTATGCAACCAAAACACCAAAATCATCTAAATAGCTTACAAGGCATCATTTTTATGATGTCCATGAAACAAAATGAGTTAGAGGTGTAGTAACCTTACTCCTACAGCAACAAAGGAAGCTCCTTGCCCAATCCATCAAGCTTTCTTTTTCCCTTGGACCTTGAAAGCTTCTCCCACCTCTTTCACTACAAGAAAATGTTGTAAAAACGAGTTACAACACTGCTGAAAGGAATAATGATGCTAAAGGGAGAATTTAACAATTACAAATGAGGTTGAATCTTTTATTCCCGTTCAACTTCTCTAACCCCCACCAAAACCCATTTTCTCTAGTCACTATTATTTCTCTCTGTCTTTACCTTAACTGATAGATCCTTTGATGTAGATTTCAACTCCCCTAACCCATATTCTGAGATTATCACTCTAAACAACAAATGTTTGATCTTTTCCTTTTGTGTTTGAGGTAAAGAACACGAAGAGAGTGTGGGAAGAGTATGGGGAACAAGAGTGACATCACTCTTTCCTTTTTTAGGTTTAATGCCAAACTAGCCTTTGCTTTTGAATAAGGGGTAAATTACCCCATAACCCCTTCTTCTTTCTTCCCATCATACTCTAAGCCAAGCCAAAGCCTAAAAACAAGGAATCAGCCCACTAAGGTCCACATACATATACTAATTGGGCTTAAAGCTTTTACCCACATACAAGGCCCATGGTTTAGGTAAACTTGACCCACAGATTCTGAAATTCGGGTCATTACAACTATTGATGAGGATTAGGGTCAAACTTCCCAGCAAAACCCCATTGATCATTCATGTTCTAAACCTAAATCTTCCAATCTTAGGTAATAAAAACAAGTTAAGGCAATCTTTCGAAAGCTCTTACAAACCAAAGCATGAAGATGAATGAACAAAGCAACAAATTATAGAAATGGTAAAACATTTATACAAATAAAACCACAATCATCCTAAGTAAATCCTAGCCAAATAAAATTAGTTCATAGCTGGGCAATAAACATCTATAATTAAGTATTCGAAACTTATTTTCAGAAATAAAGATGAGCTACACAAAGGGAAATCTCAAATCTAAAGAACCCCTTGTGTTGTCCACGAGCTTTGCTAGAGCTTTCCAGACTCTTTCGAGCACATGGTCTACTTCGTCACCTTTCTTGCACTCAACAATGAAGGCCTTCCCAAAGAACAGAGAAGAATGGTTACTTTTCTCTAAAATTTCGGCTTCCTAAAAAAGTTCCATTTTCTCTTTATATAGTAAAGGCATCCAGAGTTTGTTGTCCTCGTTCTTTTTAAATGTCCTAGGGAATATTCTCTTAACGTACAAAGCATGACAGCTTTTAGGGCCCATTTTTACTGAGTGTGTAGACATCTTTTTCCTAACTTTGTCGCCATACGCCCAAAGAATGCTACAGCAAAGCCAATTTTCTCTTCTTTTATCCTTAAAATAGTAAAACATCCCACCACCTTGCATGCTTACCTAAAACGTGCAAAACACCCACCAAAACCGTACCTTTCCCTTATAAAAGCATCAATTGACAAAACTTTAAAGCTCGTAAACAAACTCCAAGTTATGCATGCGAAATGATCCTAAATGCAACTAAATGAATTCGAAAAGAAGGAATAACGCAAGTAAAAGGTTATGAAATATACCCTTTTTACGGAGTTATCACTCATCTTAATTGATTACACTCTCTCTTGGAGGCTTGATGAAACTTCATAATAGAGGTAATTGATGACACTCTATCTTAGAGAAAAATAGTGGCACTTTATCTTGGAGTCAAATAGTGACACTCTATCTTGGAGGGAAATGGTGGTACTCTATATTAGAGGCTTGATGACGGTACTCCATCTTGGAGGCTTGATGATGATATTCCATCTTAGAGGTAATTAATGATAAATTGGTGATATGACTGAAAATAAAGATTCGTTCATTCGTGCTTGAAGCAGGATTTCATGTAGAACTGCTCATTAGTGATTCAGACAAGATGTAGTAAATAAAGATGCTCTAATTCGTGCTTGAGACATAGTTTGATGTAGATCTGCTAATTCTTACTTGAGTCTAGATTTGATGTAGAACCGCTCATTTGTGCTTGAGACAAGGTTCTATTTGTACATGTTTGATAATCAATGTTCAAAGAATGCATTTATCCTTGAATGCGTCTATAGTTCAACATGAAATAGATGTACTTGTCTCCAAAGCATCACTTTAGCATTATGCCCAAGACTTTGGAGAAATTTATGTCTCTAGAGACACTCAAATATATTACTATAAAGTGTGATGCAAAACATTCTCAAGTGAGAATTGAAATTTCCTCAAGATAGCCTCAAATTTTATCTCAAAAGTCTTAGATTGTCCCAAGAAAGACTGGATTTAAAGGGTCCCAAGGGAGATTGATTTGTTTTGAGGGAAATTGATTTTGTGTCTCGAGGGAGACAAATTTGTGTTTCAGGGGAAATGATCTCAAGGAAGACAACTTGGTTTAAAGGGAAATGGTCTCAAGGGAGACGAAGTTGTGTTTCAAGGGAAACAATCTCAAGGGAGACGAAGTTATGTTTCAAGGGAGACTTAAAAACACCTTGAAAAGAGATTTTAAAAATGAATTGTATCTCAAGTGAGATTCATAAAAGTATCATCAAGAGAGGAACATCTCCTTTTTTGAAGAAAAACATCATCAAGAGATGATTGAGAAAGTTTGAAATTTTTCACAAGAGAAATATTTTGAAAGACGTCCTCAAGAGAGGAGAATTGAGAAATGTAAGAGAAAACTTCCTTAACAGAGGATCATGAAAGTTTGAAAATGTTACGCGAGAGTGAATTTTGAAAAAGAAATGGCCTCAAGTGAGAAGAATAGAGAAATTTTAAGGAAAAGGTCATCAATGGAGGATTTGTGAAAGTTTGAAAATGTTTCACAGAGGCGATTTTTTAAATTTCCTCAAGAGAGGCTTTGAAAATAAATGTATCTCAAGAGTGATTCAAAAAAGTGTCCTTAAGAGAAGAAAGTTTTTTTTTTGAAGAAAAACATCCTCAAGAGAGGATTGTGAAAGTTTGAAAATGTTTCATAGAAGTGATTTTTTAAATTTCCTCAAGAAAGGGTTTGAAAATGAATATATCTCATGAGAGATTTAGAAAAATGTACTCAATAGAGGAAAGTAAATTTTAAGAAAAATGTCCTCATGCGAGGATCGAGAAAGTTTGAAAATGTTTTACCAAAGTGATTTTTAAATGTCCTCAAGAGAGGGTTTGAAAATGAATATATCTCAAGAGAGATATAGAAAAGTGTCCTCAAGAGAGGAAAATCAGTTTTAAGAAAACCATCATCGAGAGAAGATTGTGAAAGTTTGAAAATGTTTCATATGAGTGACTTTTGAAAAACATACTCAATAGAGGATAATCAAGAAATGAGAAAATAAACATCCTCGAGAGAGGATTGTGAAAGTTTGAAAATGTTTCATACGAGTCATTGACTCCTTGACCCGTATGGTTCGATCAAAGTAAATGCATTTTTACCTTTTAACTCTCGTTTAATATCTCTTCTTCTTCCATACGAAAAGAAAATCCCATTTTCTTTCAACTGTAATCGTAGTCGTCGTTTTTGTGATGTCGTTTATGATCGGCAATTGTCCCAAAATGATTGCCTCACTATCATCTTTCTTTCTGTCCAAACGAGATCTCCAAAACATGAATAAAAATTTGCAAAACTAATTTGAAACGTCATGTTCTTCCCTCGTCGGATCCGTCACCGTTCACCGTTAGATTGACGTCAAATAGAAGCATGTGGTTTTTGTTACAGATGTCTATGTTTTCACTGTTGGAATTCGTCGTCTGATGCTCCAATCATTGGGAACCCAAAAAACCCAAGAAGGTAAACTCATTCCAACTTTTCTGGTTTTGATTTCTAATTTTCACTTGGCTCTTTGCTTACTACGCTTTTTGGGTTGGCTATTTTAGAATCAAGGAAATTAGTGATGTTTGGATACTAGCCGGTGATGACGAGCTTCGGGAATATCTGAGTTACGGGAGGTGAAGGGATGGCAGTAACTTGAGTTTTGGTTTTTAGACAATGGTGTTGTTAGTCGAGAGGCTTAGGGTGATGAGGAATGGTCGTGTAAACTAATTGGAGCCTTGGCGGATTCGGTTTAGGAGTTGAATGGTGTATGTTGCTTTAATTTAAAGCTGATAGTAGTAGTGGATACGACAGTGACCGAGGAGTGACGGCGGAGTGGTACGGGCGTTTGAGTGTTAATGTAGTGGCAATGGTGGTGCTCTAGTGGACACTGGCCAACATGTCTTGTGTGGGGGATGTTTTGAGGTGTAAAGTTGTGGGGAGCTTATCCGGGAAGTTAGAGTAATCGCATGAGGCATCATTTGGCAACCGGATAGCTCGGGTAATGAACTTAGGGCCAGATTGACATTACTATTGAAAAATGCGGTAGGAAAGTAATTTTAAAAAGTGTTTTTAGATCGTTTGGTTTAAAATAGGAGTGTTTGGTATTGTTGTCAGAAAATGCTTTTAAGTAGATAAAATATCTACTTTAGACATTCTTTTTTAAAATATAAAAAGATTGATGATATAAGCGGGGATATATAAATAATTTTACTTAAAAATGCTTTTAAAAAAGCTAACAATTAAAAATTTCAGCTTTTAAAAAATATTTTTCAAATCAAATGAAAATGCAATTTTGGTCTAAAAAACTATCTATTTTTTATTATTTTTTTATCTCAAACCAACTTTTGAAGCCAAAAATTAATTTAAAAAGCAATGTAAAACAGAGCCTTAGTGGATTGTGGCCAAATCCACTTGCTTCCCCGTAGCTTTTTATTTCAACATCCCTTTTTAGTCTCTCTTCCGTAGTATTCCCCCATTGTTAGTATGACCCCCTAAACTGAACTTGAGCTGAGCATTAAATAGGGGTGTTTGTAGGAGTTAGTTGTCAAGAATTTAGGGGTTGGTTGAATATATGAGTGGCGTGCAAGTTTAGGCTTTTTTTATTATTTTTATGTATATTTTGGGCTTTGCTTGATTTTAAGTATAATCATATCTAGGCCTAATAATGCTTACGATCTCAACCCTCCGTCTTTGGATGGAGCCAAACAAAAATATATTACTCCTGCCCTAAACAAAGTATCTCCACTATTGAAATCTTCAAGTGGAGTCTTAACTCCTTTTTGTTAAAAAATAAAATTATTCTCCAGCGGAGTCGCCATGGTATAACGACTATTTTAAGTCGAAGGCCGCTACGAAAATAATTAATTATATTATATTAAAATGGGGAGTCCTGCTTTTATTTGAAAATTTATTAAAAAGATGAATTAAAAAAAAACACGTATTTTTTGAAAAAATTGGAGTCGCCACCGGCCATTTTGGTAGACCGAACACCATTAAAACAAAAATCAGAGATTCCTTTTTAAAAACTTGGGTTCGAGAGTTGAATACGGATGGAGGAGGATTAGCACCCCCACACCGCCCAAAATTGCTACCAAATAATTATCGATTTATTAATATCAAATTTTACGTGTTAAAGTGACGATTGAATTAAAATTCGATTATATGTGCGAGTAAATTTTAAGGGCTCTAATGTTCGAGGGATAAACGAAA
Source organism: Hibiscus mutabilis (assembly GCA_019671005.1). Lineage (NCBI taxonomy): Eukaryota > Viridiplantae > Streptophyta > Magnoliopsida > Malvales > Malvaceae > Hibiscus > Hibiscus mutabilis. The sequence goes on from CM033732.1 coordinate 17,277,349, forward strand.
ACTATCATCTACGTCTTAGGCTGGTAGCCAAGTTTACCGTCGAAAAAGAGCACAACATTGACAATTAAATATATCGAATATACAACTTAAAAACATAATAAATCATACATAAACATAAATGAAAAGCATGAACATAAAAAAAACATATATTAAAAATTAAACATATACATCATGATATCTAAATCATGTCTTAAATCTAATACAAAAAATATAAAAAACATACTAATATTACAAAACTATAATTCACCCTACTTCTAAACTAATAAAATAAATACAAAGATAAGGATCGAATTTTACCCTCTCGAAGTTTGAATGAAAAATTTCGACCGACCCCACCAAAATCTCTGTGCCACCTCGTTATGGCCCCAAAAAATTAACTAGATCGAATCCAAAGAAGACCCAGTCAAATGCTGAATCAAACCAGCTGGAGCCGAGGGCTCTGCCCCTACCCCTGGCCATCCTTGTTCGGCCGGCCTGGCTCCCCAAAATTTTGGGGAGCCGAATGCTTCATTTGTGGGTGCTTTTTGGGTCGCCCCTTCATGCCTTTATATAGGCAAAAGTGGTGGGTAATGGGGTGATGTGGAGCTTTATGTTCCACGCCCTTTTCTTCCCTCTTTTTTTTGCTTTTTTCTTTTTTTTTTGTTTTTTTTATTATTTTTATATTAATAATATTTATATTAAAATAATATTAACAATACTAAAACTCGGACAAAAAAGAGTAATTACACTAACTCTAAACTATAAATTCTATCCACTATCCCTAAATTCTAAACCCCTAAACTAAATATCTAAATCTAAAAACTAAGACGTTTTTGAAAAGTTTTAGTTTCCACCGCCTGTGTATGTAATAATTACCCTTATTTATATCACATAATATTTACGGTAAAAAAATAATTAAAATCCATCATCACCTTCACCTAAAACCAGCATTCACCCAAACCAACTATTTCATCCCACAAAAATGTTATTGGATTTGTAATAGGTAGGAAAACACAAATTCCGAAAGAAACAAGCAAAGGACAGACGAAACAAAACAGAGATCAAGTAAATATTACAAGAACAAACGGACAAAATGGTACAAAAGCAAAAAATGCCTATTACGATTAGATTTATCAGGAAACTCATTTTCTCTTGCAGTCGTGAAATTCATGAAATAGAAAGAAAACTAAAGTAGATAGAGTCCAGAGTCTCCTAGGTAAAGCAAATTTCAGTTCATAAACATTAAAAAGGCAAAAAATGTATCGTTGTAGAACACGTAAACAAACACGTAGTACGAATCTAACGGTGTTGAACTGAGCATGATCTTGATATTTAATGAAGAAGACAAAAAAGAATTTTGACTAGACGACAAAGGATAAAAGCTGAGAAAAAACAAAATAAAATAATATAAGAATTTTGACTAAACAAAACGAAGACCATGTCATCGTCATCGTCATACGTTTCATTGCATGATATTGGCCTCCAAAATGGTGTATAAGTGGTGCCACAGTTGACATAGTGATATAGAGAATTAATATCGAACCCTTTTATATGGGCATTTTTCTTTAAATCGATTTTTTAATTTAATACTCGTAATGATATTTTTCTTAAAATTAAATTTTTAATTTTACCTATACGTAAGGGTATTTTTCTTGAAAACCAAATTTTTAATCTAACCCTTCCATGAAGGCATTTTCCTTACAACCTTTTATTTCAACTTTTCCACAAAGTTATTTTTAATAAAATCAAATACTTCCTTAAGGGTACATTTTCCTTAATTTTTTTATTTCAATTTCCCTAAGAATATTTTTCTTAAAACCGATTTTTTCTAATTCAACCTTTCCACAAGAGAATTTTTCTTAAAATATTTAATCCTCCCTATCGGATATTATTGTTCTTAAAAAAATTAGAAAAACGGATCGCGAGTCTTCCGCCTGCTTGAAGCGACAAAAGGATCAGGAGCTAGAGTAGAAGCTTACATGCAGAAGAACATGATTTCTTTTTGTAATGAGAACCTTCTTATGTTCGATGAAAGTTGTTCTAGAGTGATCACATATGGAATTGACGCCTTTACTTGCATTCATTATTGCATTTACTTTATATCATTTTAAAGGTATTGATTCACAAATAATCGTCCAAAATTAGAAATCGTTCATAATAGACAAAAGATCTTCTAATCAGATAAGAAATTATACAAGTTCGAGGTTTTGTCCTAAAGCTAGATCATATACAATAGGCAATAGTTCATCAAAAAACTTCAGGTCAGATAAGATAGATGATACTCATGCTAGAGACGAACGACTTGAAATACAAGAATTAAAGAAGCAGATGGCTGGGATAATGAATTTGATGACAGCACCTTACTAATAACTGGAGGACGAAAGCTAAAACTGCCCTATCCAGATTGATTGGACATCATTGCTCGCGACGAGTATTATTACGGGAATCAGGGGTACCATATTGAGAATCATATCGCCTTCATGCGACGAGTTCAGACTCTTTGCGAATTTAAGAAATGGAAATTCAGAACAAGGGTTATCCTATTATATTGGCATACTGCTTGGTGGAATTTGAGCTTAGGAGAGGAATATCTGATGCAATGAAACCTTTTGGTCTCAATGAAATTTGTTCTATGGGGATCACTTCTGGAGACAATACCTCATTGCATTTATATTTACATTTCATTTTAAATCATAGGTGTTGATTCAAAAAATTATTCTATATTAGGAGATCTTTATGATAAGAGAGATGTTCTATAATGTATAGAGTTTGATAATGCTATTGTCTAGAATGATCCGAGTAGAAGCAAATAGAGAGGAGATAGAAGTGGAACACCAAGTATAGCTTCACTCCAGGAAATCAAAATACTAAGAAGAGTGATTATTATCAATCTTTTGTAAACAGACATCTTCTCTTGATAAAAGTCTTCCTAAAAGATTAGTTGCGAATCAACAGTTCATTTGCATTCGTCCTTACATTTGTTTATTGTTGTTAATCATTCTTTATACATTGCAGCACTCGACATGCTCAAGCATCATGACATCTGGTTTTCTATAAAACATTCATAACAATTGCATCTTTGCATCACCTCGAAAGCTCACACATGCATCTCATTTGCACAAAATCACTTACTAAAAAATCTTTCACAGTTTTTTAAAAAAGGGAAAGATAAATCCTTTTATAAGGATATTTTTCTTTTCAAGAATGAACTTTTATATCCTTTTAACTAAATTTCTAAATCCAGTCCTTTCATAAGGGCAATTTTAAAAATGAACATTTTAATTTGTTTCAACAAGATTTTTTAGATCTAGTCCCTTCACAAGGACATTTTTGAACTTTTTCTCATCCCCCGTGGGAATAAATATTTCTTAAACAAGGTTTTCTCAATCCTTTCACAAATACACTTATTCAGTCCTTTTATAAGGACATTATTTCAAAAATAATAATAAGAGTTTCTTTTCGATCCTTTCACAATGACATCTTTTAATATGAGTCTTCAGCCCTTTCATAAAGACATTTTTCAAAGAAACTATTTCTTAATTCAATCCTTTCATAAGGATATGGTTAAAAAGAAAATGGATTTCTCAATTCTTTCTCTTCTCAAGATTTTTATCTCCTTTTTTCAAAAAAAAAGAATTTCTCAATTGATTTTCTCAAAAACAAAAATTTTTCAATCATGTCCTTTCTTAAGGATATTTGTTTATCTCAAAAAAAAATCTTAAAGATGTTTTCTAAAATCAAAAAGATTCCTTAATCCTACCAGTCTTAAAAATGTTTTCCGTAGTTCTTAAGAATATATTTTTTTCGATTCTATCATTTCTTAGGGATTTTTTTTTCTTCTGAAAAAGAGAGAATTCTTTAATTTCTTAAGAATGAAATAAGAAAAAGAAGAAACTTTTTAAATTATTCTTTCCTGTATAAAAAATTTTGCATGCACCAATCTATAAAGTCGAATGTTGGTTTTCATGCCCACAAAGCTGGAAAGAGCCCAATAGAGTTTAACAAGTCTGACAAAAATGTTGGCGTAACGTGCTTAAACAAGGTAAAGTCTAAGACAATGGGTAATTCAAATGCCCATAAAAAATCCATTCTTACAAATGGTCAAAGGAAAATAAATCCTTTGGAAAAATCCAATGTCATGGTTGGTATAAACTGATTGTACCTAGGGGAATGGTACAGTTAGCCCGAAGCAAACGGCTACTAGTAAAGGCAACTCAAAACCGTTAATCCCTGTGCATTTGGGAAAAATGCAAAAGAAATATATAAGATAACCTATAGGTTTTCTTTGAAAAAGAAAATTTTCAATTTGTTATTTAGAGAACATTTTTTTGCATTTTTGCATTCATTAATTCTTTAAAAGTTTCATTCATTGTTATGGGGTAGTTCTTGTTCTCTTATATGCATACACGCATGTTTTGAATGGACATATGTATATAACATTTTTATCAGATCCTCAAATTTCAAATGCAAGAGTACTTTTGATTTCGATCTAAAGATCAATTCTAAGCTGCTTATGTTTAGAATAAATTGAATGTTGTGATGATATTGCAAAATGTGAGTATCCGCTAATCCATTTAGGCATATGGAGGAACAATACAGGTGTTTAGACAAATGGCAGATCCCATTTAGGGAATTTCTCTCTCAATCATTTGTTGTTTAAGATCCTTGAATCAGGTGTTGACCCTAAATCTCTACCCCTGAAGAATATCTCCACCTGTCTATGAATGAGATGACGAATGACATGAGACCAGATATACGAAAGACATAGAATCACCAAAAAGAAATGGTTGAAGGCAAAAAAAGAAAATGCCTACCAGAGGGCTAAAGCAATTAAGGATGAGCAATACAATAAAATTACACATGAAGAATTCTCCATTCAATAGGCATCAGTTTAGAAGAGCCGCAGAGAATGGATTACTTTCAAGCAGGAAGTAGGCATCAATGTCCAAGTATAGATATACTTGAATAAAAAGAAAAGGACTTATGACTGAAAACCCAAAATGGGCAGTCTAAGAAAAAGAAAAAAAAAGAAAGAAAAATAAAGAAAGACAGAGATTACACTCCACTGTTTAGGTTTACTAAAAATTATTCCTAGATAAGAGTGCTTAAAAAGAGAGAAATGAGTAAAATTTTTAGGGCACTCCTCTGTAGCAAAAAGCTGATTAGCTTAGAAGGTGGTTGTATGCTTCATCCATCTTTTAAGTCAAAAGTGGAGTAGCTACATGAGTGATAATAATATATTCAAATCATGACTATGCTGAGTAACTCAGGGTTATGTTGTATGCTTTATCATTATCCTCGAGATAAAGGACTGTGATGAATTGAATTTCCTTGGAAGAAAAAAGAAAAAAAGAAAAAGAAAAAATAAAAGAGAAAAGAAAATAATACTTTATATGAGCACACCTAGATCAAGCAATACAAGAATAAGATTTTGAAAAGCCTTAGAAGGTCGATCATCTTGGAAAAGAAGCGTATTTCAAGGCCGAGTCAAGGTAGATCAGCTAGAAGACTTCTATATTCAGAAGAAGAAAATGAACGCTAGGGTGAAAACCCAAAAATGGGCAGTCTAGAGCGATCCAAAGAGTGAAAAAGAAAAGAATATTTCATAGGAGCATATCCAAGACATGCGAGTACAGAAATACGGTTTCACTTAACCAGGAACCCATAGCCTACATTATAAGCCTCCAAAGACCATTATGATCATCCATAGATATCTAAGTTGAACGAGATTATCTTCAGATTACATTTTTCCTATAAGGGTTAACCTTTCTTCAAGGAACGTCAAACTTCGAAGTGCCTGATCGACACCCAAATGAGGGAAAGATGGGGCATGGTGAGTAGGTGAGATTAAGAGAACCACCTTAAAGGGGTTAGAATTTTGGAATGGGAATTGTTCCTCTTAAAAGCCTAATAGACTAGAAGAGACTATACATTTGCATATATCTCCACAATAGTCAAGATCTTCTAAATATACGCTTCATTCTGGTTGATCTCTGTCAATTTGAAGTAAATGTGCTATTGCATTTGATATTTTGGGGGCAAACATGTTTTTAAAGTGATTGACATTTTCTTCCCAAATTTTGAAGTTTACCATTTCCCCCAAGCACTAGTTTTTAAAGTGTTTGGCAATATACTCCAAATTTTGTTTACCATCCTCCAAACATTAGTTTTCAAAATGTTTGGCCTTTTTTTCTAAATCTTGATTTTTAGATGACTATAGTTTCTCCTCCAAAACAATAGTTTTCAAAATGTTTGATATTTCTCCCAGTTTTATTTTCAAGATAACTGACTTTTTTATTCGATGAGAATTAAAGCATAAGGATCGAGGGTTGATTCTCCGAGTGTTGGGTCGAAGATGAATAAAATAGTTGAGCCCATGATTGAGTGGGGCAAGGTTGAATGATAAGAAATGACGAGAGACCCTATATAAGATTAGTATTGGGACTAGAAGAAGGATTTACGAAGAAGGGTGGTAACCCCAAGAGAAAAAAGAATAAACATGCGAGAAGATTAGAAGATGCAAGACAAGTATTTGATTGATAAAGAAGAAGATTAAAGAGAATGCTTCAAAGAAATGAAGTGAAGAAATCAGAGAATAACATTCCAGTGACTTGAAGTATTTGAAGACGAGCAAAGATTTTGGTCTGCAGCTTCATGTTGAAGAGGTGGATCTTATTGAAGATTTCTATTGGTAGCCATGTTGGCGTGAATCCATATTTTAAGAAGGATATTGGTAGCCATATTGGCGTGAATCCAGTTATTTAGTCTGCAGCTTCATGTTGAAGAAGTGGATCTCATTGAATATTTCGATTGGTAGCTATGTTGGCGTGAATCCAGATTTCAAGATTTTTTATTGGTAGCCATGTTGGCGTGAATCCAGATTTTAAGATTTTCAATTGGTAGCCATATGGGCATGAATCCATATTTCAAGATTTCCTATTGGTAGCCATGTTGGCGTGAATCTAGATTTTATGATTTTTTATTGGTAGCCATGTTGGCGTGAATCCAGATTTCAAGATTTCTGATTGGTAGCCATTTTGGCATGAATCCAGATCTTAAGTCCTTCGGACCATCAATAAGTCCTTCAGGCATGATGCCAAGCTTACTCTTTGATGTCAAGATGGTTAGAAATCAGGGCATCCTTCAAGGTTTTCTAGCCTTCAGCTTTCAGGGAAGCAGTAAAAATCATCTGGTAGTCTCAAAGCGAGATACCCTTTTATGTCAAGACGGTCAGAAATCGGGGCATCCTTCAAAGTTTTCCATACTTCAGCTTTCAAGTAAGTAGTGAAAATCATCTGGTAGTCTCAAAGCGAGATACCCTTTGATGCCAAGACGGTCAGAAATCGGGGCATTCTTCAAAGATTTCTAGTCTTCAGCCTTTTGGAAAGTAGTGAAAATTTTTGGTGCTCATGTCATAGGAAACGTGGTGCCATTTTCAAAGATAAAAGTTCTATATACGAAGAACCCACATTTTCAAGACTTAGAAATGAAAGGTTCTATATAGGAAGAGCCCATAACTTCAAGATTTTAGAGCCAAAAGTTCTATATAGGAAGAACCCGTCGAGTTATATATAGGAAGAACTTGTAGCTCAAAAGATTCGAAGCAAAAGGTTCTATATAGGAAGAGCCCGTAACTTTAAGGTTTCAGAACAAAAGGGTCTATATAGAAAGAACCCGTCGCTCTACCATTTCAGAGTGAACAGTTCTATACAGTGTAGCGATATCCCCCTTTTACTTATGCTAAAAAAACAGGTTTCAAGGTGTTTAGGGTCTTTTGGGTATATTAAAAATATTTATTCTGTGGGGTTTTAGGAAAACCATATTTTATTTAAAATGGAGTCGCCACCGGCCACTTAGATAGGCTGGACACCATAAAACCAGAGATTTAAAAATTGGTGGGGTTCAGGATTCGGTTACGGATGGGGAAGGATTAGCACCTCCACACCGGCCAAAATTGGTACTTTAATAATTACCGCTTTATTAATATTAAACTTTTCGGATTAAAGTGACGATTAAATTAAAATTTGCTTATAAATGCGAGTATATTTTAAAGGCCCCGTTATTCGATAATAAACCGATAAACCACTATCACTGCACTTGATACTGGCCACGTTTACGCTCGAATAAAAGGGCACCGCATTGTCATTTAATATTCCATTATGCAATCTTAGAAAATAAATATAGAACATACAATTTACATTGAAATGATATTTAAAAAAACATAAATACGAATATTACAAAATTAAACAAAAACAATTAAATGCATGAACATGTATAACCTAATACATTTTAAAAAACAAATCATGAGCAAAGAAAAGAAGAAAGACATGCTTCCAAATACGATATGCATGACATTCTATAAAATATGAAGCTAAAATAATAAATTAAAGCAACACATTAACATACATACAAACTAGTGCTTAATATTTAACACATAACATGATTTACATGTTTTAAAAAAACATGAAACTAACATACAAAAAAATTACTACCACACTAACATGTAATCCTAGATGCAAAATAAAAAACATACTAGAACACTTGTATACATGAGGAAAAAAACTAAATTAAATATTATCACTTACTAAAATACGCATACAACATGAACAAACAAACCAAAAGATGCATTTGCGTGATAATATACATGAAAAGAAATGTGCATAAATAAACACGACCAAGACGGCACATATATATAAAAGAATGAAACGAACATAAAAACATGACTAAACTTGCCATTAGCTACCATGTAATCATAACATACAAAATGAACAGGCAAAGGGAACATGCTAATGTAGGCACAAATAATACGAATTAAAATAAACACAACATACAAAAGACATATAACATGAACAAGTAAATTAAAACATAAAACATGGTAAAATACACCCAAAAAAACATAAATAAAAAAAACATGACATAAGCCAAAACGTATATAAATATAAATAACGCTGGAAACATAATAAAAGAGGGACATGAATGCTTAAAAAAGGAAATAGGACTGAAATGGAATAAATTAAAGCAAGATAACAGAAATTTAAACAAATGAAAATGATTTCGGGAAGTGATTGCAAATTAAATGAAACTTGAAGGGACCAATGCTGTAAAATGCCCAAGGGGCAAGCCCAAAGTGTGAACTTTGAAAACGCGAGATGGTTAGGGGATAATTTGACTGCTTAACATATGAATGGGGTTGATTTAGGGGCTAAATTGAAAGGTTTTGAGAACCATGGAGGACCAGGGTTGTAAATAACCCATGCGGCGAGCCAAAATAGAAGAAATAGAAATGCAGAAGGATTTATTGCGGGATTTTACCATTTTTAAGATATTAGACGTCTATAAAAAGACATGTTTGGTTCAGTTATCAAGCCTTTGGCATTTTAAAATTTGGCTTTCTAAAAAAAACTCTCTCCCTTGTATACTTAGCCTCCCCAACCGAAAGCCTCTCAAACGCTTAGCCTCCCAAATGACGGTCGTGCTCAGGTGGTTTCAGGTGAGGCACGGCCTTGAGGCCACCTCTAACCGTCCTAAACCACAACACCGGCCCCCACAGACAACAACAAACCCTAAAAAACTTTGGAAAACCCCCATTTTTAAAATAAAACTTTTGGTTTTGAAAACCCCAAAATAAAAACCTTCTCTCTTTTGAACATCGGATCCTAATTAGGTTCACTGATGAAGCAAATTATTACCAGAGAAGGCGCCAAAACATTCAGGTAAAATTTCCTCTGTGTTTTTCCTTTTTTATGCATGAAAGAAAGAAAGAGTGGAGGGAAGGATTACCGTTGGATCTGTCTTTTTCTTTTTTCTATTCGAATCTGATTTTTATTTTCTGGTAACTTGGTACAAAATATTTGGATACATCTGATATATATATGCCCTATCTTTGATTCTGATCTTTGTTTGGTAAACATAAAAATACATATATTTTTTAATCTGAGTTGGTTCTGACATAGTCTCTTTTTGTGATTTCTTCTGATGCATCTGGCAACCCTGAGCGCGGTGGTTGAAGGCCAGCATGGTGGAGGCATGGTGGCAGTGTCGTCTCAGCCAGATTTGTCCCTGGCTTGGATCAGATCTGATCTAATGGCTGGGATGCCTTACTGCATGAAAGGGTCATGATATGATCTTGGAATGGAAGATCTCGCGAGATGACGCCACGAGGTATATGGGGAAACCGAAAAGCCTCGCATGTGCGACACACACGAGCGTGGGGAGCTGGATGGCTCGAGCGTGGCCTTTACGCGGCAGCTAGACGGGTGTCTCCCTTTAATCATGATCGTTGGATCAAAATTTGATCCAACGGTTCCTGGTGGGTTGCGCAAAAAAATATAGATCAGAGTTATATACTAGGGTTTAGGGTTATTTGGACTGTTGGGTTGGTCTGCTCGGGCCCTGTAATGTATGTATTTTGGTTTTGTGATAACACTGGACTGGATTGCTGATTATTTATTTGGGTTTTTAAAATTTTGGATTTTATCTTATATTAGTCCAATAGTGATAATATTAGCATTAGTAATAATAATAATAACAATTCTAATACGATGATACATACATACGCACACATGCAAACACACATACGTGTAACATACGAATGCATGCAAACATTAATATATTTAACACACTCTTAATTAATATAATATGCAAACATGCATGCATAAATAACCATACACAATATTAACGTAAATATTCACACATTACACTTACACACAATACACACTCAAAAAATGTAAATATATGACACATTTTATAGTAATTACCAATACGTACACACATAATATGTATAGTATGCTTTCACTCACACATATCACACACATATTTTACACATACATTAATCACATATATATAAAAAACATACAACATAATAGGCATACATGCGACATATTAATTATCAAACTAACATAGATTAATATAATATTTATACACCGGATAAAAATGAGTGATTACAGTTGCCCCTCTTTGCTTGTTCTTGTGGAACATTTATCTTCGAATGAGGGATTCACGCCAAACTGGCTACCGATCTTTTTGGACTCACGCTACTAAGGCTGTTGAAATTTTTCTTCAAATTTGGCGATTCACGCTGAGAACAGCTATCGATCTTTCTGGACTCACGCTACTAAGGTTGCCGAAATCTTTCTTCAAATTTGGGGGATTCACGCCGAGAATGGCTACCGATCTTTCTAGACTCACGCTACTAAGGCTGCCTAAATCTTTCTTCAAATGATCACTTCTTCACTACGAAGTCACAGATCACAAGTCATTGGCAATCTGTGAGTACTTGTTTAAAATGGATAATATGTTGTAATTAATGAGTTAGCATGCTCCTAATCCTAGGGATGTCTAACTATACATATGATGCATGAGTGTCAATATTCTGATGTGTCTACTTTCACAGTCAGTCAATCACGACACTCTACTTGCTTTCTCTTTCTCTTCTTTTTTTTGGGCACGGTACCCCATCTCACTGTCGGGTTCAACCGTTTCAACCTTTCTTTTTTGAGTTTCTGGTTCGAAGTTCTAAAGTTCCCTTTCAAGTTTTCACTTTAGAGAGTTTTTTTCTTCTTCTTTTTTTTCTTTTTCTTTTTTATTCCTCTTCTCTTCTTTTTTTTCTTCCTTTTTTTGGAGGCGCCCTTGCGGGTTTTCACCTGAGAGATTGTTGTGGTTGTCTTGAATACTTTCTCAAACAAGTGTGAATGGTGCATGAAAATGGTTATCTTATGTTAATGATCGGAATCTTCCGTTCTCGTGCCTCAACGTACATCATGTAAAACTTGAGACCAAAGTTAACTTTGTTCTCTAACCACCTGCATTCTCAGGGTTAGATCCTAGTAATGCTTAGAAACCATTTGCTTATCATAAGTCTATGTTAACTTGTTTGCAAGATGCTTATGAAAACGATGAGAATACAAAGAATGGAGGTTTCAAAAATGTGATTTTATTAACATTAAGGATTTGGAACAGTTTTAAGAAAGTCATGGAAAACATGAGGAAAAGGGAAAGCAAAACATGAAATGCAAAACCCCAAGTATCCACAGTATGAATGATGTGTGGTCCTATCAACCAGAGTAGAATATTTGCCTGAAGCTCCTTCTTCTAGTACCCGTAGGGATGACTCTACTTGCCGGAGGCCCAACTTCAAAATTTATCTGAGCCGCCCTTAACGGTTTTTCAACTCGGATCCTTCATTTGCTTCAAGACGCCCTCTTTCGGATTTTTACCTCGAGCTCTCATTTTTTTGATGAAACGCCCTTTTTAGGGTTTTGTTTTATTTTTCTTCTCTTCTTTTTTTCTTCTTTTTTTCATTCTTTTTTTTCAAATATAATATTTCTTAACTGAATCAGAATTCACAAGATTTTTCAATTCTTCTCCGTCTATTTTAGTTACGATCACTGCTCCTCCTGAAAAAGGCCTTATTGACAACATATGCCCCTTCCCAGTTAGGCATCCACTTCCCTCGAGAATCTTTCTGAATTGGGAGGATCTTCTTAAGCACCAGATCTTCCTCTCAGAATTCTCTTAGGCGCACTTTCTTATTGTATGCCCGCATTATTCGCTTTTGATACATTTGACCATGGTAGATGGCCTTTAGCCTCTTTTCCTCGATAAGATTTAACTGGTCAACCTAGCTTGCACCCACTTTGATTCGTCCAACTTCACTTCATTCAGAACCTGAAGTGACAGAATCTCAACCTCATGGGTAGTACCGCCTCTGTGTCGTATACTAGAGAATAAGGTGTTGCCCCGGTCGATGTGCGATCAGATGTCTGGTAGGTGAATAAAGCAAATGGAAACTTCTCATGCCAATCCTTATAGGTGTCGGTTGTCTTTGCAATGATTCTCTTTATGTTCTTGTTTGCCGCTTCTACTGCCCATTCATCTTAGGACGGTAGGTTATGGAGTTATGGTGTGTTATTTTGAACTGGTTGCACACCTCAGTCATCAATTTGTTATTTAGATTGGAAGCATTATCGGTGATGATCTTTTCCGGCAACATTTATCGACAAATAATCTCCTTCTTCAGGAACTTGCACACCGTTGTTCTTGTGATATTGGCATAGGATGCTGCCTCCACACATTTGGTGAAGTAATCAATGGCGACCAAAATAAAACGGTGCCCGTTGGAAGCCTTCGGATGAATCTATCCAATGACATCCATTCCCCATGCCACGAACGGCCATGGTAAGTTCATGGTGTGTAAAGGTAACGGAGGAGCATGGATATTGTCGGTATATATTTGGCATTTGTGGCACTTCTTGGCATAATCGGTGCAATCTCTCTCCATAGTCGACCAGAAATAGCCATATTTCATGATCTTTCGGCTATTGACAGACCATTGGCGTGTGTTCCACACAAACCATCGTGTACTTCTGCCAAAATTTATTTCACCTCTCGAGCATCTACACATCTCAACAACGTTTGATCATGGCTTCTTTTGTACAGGATCTCCCTATCCAGAACATATCTTGTTGCCATCCTTCTAAGTGTTTTTCGGTCATTTTCATTTGCCCCTTTCGGATACTTCTGAAACTTGACCTATTACAAGATATCGTAGTACCAAGGGTTGCCTTCTATTTCCTCTTGCACATTATAACAGTGAGCTGGTTTTTCAAAAGTCTGCATCTCAATGGGCTTCATCTCTGCTCTCGTATTTGCTTTGAACATGGAGGCCAGGGTTGCCAAGGTGTCCGCCATCTGGTTGTCCTCTCTAGGAAGGTAGGTGAAACTGACCTTTTCAAATTCTTTGATGGGCTCCTAAATCAACGTGTAGTATTTGACCAGCTTCGGATCCCTAGTTTCCCATTCTCCTCGTAACTGATAAATCACCAGGCACGAATCTCTGAATACTTGAAGTTCTTTGATCTTTCTTTCAATGGCCTCATTCAGTCCCATAACACAGGTTTCGTATTCAGCTATGTTGTTGGTGCAGAAGAACTTTAGTCTGCTAGTGAACGGATAGTAGACATCTTTTAGAGAAATTAGCACGGCTCATGTTATGTGGCCAAGGGCATTGGAAGCTCCATCAAAGTAAAGCTTCCATGAGCCGTCATCTGAAACGTCTTCCCCAGTTGTAATGCACATCAAGTCCTCATTTGGGAAATTGAAGTTCAACGATTCATAATTATTTGAGTATCACCTCCACAAACCCTCTTATTACAAACGAACAAGCCGGCTCTCCCTCAGACAAGGCACATAGACAAAAAAGACCTTATTCAAGTTGCTCCCCTAAAATTGAATCTCTAACTACTCAACAAGGCCAAAATCCTCTAACAATGGCGATAGCATCTGCATCCAACTTGGTCTTACCTTAATGTCTACTCATATTCCTAATAGGGAGAGATCCTAACGACTCCTCCATAGAGAATAAACAAACACTCTTGCAATATAAAAGCTCCTGAGATCGAACTGCAAATATTAACACCTATCGATTTGGTCTAACGTATCTCACCACCCCGTTGCCATCCTCTAAACAATCACTACAAAGATCACGATAAAAGGGCAATGATCCAACATTTTAATCCTAAAAGATGGGTTCCATCGAGGTCTCAAAGCCTTAAACTCACGCTTGACATCACTGACCAGCACCACACTTGATTATCCTTAATAATTCCCATGGTGCAACAACTCTCAAGAAGGTAGCTTTCCCTCAAACTTGTAGAACGTCTAACCTTGACCATAGTTTGACGAACTAATGGGTCCTGAATCCACTATCTCTGAGGAATGCCCTAAGAATAGCAATGATACTCTCAAAGTATCAACAAAGATTTATTTTTAAACAGATAAAAAAGGTCCTCAAACCAACGTGCACTCATCGATCAATTTCAAGAGCAGATTATCCATATCCGCAACACAACAGTTATCCAGCATAATGGTGAAGATTCCTTGCCGTGAACTCTCAAAACAAATTTGAAAATTTTAGGGTAACTATAACGCATAACGAAGACACCATTCAGGGTGACTAAACAATCATTTGACTACTTACATTGATGAAATTGAAATGTTATTTTCAGGTATGAACTGCCCAATGTTGATATATATATTGATATATGTTGCCATTGACAAAATAGATTGATGATATAAGCCCAATGTATGATATAGAGATTCGAAGGAATAGTTGGATATCCATTGAGTCATAAACAGCTGTATAAATATTCTAAGCACTTCAGTTAAAGTGCAAATTTATTCTAAGCACTTCAGGTAAAGTGCAAATTTCATTAACGGTATACTCCGATAAGTATACCAAAGCACTTCGGTGCTAAGCACTCCCGGTAGAGTGTAATAATATACTATACTCAAGTAAGTATAGGGGGATGACTCGTGTACATATAATCTCTTAATTCGATACCTTGGGCTAAATAAATTGAAAAGAATTAAAAAGAAACAGGAAGACAAGCTTGAAAGCTTGCAGATAGAAATGGAAAGAGGTATTGGTAAGCATTGAAAGCTTACGGATGGAAATGGTAACGGTATTGGTAAGATCTAATCTTATCCCTTTGATATACATATTTATTTATGTTAAGAAGCATGTAATGGTAAGGTGATCATATATATTGTTAATCATTAATATTGATATTGATATTATGACAATTGCACTTGAATTCGAATTATTGCCTCACTAAGTGAAAACTTAGCGTGTGATTGTTTCGCGCGTAGGAAACGATGAGCATTTGGAGTAATGAGCACTAGTGGACATCATCTATCAAGAACAGGTACATCAGTTTCATTAATATAATATTTGAGGTTGTTTGATATTCACTAGTTGGCATGTTTATTAAAAGTTTATGCATGCTCTGATATAAATTGTATTTTATTGGAATCTGGATGAATTTTAAATTAGGCAGTTTCACTAATTCTATAAAGTCGAATTAAATTGATAAGTTGCTGCCTAAAATTAAACCTGATTTGAAGATGAAAAAATAAAGTTTAAACTTTACGCGATTAATTAGATTTTAAATAAAGATCAAATTGTAATTTTTTTTATAAAACAGTATTTTACCAAATTATAAATATAAATGGTTTTTACAAATATTTTGTAACATATCTATCTTGTATTCAATGATGGATGCGAAAAATGGGTGTTACATTTATTGGTATCAGAGTTACAGGTTTAGCTGGTTCTTGGCCTAAATGGAAGTGGTTTTATGTTAAAAAGAGTATACATGCCACTAGGATATCAATATTACTGATCTAATGTTTATATGATTTGATTGATGTCGCTCTTTACTAAAATAAATTTGAAATGAGTCGAAAAATGAGAGATTCTGAAAAGAACCAGCAGTGGTAATAGTACTTTGAATTTAGTGGAATAAGAAAGAACACCGACACAAAAGTGAGTGGCAGTGCAGGCTGTCAGTTTTCTAAGTAAAGAAATAAAAGGGTTTAATCTTAGCTAGTAACATAATTGACTCGTATTTGGTAACGAATACGGGAAATGAATGTTACAGTGAGATTTCGAGTGATAACATGAAGACCACTCGATGTGAGATTCTGAGCCACCCACTCGATGTGAGATTTTGAGTATTAATTTTGTTCGATGTGAGATTTTGAGCTACCCACTTGATTCTGATTTTGAGTATTAATTCTGCTTGATGCGAGATTTTGAGCCACACACTTGATTTTGAGTGAAGACTCAATGTGAGATTTCGACCATTAATTTTACTCGATATGAGATTTTGAGCCACCCACTCGATTCTGAGTGAAGAATTGATGTGAGATTCTGAGTATTGATTCTGATCGATGTGAGATTCTAAGTTACTCACTCGATTTTGAGTGAAGACTCGATGTAAGATTTTGAGTATTAATTATGCTCGATGTGAGATTCTAAGCCATCCACTCGATTTTGAGTGAAGACTCGATGTGAGATTTTGAGTATTGATTCTGTTTGATGTGAGATTTTGAGCCACTCACTTGATTTCGAATAAAGACTTAATGCGAGATTCTAAGTATTGGCACTTGATATGAGATTCTAAGCACGAGTGTACGTTCTTGATGACGTGTGACATCAGGCCTCACCTCGGTTTTATGGTAAGATGTATTGTGTGACTTATGTGTCTAGCTCGTATGGTCTACGGGATCACGAGTATGATTGGGCCTTGCGGGCCATGTATGATGTTTTACTATGTTTGAGAGCATGTATTTAGGTGATTAGTGGTAGTGCCACATGTTTATTTATCTCTTCTGATTGCTCGTACTAACTTGCATGCTTACATTTATGATTAGCATGAAGTATAGTAAACCATATATGTACTATTGAGCTTTGTAATCTCAACACTCGAAATCGTTGTTTCCGTGCGTAGGTTGATCGTTGGATTATGGGATCGTGAAGCATTATCAGATCGAGATTCTAGTATGGAGTGATCTTCAGAGTATGGTGTTTGAGTTAGTGGGCTATGTATTCATAGGACCTTACACGTTGGAGTCTGTAATTCTTATTTTAATCAAATTGTATTAATTCAACCGTACATTCAAATGTTTTAAATTTAATTTGGAGCTCATTTGTACTATTTTGATTTCTTATCTAAATTTACAGCTGTTGGCTTTAAATGTTTTTGCGAATTACTTGTTGGACTAATCTAGTTTAAAATTTTTTTATGGTTTTGGGTTTAGGCTTAAGGCCAAAATATGACATCCGGGTCGAGGGTATTATATTTAGTGGAATTAGAACTTAAGTTTAGCCGGTTCTAGGAAACCCTAGGGTGGTGTAGGTGTTTTAGTAAGGTGTCTAGTGAATACAAGCCCTTAAATTAAGTTTGTAATCCTTAAGAATGGAATTATGATGGTGCGACCAATGTTGTGACGCTAAGATGGTTACGTTTATGGCCGGGAGGGTCGAGATAAGTGTTAAGCTGCTCGTGAGAGCAATTTTAGGGGTCGAAGTTGCCCTAAATTATTAAGATGTGAGTTAGTTAAATAATGCCAGAGTCGAGGATGTGTCCTTCTCCCGACACCTAAATGGTGTTCTTGTTGCTTGGTGTAACTGTTCTTGAGCCTTTAAATGCGTTATAAGAGTTTGTGGTAAGGAAACGTCATCGTTATATGTGTGAATAACGGTTGTGACACGAGTATGGATGATTTATTCATGAATTGGTCAGTGGATGCACGTTTGGTGGTAGACCCTTATGTTTGCTTTAAAGGGAGTTCATTGATAGTTGGGAGGTGTCGTCGCCCTTTGAGAAGACGTTTCTCATAGATAATGGATTTGGGATCCACTAGTCCATTAGAGTATGGCCGAAGTTAGATGTCCTACAGGTTTGAAAGAGGGCTACCTTCTTGGGAGTTATGGCACTGTGGAATTATTTTGGTTAATCAAACGTGATGTGAGCAAGTAATGTTGAAAGTTAGGCATGAGGCTTTAAAACCTCGGGGGAATCCAACCTCCAGTATTGAGAATGTTAAATCAATGCCCCTTTACCATAATCTCTATAGTGGTTGTTTAGATAATGCACAGTGGGGCTATGAGACATGTATGATTGTTCGTCGGATGTCGATGTATGTAGTTCAATGCTTAAGAGCTTTTGGGTTGTCAGAGTGTTTGTTTGCACTTCTTGAAGGAGTCGTTAGGACTTTCTCTGTCAAGAACATGGGTAGATGTTGAGGTAGGATCGAGTTGGATGCCGGTGCCAATCACCGTTGTTAGAAGACACTGACCAGTTGTAAAGTCAGAGATTCAGTTGTAGAGGTGCAGCTCAAACAAGGTTTTCTTTGCCTGAGTGTTTCGTTGGAGGAAGAGTCAGGTTCATTCGTTAATGGGGAGTTGATCCGTTAGACCGATGTTCGAACCGCTGGCAGCTTGTTAGGTGTTAGTGAAATACTGTTAATTGTCTCATAAGGTGGATGACTCGTTTAACCGATTCTAAAGTACTTATGTGTTTTTCTGGGATTAGTTTGAGGATAAGATGCTTATTGCTATTGTGTTGAGGCTACGAAAATTCAAAATAGATTTTGGAATGAAGATTTCTCCCTTTAAGTGAGTTATGGTAACAGGTGATATTCGCGGTGACGTTGAGGTGTTTTAGTGATGTTAGGGTAGAGGCCACAATATTGTTTCTCGAATATAAGTTTAATTCTTTGCGTGACACGTGTGAATGTATAAGGAACACGAAAGGAAGAGTTGGCAAGATAATTACCTTGTAACGCCCCAGTTTTGGGCCTAGGAGTTTTTTAAGTAGTTTAGATGGTTCGACTGATCGGATTAGAGGATTTGAGTCATTTTTGGGATTTAATTTGAAACAAATATTTTTGGTGAGATAAAAATATGGAAAAATAATCTAAAATCATTATTTAATATGGAAATGATTTTGGTAAAATCAATTTTACAAAAAGGGGTCTTGAAATTGGACATTTTGGTTAGTGACCATATTGTAAAGTTTCAAAACTATTTTTAGTGACTATTTTGTAAAAGGGTCAAAACTTTGAATCTTTAAGGAGTTATTTACGCAAAGCCTAATATCAGACTTTTCCCTTAATTGGCTATTTTAAATGATTTTAAAATAATATAAAAAAATATTGGATAATTAAAGAACGTTAAACAATTTGACGTAACTAACTTTTCTCAAAAAGGAATTTTTCTCGAATTCTCTCCAGCCAAACACTTCTTTTCTCTTCAAAATTCTCAGATAAAATCTTATTTTAATTGATCTTTTGATTTCTAATGGAATTATGATGATTTTCTAACAAAATTTAAATGGTTTCTCATTGTTTTGTTGTGTAAATCCATCCAATTAAGGGGAAAAGTAGCCATTAGAGGTGAGGTTCGTTCTTCTCCTCTAATACAAGGTTCTTTATTGAAATTCCCAAATTATTGATCCTTTACATATGTTTTCTAACTTGATTTGATGGTTTAAATAAGAAAGATTTGTTAAATCAAAGTTAAATTGATTGATTTTCGAATGGACTCCTTTTTGCTAAGTTATTGATCGATCCTAATCATGATTTTGATGTTAAATAATGTTAATAAGTAGGCTTTAATATTGGAATCCCGAAACTATGTGAATATCTAATTCTCTAGGTTGTTAGTTGTGAGTTCTTGAGGTGTTGTGGAGGTTTTATGAATGCTGGAGGTATAAGGATGTTGTTGTTGTGTTTTTAGATGTTAACTGATGTTAATTGATGGGTTAAAATGTTAAATTGTGGCTATGTTAAGTTTGGAAGATGTTTGAGGTTGATTTTAGTTGTTGTGGAGTGAAATTGGGTTGTAGATGTTGAGGATTTATGTTGTTGTGTTGTTGAATGCATTTTGATGCATTGAATCCTCTGTTTTAGTGTGGATAAAATAGGGAAAGTTGGTCCTTAAGCTTGAGTGATGATTTTGGAAGCTTTGGAGGCGAGGTTACTGTATCGGTAAGTGAGGCTTTGCATGTCGGTGAGTGAGAACGTGTCTTACAGCTTTGCAAAGGTTTGAAAGTTGTGTTTGGGAGTTTAGATCAAGCTTGAAACGCTGGTCTAAGCTTAGAAGTAAGTAAAGGATGAATTCTCTCTCAAACTCGGTTTGGCTATTGGTTTTTATGCACTTGTTTAAATAGTTTAATTACTCACTGTATATGCATGTTTTGAGCATGGTTTAATGTTGGAACTTGATTACATAATGATGTTGATGCATTTGGAAGTAATGCATGTTTTGTTAATGTTTATGAACATTGATTAATGCAAGGTTTATTGCATTGGTTAAATGGTTTTGATGATGCATAAGAAAACAATGAGTTATTGTTAATGAAACGAATTATATTGGCAAGTGATGGTATGAAAAGGTTTTGTAAATGTTATCGAATATAGTTGGCCGACCATAGGATTAATAGTGCAGTATAAAATGTTGCATTAGATGTTTAGAGGTTTTGATTCGTAGTACCGAATACTCCATCCATGTACCTTAAGGGTTGAGGGGTTTAAATCGTACCGAAGACTCCCGTTAGTGGGTTATACATCTAGCCGATGAGTGGTGTTGAAGGGTTTATGTGTACCAGAAACTCCATCACGGGTATCACAACGGTGGAGGGGTTTATGTGTACCAAAAACACCCATTGATGAACCTTGATATACCGATAGATTGCATGTTAAGTGTTGAGGGAACACTTGTTAAATCCGTGTATCCGATGTTATGTTTTGAAAAGTGGATTTTGGTTAATGATCACTTGTAAGCCAATATAACTGATGATGTATCATGAGATGGATTATGTTGTTTAATATGGTTTAAACATGTTTTACTCTTTATGCCTTGCATTGGTAGTATGCATGGGAAAGCTTAAATTGAGGGTAGCAAATAGGATTTTGCTGTTAATCCATGATACATTTGCATATGGTTTAATATTTTGTTTTAGAAATGTTAAGTGCATGGTTTTGATAAGGCATGAGGTGGAAATGATGATTGAAAAGTGTTTCGGAAAGTGGTTTTCAAACAGAATGTTAAATGGTTTAAAATGCATTCATGGTGGTTAGTTTTTGGGCATTCCTCACTAAGCCTAGTGCGCTTATGCTCTCTTTTCCAATCAATACAGAGAATTAAAACTCAAGGGCAACGAGGAAGCAAGGAAGAAATCCAAGGATTTGTGGCAAAGTATGGTTTATGAAACGTTTTATAGTAGTAATAAGGGCAATATGTCAAATGTTGTTTTGGGAGGGTTTTTGATAAACTCCAGGTTTGTGCAAGTTGTAATTGCTGGTTTAGACTTGTAAGTAGTTTAAAGTGCTTGAGATGTGGATGGATTTGTATTTTGGATGTTGACTAGGGAGCATGCCTATAGACTTTGTAATTGATTGTGCTAGACTTGTTAGGCTTGCTTAAAATGATGGTATGTTGTGGTCAAGCATGTTTATGATGTTATGTGTTGTTTAGATTGGTGTTAAGGTTGTTTAGAGTGAGCCAAAGTGTCATATGTTGGACCTAGAGGTCATTACAGGCCTCTGCGTACTGGTATAGGTACCCAAGGATCGGTACGCGGGGTCTGGAAATGCTTAAATTATCGAAATAAAGTAGATGGTATCAGTACGCCTAGCCATCATATCGGTGTGCCTTGAGGAAATATTGTACTGGTATCGGTACAAAGGTTTGAATACTGGTATGATCCCTTCAATTTTAAAGAGCCGTATCGATACACGGGGTACTGTATTGGTACACGATTTGCTCACTAAAATCCTGAGTTTTTGAGAAATACATAAGGGATCGATACGAGTCAAGGCCGTATCGATATGGGTGGGTCGACACACCGTATCGATATGGTTGATTATGTATCGGTACGAGTAGTCATTAAATTCGTTAAGCTGTATCGATATAGGCTTGCCTATATCGGTACGCTCTGTTGATTTTATGTATGCAATGTGTTGAAGTCTTGGAAATCTTGCAATTTAGTCCTTGATTGTTATGTAAGCAACTGAATGAGTTTGAATGATTGTTTTGAGTTGGAATTTATCATATGAGCATGAAATTGGACTAATAAAGATTGGGTAACTTTAACTGTGGAAAAGACCCTGTAATTTGTAGAAATTACATTTTGGTCCCTAATGTGTAATATTGAGCAATTGAACTCTATTTTGTAACCTAATTTCAACATGACTTTTTCGCTGAAGCATGTTCACTTAGGATAATAATATGTATATAGACAATATAAAAAGAAAAAATATAAAAAGAAAAAATAGACTCAGATTAGGTTATTAGTTCGGGTTTGCTTCGGCAAACCTGATGTGACTCTTTTAGTTCGATTTTGGGTAGGCCGGGCTAAGGGGTTACATTTGGTGGTATCATAGCCAGCTTTATAAAAAATTGGGATGTTGTTGATGATTGTTCAATGTTGTTTGCTATGCACGGTGATTGCTTATATTAATGGTGCTTGAAATATGCTATGTTGGGGTATTTTTGGGACACATTGCCTTATTACTACAGTTATTAAATGATTTTGGTTTGAAATGGAAGTCTTGGATCCTTGCTTGAAGCTAGCATAATTGTTTTTGTTTTGGTGTAATTATCATATCTTAGATACATTTTTATATGATGACACCGAGGAGAGAATTATGATCTAGCAAAAACGCTCATGTTGGAGGGCAGGGTGTACATCCTGAGGGATTGCCGCCTCCTCTTCCTAATCCTCATGAGGGAGTGAAACACGTACCACCTGCACCACTTGGTCCAGTGTATGGTGATATGATGCCTTTGGTTCAGGCGATGACAAGAGCGTTACAGGCCGCGATGGCTGGAGTTCATTTACCCGCACTGGCACCCACTGCTGCTGTTAATCTAAGATTACCGTTAGAGCGTTTACACAGTCTTAAAAGAGTTGAGTTTAGAGGGTTGGCACCTGAGGCATCTGAGGAGTGGGTTGCCAGGATAGATCGAATTTTGGATCAAATGGGGTGTAATAATGTGCAAAAGCTGGGATGTGATGTATCACTGTTGTAGGGTGATGCCTATAGTTGGTGGACCACTGTGTTCATGGGTATGGAAGCCGGCAATGTGACATGGGAGTTCTTCCAAGCTACCTTCAGGAAGAAGTATCTAGGAGTTAGATACTTAGATGAAAAGAAACGTGAATTCATGGCCTTGGTTCAGGGCAATATGTCAGAATCTGAGTATGAGGTGTAGTTTGTGAGACTGAGCTAGTATGCGCCTGAGTTGGTGCCGGATGAGAGGTATCGCTGCGATCGATTTTGCTATGGTTTGGAGCAAGATGTTAAGACCTATATGATGGCCACAGATTATATGAATTTTGACGTGTTGGTTACATAGACGAAAGATATAGAGCAGAGCTTGGGCTTATCTTACCGACCAAAGGGTCCTAGCTGGGGAAATAGAGTGGTAGATGCTAATGGTAGTGGTGGTCAGGCCAAAAAACACCGTGATAGGAGGTTTCATCTAGATGCGAGACGTGGTGGAGATGGTGCTGGTCGAGGATCATATAGGTAGAATACCCAAGTCCGGTCAGCACATAATGTTTGTTAGGTTTGTGGATCGAGAGATCATGTGAGGCGAGATTGTCTACATTTGGCCAAAGAGGGACGAGCTCCTACAATTATTGCTGCGAATTCTTGTTGGAGTTGTGGGTCTGTCGATCATATGAGACGTGATTGTCTTTTGCTTGCTAGAGGTAGGCAGGCACCTACACCTGTTGTTACACCACCTAGAGGATGTGGGCATGGTCGAGGTAACTTCCAACGGAAGGAGGAATGATAGAAGACTGTAGCGCATACAGTGGAAGTTTGAGCCAATGATGGTGGATCGGCGAGGATCTATTCTCATTGTGAAGGAAAGAATGACATGGACATGATAGCAAGTACCTTTACCTTGCAGTCTATGTCATTACTTTCTTTGATGGATTCTGATTCTACGCATTCATATGTTTTGCATGAGCATGCATATTTGCTTAGTATACTGGTAAAAATGCTTGATGTGGGTATGCAATTAATGAGTTCTTTTAGAGAGACAGTCGTTACGAGAAAGTTGTATCAGAGATGTCCTCTGATGGTTCAAGATCATGTGTTTGCGGCTGATCTGATAAAGCTTTTGTTTTATGGTTTAGACGTGATCTTGGGTATGGATTAGTTGTCCGAGCATCAGGATGTGGTTAATTTTGAGACAAAGCGAGTTTCGTTAAGACTTGTTGATTATTATGAAGTGGTCGTTGTGGGTGGGAATGTTAAGGTCTTGTTCAATGTGGTTTTGACTTTGGAGGCGCAAAAGTTGCTAGAATATGGGTGTCAGTCATATATAGCTTATGTTATGAATCCAAATGTGGAGAAGGTACAGACTAGAGACATTTGTACTGTTTGTGACTTTCTGAGTGTGTTTTTGAAAGAGTTACCTGGTTTGCCACCAAACGGGGAGGTGGAGTTTTACATTGAGTTATATGCTAATTCGGCTCTGGTGTCGATTGCACCATATCGCATGGCACCAAAAGAGTTTAAAAAGTTAAAGACACAACTCCAAGAGTTGTTGGACCGTGCTTTTATTCAGCCTAGTGTTTCACCATGGGGAGCACCAATGTTGTTTGTGAAAAAGAAATATGGCACTTTGAGGATGTGCATCGATTATCGACAACTAAATAAGTTGACATTTAATAATAAGTATCCTTTGCCACGAATTGATGATTTGTTCAATAAGTTTCATGATGCTACAGTGTTTTCCAAGATTGATTTGAGATTCGGCTATTATCAATTAAAGGTTAAAGACAAAGATGTGCTGAATACTGCTTTTCGTACGAGGTACGACCATTATGAGTTCTTGGTGATGCCATTTGGGTTGACGAATGGGCCTGCAACATTTATGGACATGATGAATCGGGTGTTCCATGAATATTTGGATCAATTCATAGTAGTGTTCATTGATGATATTCTTGTGTACTCTCGTACCGAGGAGGATCATGATTGACACTTGCGGATTGTGTTGAAAACCTTGTTGGATAATCAGCTTTATGCCAAGTTGAGAAAGTATGAATTTTGGATTAAAGAAGTGGTTTTTCTCGGTCATGTGGTTTCTGTAGAAGGTATCCGGGTGGATCCAAAAATGGTAGAGGTAGTTTTGAGTTGGAAGCAACCAAAGTCGGTGATTGAAGTCCATAGTTTCTTGGGTTTGGCCAGTTCTTATCGATGTTTTATGGATGGGTTTTCAAGGGTTGTTGCTCCGTTGATCAAGTTGTTGCAAAATGATGTACGGTTTGAGTGGACGGAAGCTAGACAACAAGCTTTCGAGAAATTGAAGGAAGCTTTGACACAAGCTTCATTCTTGATTGATATCTTGAGCTTGCTGTGGTAGTGTTTGCATTGAAGATTTAGAGACATTACCTTTATGGTGAAAAGTGTATTATAAACACAGATTATAAGAGTTTGAAATATTTGATGTCGCAAAATGAGTTGAATCTTAGGCAATGTAGATGGTTGGAGTTGCTTGAGGATTCTGCTTTGACAATTGAGTATCATCCGGGCAAAGCAAATGTTGTGGTTGATGCTTTGAGTAGAAAAGCTATTGTGGAGTTGGGCGCCATGTTTGCGAGGTTGAGTGCCACATGTGATAGAGGTTTGTTGGCAGAGTTACAAGTGAAACCATCTTTGCCGCAGTTGATTAAGGAAAAGCAACCTTATGATGAGGCGTTGGTACCGCATGTCAGGGACATCATGGATGGAAATCCTACGAATTTTCACTTTAATAGTGATGGGGTGTTGTGTTTCAAAGATCAGATAGTGGTGCCTAGTGATGAGGAGTTGAGGCGGATGATTTTAACCGAGGCACATGCTAGTCCTTTTGCTATGTATCCCGGTAGTACTAAAATGTATCGAAATTTGAAGAAAGAATATTATTGGGTGGGTTTGAAAAAGGATGTGGCTAATTTTGTTGCTAGATGTATGGTATGTCAGCGTGTGAAGGTACACCAGTTTTCTTTCGGGTTGTTACAATCGTTGAAAATTCCATAGTGGAAATGGGAGAGGATCACCATGGATTTTGTATCGAGGTTGCCTTTGACACTGACTAAAAAGGATTCCATTTGAGTGATTGTTGATCGGTTTACTAAATGTGCACATTTTCTGCAGTGCATACAACGTATACTTTGGATAGAATGGTAGATTTGTATGTTGCTGAAATTGTAAGGTTGAACGGGTAACTAAGTCGATTGTTTTGAATAGGGATCCACAGTTTACAACGAGGTTTTGGGGATGTTTTCATCGAGCCTTGGGTACTCGCTTGAATTTCAAAACTTTCCATCATCCTTAGAGGGATGGCCAATCTGAACGTGTTATTCAAATTTTGGAGGATATGTTGAGATGTTGCATCATTGAGTTCCAAGGAACTTGGAAAAGGCAATTGCCTTCGGTCAAGTTCGCATAAATAATAGCTATCATGCTTATATAAAGCCGTATGAAGCCTTGTATGGTAGGAAGTGACGTACACCCTTGTGTTGGGTTGAGGCTAGGGAAAAGTATGTTTCCATGCCTGATGTGTTGAAAGACAAAGATGAAAAAGTAAAGATGATTTGCGATCGTTTGAAAGAGGCCTCAGATAGGCAAAAATCCTACACGGATTTGAAGTGTAGAGAGGTTGCGTATGCTGTTGGTGAAAAGGTTTTCTTGAAAGTCCCACCTTCGAAGAAGGTGTTGCATTTTAGGCGCAAGGGAAAGTTGAGTTCAAGGTTTATTGGATCGTATGAGGTGTTGGAACGTATAGGTCATGTGGCTTATCGGTTGAGCTTGCCTCCTGGGTTGGAGAAGATTCATGATGTGTTTCATGTATCAATGTTGCGGAGGTATCGTTCAGATCCGTTGCAAGTGATGCCAGTTGAGGTTGTTGAGTTGCGACCATATTTGTCTTATGATGAGGAACAAGTGGAGATCCTTGACTCCAGTAGTAAAGTTCTTCGTGAAAAGACAATTGAGCTTGTTAAGGTATTGTGGCAACATCGCGGTGTTGAGGAGGCCACGTGGGAGAGTAAGTCGGACATGGTTGCTCAGTTTATGAATCTGTTCCTATCAGGTAAATTTTGAAGATGAAATTTCTTAAGAGAGGATATTTGTAACGCCCTGATTTTGGGCCTAGGATTTTCTAAGTGGTTTAGACGATCCGACAGATCGGATTAGAGAATTCGAGTCAATTTCTGGATTTAATTCGAAAAATTATTTTTGGGTGAAATAAAAATATGGAAAAATAATATAAAATCATTATTTAATATGGAAATAATTTTGGTAAAATAAATTTTACAAAAAGAGGTCTTAAAATTGGACATTTTGGTTAGTGACCAAATTGTAAAGTTTTAAAACTGTTTTTACTGACTATTTTGTAAAAGGGTCAAAACTTTGAATCTTTAAGGAGCTACTTACCCAAAGTCTAATATCAAACTTTTTCCCCTTAATTGGCTATTTTAAATGATTTTAAAATAATATAAAAAGCTTGGAGAATTAATTGGATAATTAGAAAACTTTAAACAATTTGATGTAACTAACTTTTCTCATAAAGAACTTTATCTCCAATTCTCTCCTGCCAAACACTTCTTTTCTCTTCAAAATTCTCAAGTAAAATCTTATTTTAATTGATCTTTTGATTTCTAATGGAATTATGATGATTTCCTAACAAAATTTAAATGGTTTCTCATTGTTTTGTTGTGTAAATCCATCCAATTAAGGGAAAAGCAGCCATTAGAGGTGAGGTTCATTCTTCTTCTCTAATACAAGGTTGTTTATTGAAATTCCCAAGTTATTGATCCTTTGCATATGTTTTCTAACTTGATTTAATGGTTTAATTAAGGAAGATTTGTTATATCAAAGTTAAATTGATTGATTTTCTAATGGACTCTATTATGTTGAGTTATTGATTGATTCTAATCATGATTTTGACGTTAAATAATGTTAATAAGTGGGCTTTAACATTGGAATCCCAAAACTATATGAATTTCTAATTTTCTAGGTTGTTAGTTGTGAATTCTTGACGTGTTGTGGATGTTTTATGAATGCTGGATGTATAAAGATGTTGTTGTGGTTTTAGATGTTAATTGATGGGTTAAATTGTTAGATTGTGGCTGGGTTAAGTTTGGAAGATGTTTGAGGTTGATTTCGGTTGTTGTGGAGTGAAATTGGGTTGTATATCTTGAGGATTTATGTTGTTGTGTTGTTGAATGCATTTTGATGCATTGAATCCTCTACTTTTGTGTGGATAGAATAGGGGAAGTTGGTCCTCAAGCTTGAGCAATTGTTTCAAAAGCTTTGGAGGCGAGGTTACCGTATCGGCAAGCGAGGCTTTGTGTGTCGGTGAGTGAGAATGTATCTTACAGCTTTGCAAAGGTTTGAAGGTTGTGTTTGGGAGTTTAGATCAAGCTTGAAACACTAGTCTAAACTCGGAAGTAAGTAAAGGATGAATTCTTTCTCGAACTCAGTTTGGCAATTGGTTTTTATGCACTTGTTTAAATGGTTTAGTTACTCGCTGTATATGCATCTTTTGAGCATGGTTTAATGGTGGAAATTGATTACATAATGATGTTGATGCATTTGGAAGTAACACACGTATTGTTAAGGTTTATGAACATTGGTTAATGCAAGGTTTATTGCATTGGTTAAATGGTTTTGATGATGCATATGAAAATAGTGAGTTGTTGTTAATGAAACGAATTATATTGGAAAGTGATGGTATTAAAAGGTTTTGTAAATGTTATCAGATATGGTTGGGCGGTCATAGGATTGATAGTGCACTATAAAATGTCGCATTGGATGTTAAGGGGTTTTGATCCGTAGTACCGAATACTCCATCCAAGTACCCTAACGGTTGAGGGGTTTAAATCGTACCGAAGACTCTCGTTAGTGGGTTATACATCTAGCCGATGAGTGGTGTTGAGGGGTTTATGTGTACCGAAAACTCCACCACGTGTATCACAACGGTGAAGGGGTTTATGCGTACTGAAAACTCCTGTTGGTGAACTTTGAGATGCTGGTAGATTGTATGTTAAGTGTTGAGGGAACACTTGCTGAATCTGTGTATCCGATGTTATGTTTTGAAAAGTGGAATTTGGTTGATAATCACTTGTAAGCCAATATAATTGATGATGTACCATGAGATGGATTATGTTGTTTAATATGGTTTAAACATGTTTTACTCTTTAAGCCTAGCATTGGTAGTATGCGTGGGAAAGTTTAAATTGATGGTAGCAAATGGGATTTTGCTGTTAATCCATGATACATGTTGCATATGGTTTAATATATTGTTTTGGAAATGTTAAGTGCATGGTTTTGATAAGGCATGATACGAAAATGATGATTGAAAAGTGTTTTGGAAAGTGGCTTTCAAAAGGAATGTTAAATGGTTTAAACTGCATTAATGGTGGTTGTTTTTTTTTGCATTCCTCACTAAGCCTAGTGTGCTTACGCTCTATTTTCCCATCAATGCAGAGAATTAAAAGCCAAGGGTAGCGAAGAAGCAAGGAAGAAATCCAAGAATTTGTGGGAGAGTATGGTTTATGAAACATTTTATAGTAGTAATAAGGGCAATGTGCCAAATGTTGTTTTAGGAGGGTTTTTGATGGACTCCTTGTTTGTGAAAGTTGTAAATGTTGGTTTGGACTTTTAAGTTGTTTAAAGTGCTTGAGATATGTATGATTTGTGTTTTGGATGTTGACTAGGGAGCATGCCTATAGACTTCGTGATTGATTGTGCTAGAATTGTTAGGCTTGCTTAAAATGATGGTATGTTGCGTTCAAGCATGTTTCTGATGTTATGTGTTGTTTAGATTTGTGTTAAGGTTGTTTAGAGTGAGCCAAAGTGTCATATGTTGAACTTAGAGGTCATTACAAGCCTCTGCGTACCGGTACGGGTACCCAAGGATCAGTACGCGAGTTTTAAATAAAGTAAAGGGTATCGGTACACCTAGCCACCGTATCGGTACGCCTTGAGGAAATATTGTACTAGTATCGGTATACAGGTTTGAGTACTGGTACGATCCCTTCAATTTTAAAGAGTTGTACCGATACGCGAGGTGATGTATCGGTACGTGATTTGCTCAATGGAATCCTGAGTTTTTGAGAAATGCATGGGGGATCGGTAGGAGTCAAGGTTGTATCGGTATAGGTGGGTCAACACACTATATCGATACGGTTAATTGTATATCGGTATGAGTAGTCGTTAAGTTCATTAAGCTGTATTGGTATAGGCTTGCCTGTATCGGTACGCTCTGTTGATTTTGTATATGCCAGTGTGCTGAAGTTTTGGAAATCTTGCAATTTAGTCCCTGATTGTTATTTAGCAATTGAATGCATTGGAATTTATCATATGAGCATGGAATTGGACTAATAAATATTGGGTAAATTTAATTGTGAAAAAGACCCTATAATTTGCAAAAATTACATTTTGGTCCCTAATATGTAATATTGAGCAATTGAACTATGTTTTGTAATCTGATTTCAACGTGACGTTTTCGCTGAAGTATGTTCACTTATGATAATAATAATATGTATATAGACAAGATAAAAAGAAAAAAAGGGCTCGATTTAGGTTATTTGTTCAGGTTTGCTTCGACAAGCCTAATGTGACTCTTTTAGTCCTGTTTCGGCTAGGCCGGGCTAAGGGTGTTACATACCTTAATGACCTTGCATGCGAGAAAAGTTAGTCACCGTGTAACTAGTTAAGGAGGTAAGGGCTTGAGACTTAGTAAATACTTTCGATTGTTTTACTGCTTCCTGGAGAATAGCCCAAGGAACATTGATGGAGATCCGAGCTTCGTAAGATCATTTTGTTGCGACAGTTGTGATGACTCCGTTGTGTTGGGTAAGATTTTGAGATTTTTGAAGATATTTTGTTGTACCAACGAGGCTGTAATTTTGTGCTCGAAAGGTGAAGGTCGTGTTCTCCCAACAGTGTGAAATTTTAGGGTACTTGATCATTAAGGAAGTTTGAAATTTTGACAACAACATGAGTCGAAGTAAGTGAGAGCCATGGATCGTATGGTTGATCACCATCTAAGTAAAGTGAGTAATGGATCACACTGAGCAAGTTTAGGTGGAAATATCATATTGCCGTGTGGGGCTATCACAGGTAATGGTCGTGTAAGGGAATACTGATACTAACTTCGAGTTAATGATCAATTTTCTTGGGAAGCCACGTGAAGTAGCATCTAATTATATTCAAGAGGATACGATGTTATGATTGAATTTCGGTTCGATAGTTTCTGGTGAACTTTGAGATCCTGTTGTGGGTGATTTATAGAAGATATATCAAGACTAGCGATTCTTCCTATATAGTATATTGGTCAGTATATGGTAAATGATGAGAGTAACAGTTGTACCAAACTTATGCCACGTGTTTTGGGAGACAGTGAGAAATAGTGTGTTTAAGACAGCGTTAGGTGTTTAACTTGCCATCAGTTGAGGGTTGAGCATTTAGTTCCTCAGAGTCGTTTGGGGTGTTTTGATATTTCCTCAGTGGAAACTAAATAGATGACCGTGGACCGTGTAATGGATTTGGGAATGCATAATTCATTGGAATTACGTCGAGTAATGGTTTTGTCCTTGGTGGGTACTGTTTGATAATTTTCAGCAAATGCGAGATCCATATAAGAATTATGCTTGGATTGGTAGTGGATTGGGCATTAAGAGACTGTAGTGTGTGCATGTTACCTTTTGGCATGAGTTTTGAGATGGGGCCTTATCCTTTGGTGTGATTTTTATGTGATGACAGATCTGAGTAGTGGTGCAGATGACGTGTTTTCTAGATTCATTACAGGTTAGAGTGCAAGGCTCTTGTGAGGACTGAGTAAGAAAGCTATTTTGGTTGCCAATATGTGATGTAGTGTTGAGTTTAAGGTAATTGCATGAGACGAGGTAGGACTTCGGCCGAATGTTTTGCTTTGAACAAGCAATGTTTTAGTTATAAGATGCCATCAGAGTTAAAGTCTCCTTCAGGGAGTCACCACGATAAGAGTTGTTTTGTTTAGGATTCAACGACTGTTTAACCTCATGTTCTTTTTTTATTACATGTGATTATGGAAGAATTCTTTGTGTAACAATCTTTGGGTTCTACTGTATAAGTTAAGTTTTTTCTATGACGTAATTGTGTGATAGTCTTGCTAGGGTACCATTGGGTTTGCTTGTCGCCTATATTATACCAAGTGAAGTTGTAATCCTTTTAAGAGAAAGAATCTGTTGAGATCTTGTTTGTACCATTAGAAAAAAAGGGTCGTGTTTTGATAAGTGTTGTGAGAGATCAAAGTAGCACAGTCAAAAATCTTTGTGAACGTCGAAGAGTTGTTATGATTCGGCATCTTCTCTGTTCTGTGAAAGCAAGTTTCGAGAATAAAAATTCTTTTAATGAGGGGAGAGTTGTAATGACCCAGATTTTGGGTTAGCGAATCGGGTCTTGGACCCATGTATTGGGCCTTTAGGTTGGGACCCAATTAAGAAATTTGGAATTGGGCTTTATGGTAAAAGATGATGGGTGTTTAATTATTTATTTGGGAAAATAAAAGAAATTTTAAAATGGTTTTTATTTTGAATAAAAGGGTAAGTGATTTGATGGGGAGAGAGTTGAGGAAAAATAAGATATTTTGGGGAGAGAGAAAGATGAGTGAAAGAGAGAAAAGTGAGGGAAGACAACTTTGAGCCTCGATCTAGAGTCAACATTTGAATACCTCATGACACCATCGGCACCATTTGAAAGGTCTTGCCGAGATGAATCCAAAAATTGTCGTCTCATCGCCGTTCGAGCTGCCATTCGCCAGAGTAAAGAGAGAGAAGTTTTAGAGAAGCTGGCTCGACATGTTTCAGCCGTCACCACCATAACCATCAGAACCAGTTGCCGAAGAATAGCGAGGCTGGAGCTTGTCGCCGTCGTCCAGCCATCGAAAGTCTTCCCACAAGCCGCCCCTGCGGGTGGACGTGTGCCTGGCTAAGAGGGTGCACACAGATTTAGTGTACCGTGCCACACTGGATCCCAAACCCGGTTTTATGTGGATATGGCCGCACCAGATCATGCCATGCTGGTACATGGCTGTTACGATGTAGCGCGCCACACAGGATCACCAGGGCAATTGATCGTCATTGATCGGTGTTGACCAGGCCGTTGACTTTTTATAGGGGACCCTACCCGCGGGTTTCTCGACGATTCATATCCATTAGCGTAGTCCATTTTGCCAAATTCGAATCTGGTAAGTTGCTTTTACATATTTAACCTTGTGAATGGTATAGGAGATGCATGGAATTAATGTAATTTTGCATGGTTGTTATACGACGATTGTTCGGGTTTGGACATTAGATCATGTGGATTGTTCGAGAAGTTCGGATGAGGATTTTAGCAATATCAACTTAAGGTTAGTACACCTCGAACTCCAAAATACTTTGTGAGCATCATAAGTGTAATTGCCTTGCATGTTAGTGGTTGCAAACTAGGAGATAGTTAATAAGCATGTGTTGATACCGATATTACGAGACCTGGTAACTATTGAAATGTATGATGAGCTTATGAATATTCAAGTTTGTTATGAGCTTTAGAGGTGGTGTAGGATTGTTTGAATACTCATGTGAGTATTTGATGATTGGTTGATTGTTTGAATAAATTACGGTTAAGAGTTAATACTATTAAATAATTGATTTAATGGATAAAAAGCTGGTAATTAATATTAATGAATTAAATGCGCTAGCCACACACTTAAACGACTTTCATAAGCTTTAGGGATCAGTTAAAGAATAGTAAATATTAATAATTCGAGAAATTGTGTGAACCTATGAATTGAGTATCGGTACGAGCTTAGTTGTACCGATACATGATTGGGGTACCGTATCGGTACTCGTATTTGGATATTGGTCCCCACTAAACTGAATAATTTATAAATGCAAATTAATAATGGAAATTAGTGTGAATATTTATAATTGGATTATGCCCTAATAAATGAGATAGCGTAGATTACTAGAGTCAATAAATGAGATAAATTATATGCTTCTCCATAATGTATTAACAACTTGGTAAAGCTTGAGTGATTTCTCGTAATAGTAACCTTTAGGGATCGTTGGTAGATCATGTGTGAATGTGTCAGGAATGGACACTTGTGAGTTGTGTATTTCTTGATATAAATACCGCTCGATGTGAGGTTCCGAGTGATGATATAAAGACCACTCGATGTGGGATTCCGAGTGATGACATAAAGACCACTCGATGTGAGATTCTTAGTAATGATTCTGCTCGATGTGAGATTCTAAGCCACCTACTCAATTTTGAGTGAAGACTCAATGTGAGATTTTGAGTATTGATTCTGCTCGATGTGAGATTCCAAGCTGCCCACTCGATTTTGAGTAAAGACTCAATCTGAGATTCTGAGTATTGATTCTGCTCGATGTGAGATTTTGAGGAGCCACCCACTCGATTTCAAATAAAGATTCGATGTGAGATTTAGAGTATTGATTTTGCTTGATATGAGATTCTAAGCCACCCACTCGATTCTGAGTGAAGACTCGATGTGAGATTTAGAGTATTGATTTTGTTTGATATGAGATTCTAAGCCACCCACTCGATTCTGAGTGAAGACTCGATGTGAGATTCCTAGTATTAATTCTGCTCAATGTGAGATTCTAAGCTACCCACTTGATTCTGAGTGAAGACTCGATATGATATTTCGATTATTGATTTTGCTCGATGTGAGATTCGAGCTACCACTCGATTTTGAGTGAAGACTCGATGCTAGATTCCAAGTATTGGAGCTCGATGTGAGATTCCGAGTATAGGTGTACGCTCTTGATGACATGTGACATCGGGCCTTACCCTGGTTTTGTGGTATGATGTATTGTGTAACTTGTGTGTCTGGCTCGTATGGTCCGTGGGATCACGAGTAAGATTGGGCCTTGTGGGACATGTGTGATGCTCTACTATGTTTGAGAGCATGTGGTTAGGCAACTAGTGGTAGCACCACATGTTTATTTATCTCTTCTTATTGTCGTACTAGCTTGTATGCTTACGTTTATGATTAGCATGAAGTATAGCAGAGTAGATGTGTACCACTGAGCTTTGTAAGCTCAGCACTCGGAATCGTTGTTTACGTGAGTAGGTTGACCGTTAGATCATGGGATCGTAGAGTACTATCAGATCGAGATTCTAGTATGAAGTGATCTTTAGAGTACGGTATTTGAGTTAGTGGGCTATGTATTCATAGTAACTTACACGTTGGAGTCTGTAATTCTTATTTTAAACAATTTGTATTAATTCAATCTACATTCAAATGTTTTAAATTTAATTTAGAGCTCTTTTGTACCATTTTGATTTCTTATCTAAATTTACAACTATTGGCTTTAAATATTTTTGCAAATTACTTGTTGGACTAATCCAGTTTGAAAATTTTTATGGTTTTGGGTTTGGCCTTGATGCCCAAATGTGACATCCGGGTCGAGGGTGTTACACGTATTGTGCTCGAACAACCATTCCATCCCTAAGATAGCATCAAACTCTTGGAACGACATTATCATTAGATCGCCAAAAATATCAAACCTTGCACTTCAATTGGGCATCTTCTATACACCTTATCCACCAAAACATCATACCCTAGGGGACTACTCACACGAACCCCAACCTCAAGGTCATTGGCAATAATACCCCACTAATGTGAAATCCCACTATGAATGTAGGAATAGGTAAACCCCGAGTCTACTAATACAACAATAGGAACTAAAAATAAGGTAAAGGTACCTGAGATGACGTCAATAGCTTCACACTTCTCTTGAGCCTTAACAATATATTGCCTCGCGGGTGCCCTTGTAGTGGACTAAAACGTGCTTCCACTCTGATGTCTAGACGCATAACTCGCTCCCTTAGTGAAGCCTCGACCCCTCTGGGCTATATAGGGAGCTCTGCATGTCTAAATCGGGGCTGTGTCGATAGCAGCAGAATAATCTCTCATAAATTGGTACAACGACCCACAACCATATCATAACGTGACATACCCATAACACTATCTAGGATGCTTACGCCTACACTAATCACACACTAGTGCACCAGAACCTTTTGTCGAACCTTCAAAACTCACTATAGACGATAAAGATTGCCTTCTAAAGCTAGCAAACTCTAACCTACGATCCAATCTTGCATTTTGACTCGATGCTCCCCTTTTTTGGTTCTAATGACTCTGATTTCTTCCAGAGTAGGATTGATAATTGTTAGAGAAGTATTGAGTCCTCTCACTCAAACCCTTGTCCACTAGACTGACCATACGTCAGACCACCCACTTTCTCAAGTGCCTTGGCACTAGAGGCTAACTTTTAAAAAATCATCGGTGGATCAGTAGTCAAATTCATCTGTATCTCCTTCTTTATACATTATCTGAATTTCTTGCATCTAAGCTTCTCAATAGCAACTAACCTTAGGTCAAACATATTCAACAGAAGGAATTCTTGCTCATATTCAAAGATAGAATGGTTCACTTGCACCAAATTGTCGAACTGATCCCTTAGGCTATTAATATGGGCTTCACCAATGTACTTCCCCTAAAAATCATCAAGGAAGTCCTTCCATGTAGGTTGGTTGGGATGCAATCCAAACTCTATTGTCTCCCATCAAGCTTGAGCATTCTTTTTCAATAGAGAGGTAACACAAGCCAGCTTGTCTTCAGGACCAAGTTGCATCTAACAGAGGATCTATTCTGTATAACTGATGGTACCTTAAAAGAGATATGTTTTCACCTTATTTATTGATTAATTTGTCCCCATCATGTTATCCTTTGCATGCATTCTAGCATTTTTATCTTTGTATTTGCATTTTCTTAATTCGGTAGCCTTTCTTGAACTATCCTTGAATTTGTCACATTTTTGCTGCTAATGTCGTTACATGAATTCTTCTATAATAGCAGCCAGGATTGTTGCCGCATTGGGATGTCGATACAATACCTGATATGGGTGTAATGAAATAGTCATTGTCTCCATAATGACAACTGTCAGGATAAGATCAAAGAATTATGAGCTGTCTATTAGTACAACCGTCCTATACGGATTTTTTTTCAGAAAATCTATAAAAGACACCTGTAAACACCCAATTGGAAAATGATAAGGATATATATATAAATATATTCTTACCCTAAAGGGGAGGCTCATATCTTATCATCTTTTTCCTTGGTTTTGGAACTTTCTCTTGATGGTTATGGTGGCTTAGAGCTTCCATGGGGCAAATGAGGTGAATCTGATATAGAATTAAGTAGCCACGACGAGTGCGAGGCAAGAGAAAGCATCAAGGAGCAATCGAGTTAGCTAGAGATAGCTTTCCCCATTCAATTCTTAATATTTCTTTTGTTTAAACGCCGATGATTATCATTTAATTTCATTTTGTATGAAAATATTTTATGATTGTTGACTGCATGTTAATCTTATTAAGCTTTTCCTCTATCTTTTGATCTTTGGGTTTGGATGTCTTTATGTATGAAAGTGTTTATTACAGCCACTGTCAATGAGAGTTGCAGTGACAGTTAAATTTAACAATCATGACAACGAAAGTTGACTTAATTGTTCTTGTATTTGCTTATTAGACATTACTGAGAGGTGTGGTGAGTGGGCTCATATAAGTCTTTGATTAAGGGTAGAAGTTGAGATTGGTAAGATATCTATTTGTTTTATTGCATCGACAATTATCTTTTTATTTGTTTCTTGCTAGCATTCCTTATTTTGTTGATGAATCACCGAGGGAACCCCACTGCTATCATTATATTGTTTCTATTTTAATTTCAGTAAATTGCTTCGACATTACCTATATCAATTACCTTTCATTGCTTCGGCATTACCTTTAGCATTTACCTTATTTTTCTTATTTATTGCATTGACATTGGTAGACGTCTGAACAACCATTCTCATGGATAGATATCTGACAGATTTGCATCTGTCTACTATACTTGCATCAACGTTTTTTCGCTTGCACAAATCGTGTAACGTCATTTCACTGATCAATAATGCAACCAATGGTCAGCTTGAACTGGTTGTCTTGTCATTACCCAAGAAAAATCATATGCACTATACCGGCTAAGCCTCTCAACATATGTCTCACGAAGGGGAGTCGAAGGACTGGGAATGACCCTCACAATACGGTGAAGGGCACGGTGCAAATTAGTGTCATGGACATACTTTCATCATAGTTCTCATTAGAACCCCAACTCTCATCCCGACCATGCGCTCCTCTAGGAATGATAAATTTTGAACAAAGAAAGAAACAAGGTTACACCATCAAATTTCATCTTAAACCGAGTATGACTTCAACTTATGGGCATGCATCCTCTAGACACCTATTCACGACTCTCTACCACCCTGGGTATTCCTAGAACCAGCTAAACCTAGGCTCTGATACCATTAAATATAACACCCTAAACTCGGATGTCACACTTGGGCCTCAAGCAGAAACTGTTACCATAAAACTTCTCAACCTGGTTTAGCTCAAACAAGTTATTTTCTAAAAACATTTAAATTGAATAATTAAAACATAGATGAATCTTTAAAACGTTACAAGGGAGCTCCAATTTAATTTAAAACATTTAAGCATTCGACTTAATCAATACAAATCCAAATAAGAGATACAGACATTTAAGTAGGTCTTACGAATACATAGCCCAATAAGATCTAAGTTATGTACTCTGAACACGCGATACGCTGAAACCTACACTAATGGTGCTCCTCCAAATGCACGTACCAGTTTTAGAGCAATAAAGAAATAATTTTTGAATTGTAAAAAAAATAATTTTTGAAAACCGAATATGAATGCATGTAAAATACTAATAATATTTTATATACATATACATTTATATTTATATAACTTATAAAAGTAACATATGTATTCTAATATGTCAAAACATTTTAATATACTTAAATATAATTATATGTTAAATACTAAAATATCTATATGTACATATGTAAGAACATAAAAAATATTTTGTTACATGTACTTAAGAACATATTAAAACATAATAAACAAGGATGTATATATATACATCATAAAATATATATATTTATAATCATGTGCATTATATACATAAATACATATATCTAAATATAAACACATATAATAATATATAACAAATATATATATAACATAATAATAATAATATAAAACTTTAGTATATAAATATATAACATATTAGATAATAAATATGTAATAAATATGCATATTAACATAATATAATATATAAATAATATAATACAAATATATATGATATAAGTATTCTAATAACATATATAATATATGATTATAATATATACATATATTATATAATAAAATTATAATATATATAATTATATGAAATATATAACATGGTCAAAATGTAAAAAGCATGAACTAAAGGTGCTAAAAATATATAAAAACGGAAATAAAGGGCATGAATTAAAATAATTATAAAATAATTAAAATCTGGAAAAGGACCAGATTGAAAGAAACGGAAATTAAAGGGCAAAAATAAAATAAATACGAAAATAAACTGAAATTAAAACCATATGGACCAAAAGTGCAATTGGCCCCTGAACAAAAATTGAAGCGGGGAAGAAAAGGGGGACCAACTAGGTAATTAATCCATTTTAAAGGGACGCGGATCCTCCCCAAGTATCCGGGTCACAGTGCAGGTCGGGACCTCAAAACGACACATTTCAGAGCCGGTTCGAATATAAGGGTTATTACCCTTTTTTCAAATCAAATCGAAATATAAAAAAAAAACCCTAAAATGTTTCTCCCTCAACCCTCACTTTCTCTCAACCAGCGGCGGCCACTCTTTATATCCTCATGGTCATTCATCAGCGACAACCTCAAAGCGAGGATCCGAGCGACAGCAACAAGGTAAACCTCTAACCTTTCTTTTTTGATTCGAAATAAAAAGTTTTGATTTCCAACTAAAAATTAGATTTTGGATAGATCTCGAATTAAAAAACATGAAAGAACTAGAAACTACCTTTGTTTTTTTTAACTTTTATTCCCTTTAAATTTTCATTACAATTTTTCAAAATGAAAAGCCCCTTTTTTCAGATTATCCTGAATGAAAAGCCTTTTTTATATTTTCTCAAATGAAAAGCCCCCTTAATTACATGGTTTTCATGGGTTATATAAACCCTATTTTTACAATATAAAATGATAACAACTCCCCTACTCTTGATTCTGCAGATTTCCTGCTGGATTTTAAGGCAGGTTTTCAGGAATAAGGCAGGGCCTGGCCGAGATAGTTGATAGGGTTGGTATTAGGGTTTGGTTTAATTTTGTCAGATTAGGGTTTGATTAGGAATTAGTTTGGATAAATTTAGGGTTTTGAGATTAAAGATTTATTTAGGGTTTGGATTCGAATGGGTAATAGGTCAGATTGCCAGCGACAAAAACAGCGGGAAAATGGTGGCAGACTAGTGGCGTCGGTGGCTAGAGTTAGATTAGGGTTAGAGTTTATTTTATATATTAGGGTTTTTTTGTTCAGGTCGGGTCATTGAATTCGAGTTGCATCGCGGGTCAAGGGTTTGGGCATTGGTTAAATGGGTTTAAGTTTGGGTTAATGGGTTTGGCCTACCCTGATAGAAATAGACTCTTACAGCTACCCATCTTTGCTCATTGTTGTGCAATGGCAATGGAGTAAAGACTAAAAGAGCCAATTTGTCCAGTTCGGCTGAACTTTTCCCCTCTTGACGTATGTCTTCTTTCTTCATTAAATCTTCTTTCTTCGATAAATCTTTTTTCTTCTCGATGTAAGTCTTCTTTCTTGATTAATCCACCATGTCACTCTTGGGGAAGCAAAATCTTCAAAATGGGGGTTGAGTAAACAAAATGAGTTCGGCTTGCTACTTCTCTTCTTAGTGTAGCTTCGTATTATGTTGAATGGGTGACCCGCTCCATTGGAAGTTCAAGGAGATAGGGTCTGCTATTGTAGCTTCATCTCTCTTTACTTCTTTCTTCTTCTTTTTTAATTGATTTTTTTTTGCTATAACTTCATCTTCTGTTGAATGGGTGACCCACTCAATTGGAAGTTCAAGGAGATAGGTCTATTATTGTAGCTTCATCTCTTTTTTCTTCTTTCTTTCTCTATTTTTTTATTTTTTTGTAGCTTCATCTTCTGTTGAATGGGTGACCTGCTCCATTGGAAGTTTAAAGAGATAGGGTATGCTATTGTAGTTTCATCTTCTTTTGGATGAGTGACCTGCTCCATTGGAAATTCAAGGAGATAGGGTCAGTTGTTGTAGTTTCATCTTCTATTGGATGGGTGACCTGCTCCGTTGAAAGCTCAAGGAGAAAGAATCTGATGTTGTAGTTTCATCTTCTATTGGATGGGTGACTTGCTCCATTGGAAGTTCAAGGAGATAGGGTCAGTTGTTGTAGTTTCATCTTCTATTGGATGGGTGACCTGCTCTATTGGAAGTTCAAGGAGAAAGGATATGATGTTGTAGTGTCATCTTCTATTGGATGGGTGACCTACTGCATTGGAAGTTCAAGGAGATAGGGTCAATTGTTGTAATTTCATCTTCTATTAGATGGGTGACTTGCTCTTTTAGAAGTTCAAGGAGATATGGTCAGTTGTTGTAGTTTTGTCTGTTCTACTGCAATTTCATGGAGATAGACTTGTGTTAGTACTCATTCTGCTGCCACTCCAGGGAGATGAGACTAACGTATTTTCATTTCATTCGTTTTGAATATCTAAGGCCTCCTTATAGGTTTGTGCCTTGGAGATGTTTGAAAAATATCCTTTCAAGGCGCCCATTTAGGTTTTCACCTTGATTTTCATTTTTCTCGTTTTTTTTATTTTTTTCATTCTTTTCTTCATTTTTTGTTCTTTTTTTCATTTTTCTTCATTCTTTTTCTTTTTCTTTTTTTTTGAATTTTTCTTTTTTCGTATTAAGGACGCTGGAACTTTTCAGAAGTGATTTGCTCTTTCGTGTCAAGAATGCCATACCACTCTTTCCTATCAAGGATGCTGGAACTTGTTGGAACTTCGTGGGTTCGTGCTCTAGATATTTTTAAAAAGGTCTTTTTCAAGGAGCCCTTTCAGGTATTTACCTTGACTTTTTTTATTTCACATTGAATGATCAATCTCCTTGTGGTTCGACTTCCTTTCTTGATTGAGGATTCGTCATATTTGATTTATTCCTATTTTTATATATGGCAGAGTATATGCACTTGTTGATGAATGCACCCTATTTTTATGGTGTATGTATGCAATTAACCTAAATGCTTGATGTAGAGATGAATGACATGCAATGCAGTTGACCATAGCTTGACTTTAAAAAGAATGCCTCGTGACTCTAGTTGGTCATATCAGGCTTCTTAACATTATTCTTTTTATGCCCCAAGTTATGTTCTATTGACTGATAAGGTCAATCTTGTCGGACGATGCCCTAACCTCTCTCCGGTTTGCCTGTCTCTCTTGGAAATCACCTCTTCGGGAGAGTTTCAACTTTTGAGTGTTTTCTTTTCCTAAATCACGAGTTCTATTAAACTCACTCTTCTAATTATGTGATGTTTTTGGACAACAATGCCCCACTAATGTTCCTGGTCTTCTACCCAATATACCGAGTTTGCCCTATTTTGGACATTTAAGGTGAGAAAATTTTAAATGCAAAAACTTGTGAAGATTAACTTTTTATTCATTTATGCAAAAATCTTATGCAAAGTTTAGAAGAAATTATTAAATTTTTCAAAAAAGTGAAATTAAAAAAAAACAAAATTGAGCACTCAAATATCAAGTGCAAAAAGTACTTTTTCTTTAAATTGAAAATGAGCAACCCGAATGAAGCTTATGTTTAGAGGATAGCAAGGGTTGCAGTGACACAAGCACATATGAAGTCCTTTCTGGGCTATTAGGCTTCTGAGAGGAACATTTCTCATACCTAATTTCTATCCCATTTAAGTGGCTCTCTTGATCTCACTAACTCACCATGGCCTACTCTTCCCTCATTTGGTGTCGATCAGGCACTTGAAGTTTGACGTTCCTTGAAGAAAAGTTAACCCTTATAGGCAAAATATAGTCTGAAGACAAAACTTAGACATCCATGTATGATCAGAATGGTCTTTATAGGCTTGTAATGTAAGCTATGGCTCATGGGTATGAAAAAAAGATATATAGGCCGAAACAAGTGTTTAAGGGTAATGAAACCAATGATCATTTCTTCTTGGCGAACTCTCAGTTCTGTACTTGCAATTTGAATGTACTTTGATGAAGTGCTCTTTTACTTTTATTATTTGGATCGCTCTAGACTGTCCATTTTTGGGTTTTCACCCTAAAGTTCATTTCCTTGTTTTCTAGCTCTAGGACATGTTGCTTTTAACCAGTTTGTTTTGGCTCTGCATTGATGCGTTTCCATTTAAAAGTGATTAATCCGCCAAAGTTGGTATAAGCTTCCAATTAAACCTCATTCTTGTATTGCTTGATTTGGGCATGCCTACATGGAGTAGACTTTTTCTTTCATTCCTTGGATTGCTCTAACTGCCCATTTTGGGTTTTCACCCTAGCGTTCATTTTCTTTCATGTTTAGGAAAATGTAGCTATGGACTATTCTAAAATCTTGGCTAGACATTGATTCTTCCATCTACTTGAGAGTAACCAATCCTCCAAGGCTCTTGCTTTTCCTTTATTGCACTTTTTGACTTAGTGTTTTCTCCCTTGATTGTTTCAGCCTTCTTGTTGGCAATTTTCAACTTGATTTGGTCAGCTTCTTTGAGCATAAACTTTTCTTTCATTGGCATCTTCTAATGTTTCTCTCACCCTTGCATTGAATGTATCTGATCTCACTTCTTGCCCTAATTGAAGTGTTATCTGTGTAGCATGATCAAGATCGGGGGACTTTTATTTGCAAACAAAATTTTTACCTTTTTTGCTCCCAGTGTGGGAGTGATCCTTGGTTTGGCTTTTATTAAAAATAAATGATCTGGCTCAAAGGGGGACAAAAATGGATATTTTCTTATTTGTGAAAGGATTTGAAGGAATGCCATCCATCTTCTCACATACAGACATCTAAATAGTCTTCAGGGGGTAGGAGTTTAGGGTCAACACTCGATTTAAGGACCTTAAACAACAAATGCCTGAGAGGGGAATTCACTCAATGAGATCTGCCCATTTCCTGAGCACTCATTTTGTTCCTTCTTTCTACCTAAGTAGAATAGAAGATGTTAACATTTATAGTATCCTTGCAACATTTGCTTTCTTTTAGGAATAGGCTGTTCGAATTTGATCATTGGATTTGAATAAAAGGTACTCTTACAATTGAAATTCAAAGACCTAATAAAAATGATATGTGCATATGTTTGGGAAAACAAAAACCAACTCATAGTAATGAATGAAATGTTTAAAGAATCAAATAATATGAATTGTTTTTCAAATGGGATATAAAATAAAGTTTATTTTATTAAAATCAGTAAACAATAGTTTTGACAAAAGCTCCTCATTTTGTTTTTCTCTTCTTCTTTTTCATTTTTTGAAGTAAACTAAACTCTCACAGTGCATGAAATAGACAGACTTCTCTCGTTCTGAAGTTACAGCCATTCCAAAAAGCTTGCCCTATTTTTCTTCCAACTTCTTTCTA
Organism: Hibiscus mutabilis; assembly: GCA_019671005.1. Classification (NCBI taxonomy): domain Eukaryota; kingdom Viridiplantae; phylum Streptophyta; class Magnoliopsida; order Malvales; family Malvaceae; genus Hibiscus; species Hibiscus mutabilis. The sequence continues at coordinate 17,322,255 of CM033732.1, forward strand.
GTGTGGACCCCTTTTTTTACTCTCTGTTTAGAAGGATTTAGTCATCTAATCCTAAAATGATGGGTTTAATTGGACCTAAGTTGGATGTCCTAGGGTAAATTACCAAAATCGGACTATGAATGCAAATGCAATATATGTAATGAACATGTTATGTTGCTGAAACTGCAAAATGCAATAAAGGTGCAATGTTGAATGTAAATATGAATGTAGAAAAGTGGTTGATTCTGGAGTGAACAGCTTAGAACAACTTTCACAAAAGATCATGTTACATCAGATATTAGAGTTACAGATAATGTCGAGCTCTAGCGCCTAGCTTCTGTAACTTCTCTAAGAGCCTAGCCCACTTATCATTTTGTTATGGGAGCTCACATTTTAACTCAATTTTGTCACTGCATCCGCCAAGTTCGTCATCTGTCGGGCAACTCTTCATGCTTCAGCAATAATATCCTTCATGTAGTTATTTTTTTCCTTTATTTTCGTTGAAGACTCTTGAAACCGAAGATACCATTTTTTTCTTATTTTCTTTCAAAGCTTTCTTGAGACCCTCCACAAGATCTTTGTACATCATTAGAATTTCGTTACTCTCATCCACTTTCTTCTTTATCCTTTGAACTTCAGCTTGACTATCATTTAATTCAGCAACGATGTCTCCGCGCAAACTTATACACATGTTCAAGGCCTCAATATTGGCTTGACTATTCCTCAGGTCATCCTTGAGGGCAAGGTATTGATTGTCTATTGCTTTCAGATTACAAGACAATGTACTAGCTCGTTCCTCGTTGGCCTTAGAACTCTTTTTTCCAAAATTTGACATCTCTTTTCAGCTTTTTTAATTCCTTCTTTCCATTGATCGGGAGTATCACCATAGCCAACTTTTTTAAAAGTCAAACGAATCTCTTCATAGTTGTCTTACAAGCTCTTCAGTTCATTTTTCAAACAATCCACTTCTTTCTTTGATCCACTAGCTTGAGCGTCAAACCTCAAATGGCTCATTTCATCTTCTTTAATTTTGGACTCATTTGGCTCCATAACTGTTGGGTGAACGATAGTTGAACCGTATTGATTTTCTTTCTTGAATTTCCACATGTTGCACTCCAGGAGGTTCTGAACTCAACGCTTGAAGGTGGTACAATTTTAAATTGAATGCCCCCTAATTCCAGCATGATACTCACAACGAGCTCCATCGTTATACCATTTAGGGTATGGAGGTTTTATAGGTGTAAGTTGACATAGGACCACCAACCGCGCCTCCAACAATTGCAGATATAGCTCTCCATACGAGATAGGTATAGGATCAAAGGGACCATTAGTTCTTGGCTTTTGGACGCCGACCGATGATGACTCGAAAAGCTGGATACTTTTAAACTTTGTCCCAGGTACTGGATTATGAGTGTTGAAAATTGGCTCCTTTTCGTGTGCTCTGGTGCACTAGCATTGGTTAGGCTTTTGAAAGCTTTGAGAATTCCTTCTTCAAAACTCAGTAACCCTTCTTCGAAAAGGCTTATGACTTTGTTCCTTAGAGCTCCGCAATTTTTGGTAGTATGACCCGTACCTCCTAAATGATAGTTACATCTAGCCTTGTTATCATACCCTTTAGGAAAATGAAGCTCCTTTGGCTTGGATTGGACTGGATTCACAATACTCTTCTTTACCAATATCGGGAGCAGATCTGTGTATGCCATCGGAATTTGAAATGCCTTCTTTTTATCTTTCTCTTCTCTGGCTTTTCTTTGGCTCACCTCCACTTTCTTTGAAATTGAAGCCTTCGCATCTTTGGGTTTCTTGTTGATGTCGATCGCGACGGTGCAATGAACTTTGGGTTTACCAGAATCATCTTGTTCAGATATAAGGTCTTGATTGGTGGCCATCATACTTTGGCTTTTATTCAGTTTATCCTTCTCTCCTTGTACATCAGACTCTTTTCCTTTTTGCCATATCAATCATCATACTCATCATTTCGGCCATATGTCTTTTCAGCTCTTGCACCTCACTAATCTCGGTATTGGTGTAGGCATAATCTGGTCGTCTAACATGTGAATCTCGAAAGAAATACTTCTCATCTCTTCAGGCGTCTCTTCAAGGCACTGCCCTATATATGTGGTCTTGTCTATCTGATCATTTTACTTTTTTATTTTTTCATTATGAAAGCCTCATTAATCGTAGATCACTCGTGAATCAACACCTTTTTATGTCATGCATATGCAATGAAAAAAACAAAAACATAGAAAACAAAAAATTGGTCAGTACACGTATAATAAAAAATAAAAACAAGAATAAGTATGTAAGTACTAAAGAATAAATTTCTATAGCCTTTTCGAGCATGATTTTCTACCCGGCATAATAAATAGAGTCCTACCCAGCATGACTTATACCCAGTATGCTTTTACTCTGAAAAAATCTACCTGTCATGATTTCTACCCGGCATATTATTCTTGAAATAAATCTAAAGAGTAGATAAAAGGTTAGAAGCGTTTCTCCTTTGAACTTTTAATGGGTTCTGTTTCTAAAGCAAAGCTCCTATGGTCCATTACATGTGGTATGGTTCTAGGGAAGGGTACCTGAATTGTCCTCGTTGTCCCTTACTAAAGGTAGCAAGGCCCCTGATCCTCACCCATTATAGGTTTCAAACGGACCAAGTTCAATTTAGGGGATACATCCCTTATGCCTATACGGAGGTAACCCACACGAAAGCATAAAAAATATATCCCGGAAGCGATTCACTAACCTATACGGTGGTAACCCACACGAAGGCAATATCATAGTTCCACTTAAAAATGACGGAGCTCGGGTAGAAAGCTCATGGAATGCAATGCAAGTGCACTGTGTGTGAGGAGAAACTCCAAACCTTTTGACACCCTATTTTTATGTTCACTTATACTAAGCAGTTATATTTACAGAAAATAAAATGCATGTCTTATTAACTAAAGATAGAAACATATTTTAAATTAAAATCAAACTCATAAATTTCCAATCGACCAAGAATAAAAGATAATCGACTCGTGGCTTGACTCTCTTTTTATTTTAAAAGGTCCCCAGCGGAGTCGCCAGCTGTAATCACTCAAATCAGTCCGGCGCTCGCTTTTGGGTTTTAAAATTTCTTTTGATTTGTTATTTAATTTTGTTTGGAAAACCCCTGCACGGTTTTGAAATTAAAAAGTATGGAGTCGCCACCGATCGTTTTAAAAAGGGTAGATCGTGCACCAAAATAAAACCAGAGATTAAAAAATTCGGGTCTGGGAGTCAGTTACGGATGGGGAAGGATTAGCACCCCCACACAGCCCAAAATTGGTACCTAGGCGATTATTTAATGTCTTGGTAGTGGAAATTACGAATTCGATTAAAATTTAAAGTATGATTCTTAAATGCCGAAAATATTTAGAGAACTGCACCCCTATGCGCCCAGGACACAGCTTCTCGTTTTCTTATAAAATTCGAGGAAATCACATCCCTATACGCCCGGGATATGATTTCTCGAAGTTTTAGAAAAATAAAGAAATGATTTTTGAATTGTAAAAAAATAATTTGTGAAAACCGAATATGAATGCATGTAGAATATTAATAATATTTTATATACTTATACATTTATATTTATATAACTTATAAAAGTAACATATGTATTTTAATATATCAAAACATTTTAATATACTTAAATATAATTATACGTTAGATACTAAAATATCTATATGTACATAAGAACATAAAAAATATTTTGTTACATATACTTAAGAACATATTAAAACATAATAAACAAGGATATATATATTTATAATCATATGCATTATATACATAAATACATATATCTAAATATAAACGCATATAATAATATTTAACAAATATATATATATATATAACATAAGAATAATATAAAACTTTAGTATATAAATATATAACATATTATATAATAAGTATGTAATAAATATGCATATTAACATAATAAATATAATATATAAATAATATAATATAATATAAATATATATGATATAAGTATTCTAATAACATATATAATATATGATTATAATATATACATATATTATATAATAAAATTATATGAAATATATAATTATATGAAATATATAACATGGTCAAAATGTAAAAAGCATGAACTAAAGGTGCTAAAAATATATAAAACGAAAATAAAGGGCATGAATTAAAATAATTATAAAATAATTAAAATTTGGAAAAGGACCAGATTGAAAGAAGCAGAAATTAAAGGGAAAAAATAAAATAAATGCGAAAATAAACTGAAATTAAAACCATAGGGACCAAAAGTGCAATTGGCCCCTGAATAGAAATTGAAGCGCGGAAGAAATGGGGGGACCAACTAGGTAATTAATCCATTTTAAAGGGACGCGGATCCTCCCCGGGTATCCGGGTCACCGCGCGGGTCGGGGCCTCAAAACGACATCGTTTCAGAGCCGGTACAAATATAAGGGTTATTACCCTTTTTTCAAACCGAATCAAAATATAAAATACCCTAAAATGTTTCTCCCTCAACCCTCACTTTCTCTCAACCAGCGGCGGCCGCTCTTCATATCCTCATGGTTGTTCATTGGCAGCCGCCTCACGCCGAGGATCCAAGCGACATCAACAAGGTAAACCTCTAACCTTTCTTTTTTGATTTGAAATAAAAAGTTTTGATTTCCAACTAAAAACTTGGATTTTGGACAGATCTCAGATTAAAAAAACATGAAAGAAACGGAAACTACCTTTATTTTTGAACTTTTATTCCCTTTAAATTTTTCTTACAATTTTTCAAAATGAAAAGCCCCTTTTTCAGATTTTCCCGAATGAAAAGCCCCCTTAATTACATGGTTTTCATGGGTTATATAAACCCTATTTTTACAATATAAAATGATAACAACTCCCCCACTCTTGATTCTGCAGTTTTGCTGCCGGATTTTGAGGCGAATTTTCGGGAATAAGGCAGGGCCTGGCCGAGATAGTTGATAGGGTAGGGCTAGGGTTGGTATTAGGGTTTGGTTTAATTTTGTTAGATTAGGATTTTATTAAAAATTGGTTTGGATAAATTTAGGGTTTTGGTATTAAAGATTCATTTAGGGTTTGGATTCGAATGGGTAATAGGTCAGATTACTGGCAATGAAAATGGCGGCGAAACAATAGTAGATTAGTGGCGGCGATGACGGCTAGGGTTAGAGTTTATTTTATAGATTAGGGTCTTTTTGGTTTGGGTCAAGTCATTGGATCCGAGTTGGATCGCGGGTCAAGGGTTTGGACATTGGGTAAATGGTTTGGGCCCGGTTGTAGGAGTTTTGGGTAATGGGCTTAAGTTTGGGTTAATGGGTTTGGGCTACCCGAATAGAAATAGGCTCTTATAACTATTATATGTTACGTACAGTTTTTATATACTAGAGTATATGTACTATGTATATATTATTATCTATATATTATATTGTATATATATATATTATCGTACCTTTATTATTTTAATATATGTTACTATATCTTTGTATGTTTATCTATATTTAGTCGTTCTTTATTTATTTAACTTTATTTATGTTAACCATTTATTTTCGTTGATGTCTTTTAATTTATGTACATTAATTGATTCATGCATATATTTCTTGCATATAGTTTTAGGCCTCTTATTCTGATATTCTAGTGGAAGTGTCATCCCGGTATCCAGGTGTCATCTCCTTTCGTACCGTGGATATCAAGGCAAATTTAATATTGTTATGTGTACATGCATTTTAGAAATTAATTATTAAATTAAATCAGATTTTATATTTTCTTAATAATTACGATACGAACCCTTAGGTACTATTTTGGGCATAGCGGGGTGCTAACCCTTCCCCGTACCTAACCGACTTCTGAACCCTAGTTTTCAAAATCTCCAATTTTTGTTTTTTATGGTGTTCGGCCTACCAAAGTGGCCGGTGGCGACTCCATATTTTTTTAAATATGGGCTTTCATACAATTCTCCTTTTTAAATAATTTTTCAATAAAAAGCGGGAAACACTCCCCTATATGATTTTTTATTTTTCGTAGCGGCTCGAAAAAAAAAAGGTCGCTACAGATACCCAACCAATTTAAAATCGAGTAAAATTTACAAATGGTCATTAAACTATTTTAAAAATTATTGAATGATTATCAAACTTTCAAAAATCACATAATATGCATTAAACATTAATTTTTGTTATAAAATAGTCACTAAGCTGTCAACTATCGTTAAGTAGTGATGTGGTAGTTAAGAAAATTTGTATAATCGTACATTTAATTCTTCATATTTTTATATTCATTCAATTTAGTCCAAATTCAAAAAATTTAATAAATTTAGTCCCCATTATTTGCACATTCTATCATTTTGGTCCTATTTTCAATTAGAAATATTTAATATTTTCTTTTAATCAGATGGTGACACATGTTACCACAAGGTTCGGAGCATCATGAAATAATAGGATTAAATTAGGGAAAGTTAAAACATTTACAAGGACGCCATGTTTGATTACATTAAGGAGTAAGAATTAATGATTAATTTCAATCAGATTTCAAAAGTACTTATCGTTAAGAGAACTGAAATGCATACTTGTTTGCGCATTGCAAAAGTGGTCCCTTCAATGGAATGGCAAACTTTCCACAACGAAAAACCAAAAACATGCAACAAGCCATCAACCAGTTTTTGAGATTTTGGTAGCTCTAAGACAAACCAAAAAATTAGACCTGTAATCAGATATTTAAATTACGATTGCGGATGTGTTGTGTTTATTGCGATTACGGACATAACAGATGCTATTGCAGTCACTACGAGTATTGTGATTGTGAATTTTTAATAACATATGCTATTGTGGACATAATGGTTTCGTATATGGCGGTTTCGGACTATGTCGCTACCGCTATATAACGGTCATTGTTACGGTTGCAGACCGTCATTTAAATCACTGTCCTCAATAACGAGTGTTGAAAAAATTAAATTTTGAGAGTAGCTCTATAGTAACAAGTATTGAAAAAAATGAGCCTCTAATAACAAATATCGGGAAAAAAGAAAAAAAATTAAGTGCCCATTGTAACAAATATTGGAGAGAAAAAATCTCCCCTAATAGAAAGTATTGAAAAATTGGACTCATAATAACAAATAAATATTAGAAAAGAAAATTGGACCCTAATAAGAAGTATTGAAAAAATTGGGCACTTAATAACAAGTATTAAAAAAATAAATAAATTTTAAGAGTATTCCCGAAATAAAAAATATTAGAAAAAAATTGGGCACTTTATAACAAATATTAAAAAAATCAAATTATAAGAGTATGCCCCTAATAATAAATATTAAAAAATTAGATCTCTAATTACAAGTATTGAAAATAATTCTACCCTGTAATTGATATATAAACACTTTTTATAAGTATAATTCACTATAAAAATTTTGGACCTTGAGCAGGTACCCTCCAACCCAGACCCAGATACCCAAACCTAAATACGACATTGCAAGCCATAAACAATTGAACATTATTTACCATATGTAAGAGCATCTTGTTTTCTCTTACAATTTAAGACTTTATTTGGTTGAGTGGAAAAATAAGAGGATTAAAGGAGGAAGAAAAAAAATGAAAATAAATTTTGATTGTGCTTAGTATGAAAGAAAGTGAACAGAAAGAAAATAAAATGAGCGTTCAATTTTCATCCTCATGTGTAAAAAGAAATCACTCCAATTTTAAAGGAAAAATTAAGAAAAAAAATGAGAGAGATGTGAGGTAGTTCAAATATATATATATATATATATATATATATATTCAAAGCTTAATTTTTTTCCTCTAATTTTTTTAACTCAATCAAGCATTTTCTTTCATCCAATCCATCGTTCCTACCAAACACACCAATATAAATTAAAATTTAATTTTACATTTTTCCATTTTTCTATACCTTTAATTTTTCATCTTTCCAATTTTCTTTCCACTTTACAAAGCCTAAGTGCCAAGCCCATAGAAAATTCAAAGTTTCTCCCTGATATGGTTGTATATGAAGATAAATGCATATATAATGTTGAAAAAATAATATATATTGGTTGAATAATATTGATAATAAGTCATGTCACTTGATGAATAGACATGCTAATAATAAGTCATGTAATTTGGTGAATAGACTTATTAATTATTGGTTTAAAGTTGCATCCATTCAATCATATCTATTAACTTTTAAACGAATCTTTTCATCAAACGATTTAATTTTTCATCCTCTATATAAATGGGAGATTTCTAAAATATTTTACACAATTCAACAACTTTGAAACTAAAAAAATATTATTTACAATATTCAAAAATACATGCATGGAAACACGTTTTTGGTTTTCGGCGATAGAGAAGGGAAAGATTGTGTTCGATTGTTCACTACAATTGTACTATTTATGTGAAAGTTTGTTGTTGTATCCTAAGAGATAGACGTCCAACGTTACTCAAGCGCCAAGGAGAGGACAAATTTGTCTTAAGAAAAATGTTTATACATGTCTCTACAAAAAAAATCTCTTGATTTACAACTCTGTCTGATTTCGGGTTTTGTTTTTAATTTATTATTATTTATTTTTCTTACGGTATTATATTATATTTGGATTATTACAACACTATTTTTCTAACAACCTTAAGGCAGAATCGAAGTTTTAATCCAAGACGAACAGACTACCATGACTAACATTACTATTGTGATTGAATTATAATTAAATAGAATGACACAGAAAGAATTGCAACAATTTGCAATTTTGTGTTTTGCATGGCATGTACACTTGTTCGTTTACAAATTTATAATTATGCCATGTCATTTAGCTTGTGACTTTGTCGTGGCACAATCTAAGAACTCCTACAGTTTTCAGTCTGATGTTATAGTTACTACTCTAACATTGGTTTTGAACCAAAGTCCAATGTTGTTAATAATTATAAGCCACAATGAAACGCTTGCAAGAAAATTTCAAAATAATGTTGTATCTGAAAGATGGTCCTCCTACTTTGGAGATGATGATGTAGATGTTGTTATCGCCTTCAATGTTGTCGAGACATGAAAGTACTCATGTGGTTATTGCCTTCAACGTTGCCAATGCATGGGAGTACTCATGTGGCTATCACCTTCAACATTGCCAATGCATGGAGGCATTCTAATTTCTTATATTGTAACTACATTTTCAAAGCGTTATCTGATACATGATTTAAAGTGTACAATATTATGAGAACGATGAAAAGTTCTGGTTATCACAGAACATGTGGAGAAAGCTGTGTTATCAGTAAATTACTTTTTAAATAAGGTATCCCACAAGAAAAAAGAAAACACACCATATGAGTTACGAAATAGTAGAAAACCTCCCTACAATTACTTGAAAGTGTGTGGTGTCTTGTTGAAGTAATGACTCGTTTACTGAAGCAAATGAAAATAGATCTTAAAATAGTGAATTGTATATTCATTTGTTATGCTTTCCATAACAATAATGGTAATGGTATTAATGGTGAAAAATGAAAAAATTTATTGATATGGATTATCCTCCTAACATGTTTGTTTTTGTGATAATTAGTTATGTTTATAATACATAATGTTCCTTAATTTTTTAGAGTGGGGCATAGAAATGGGCACCAAAAAAGACAAAGAAATTTCTATTCATTGCCTTCATTTGCTGGAATTTATGGTCAGAGACGGATCAAGGAGCAAATGAATTTTCCTCTCTCAACAATCAGGTTAATGTTTCTCACTCTGGTACTTACCCGGTTCAAGATTCATGGACACCCACCTCTGAGGGCATGATCAAAGTTAATTGTGATGTTGCTTACTGTCATAAAACAAAAGCAATCTTGGGTGGAGCTTCAAAGACTTGTTTCTAACTCTGCAGAAGTTGCGAAAGCCCTCACATGCAAACTTGATATTTTCATTGCTTTAAGTGGGGGATGGCCTAATGTTATTATTGAATCCGGTAACAATGGGTTATTTTTCGGCTTTCCAGCAAAGTTTTTTCAACTTGGGAATCTGCTGATGTTGAATATGATATCCTTTCTTTCATTAACATGTTCTACTCTTTGTTTTTCCTTTGTCAAAAGATGTTGTAACAAAGCAGTTGATTGGCTTGCAAAAAAAAAATTTGTAGGCTCTTACTCTTTGGGAACAGTTTTGAATATGTTCTTCAAGGGCCGAAAAAACTCTTGTAATTCTCTTTTAGTTTTATGACATCTACTTTGATTAAAAAAAAAGTTCGTTAATGACTAAAATCAATAGGTTCGTTTTTAATATTAAAAAAATATTGATTTAATTATTTAATGTTACTCATGGAATAATATTAGTTGAAGGGAACAAACACAGAACCGTATCATATTATGCTTTACGAATAATATTCTTAATTTTACTCAACGAATGGTAACCTTTACCTTACTCAAGCCAATTAATTCTTTATAAATCCTTTGAAAGATTGTAACAAAAAACAACGACGAGGACAATAATAATAATAATAGTAAGGTGGAGTGGAGGATCGGGTTTACAACTGATTTTTAGGGTTTAGTTGGGGTACTGTTAGAAGTTTGACCTATGGCAGCTTGAAAGACTAGGGAAAGCCAGTCCGTAAAATAAAAAAGAAATCTAAATTTACAATTCAAACTTGTGTACAATACAAGGCATTGGGTGTCCCTGTCACGCTGCATCACACATCTCCATATTCTTTAGTCAAATATACAAGGAAACAAGAGAAGGACAGCTGCATGTTATAATATAATACGTTTTAAAAAGCATAATCAAAAGAAGGTGGGCTAACCACGAGAAAAAGGACTTTAAGATTGAGAGATTCAAGGTCTCCCATCAAATAAAATAAAATAAATTTCCGGACTCTTTGAAAAAATCTCTAGAATACAAAGGTTTGCTTCCTTGTATCCGCCCAACTCTTTTCATTGGCTTTTTACATAACATCACAAAGGCTGCATGCAGTCCACCTTGTTTTCGTGGTGGTGGAGACGCACTCACGTTTACCTTGTCTTTGATTTACAACTATTCATACTGTGTGTAATCCGGTATTCTTGCTTAGTCTATACTTGGCAACTATGTTGTACCGTTTCGAATATAAATACGGGTACGGGTATAAAAACGATGACGAAAAAATAATATTTTCTGAAATTGCAGGATACGAGTACATTAAAGGTACGGTAAATATAAAATAAATTTTATATTCTAAAAAATGTAAAAATAAAAATTCATAATAAAATCATGTGAACATGTCACTAAACATGCTTAAATACTTATAGTTAAATCATGTGAATAAGAGAAAGTTAAAAGAAACAAGAAAAAACCAAAAAAAAAACTGTAAGAGAATAAAAAAATAAGAAAAAAATAAAAAAAAATATGAAATATTGGAGAGTACCATATGTCTCTGGTATAGGAACGTATCGGTAGGCCCGGCCCTGGGCAGGGGCAATAAGGGCTCCCGCCCAGGGCACATGGCTCAAGAAAGTTACACGTTCTTAATTTTATTCGAATTGTATTTGTTTTTAATGGTCTATTTTCTAATACTTGTTATTAGGAGCCCAATTTTTTCAATATTTGTTAATAGATGTTTAATTTTTTTCCCAACATTTATTATTATAGGTCTACTCTTAAAATTTAACTTTTTCTAATACTTGTTATTACTGGCCCAATTTTTTTTAATATTTGTTATTTTGGGCATATTCTTAAAATTTAATTTTTTTCAATTTTGTTATTAGGGGCTCAATTTTTTGATACTTGTTATTATGAACCTACTCTTAAAATTAATTTTTTCATTAAATGCTATTAGGGACAGAGATTTAAATAAATGTATGCAACCGCAACCACGATCGTTACATGACGATAGCAGTAGTGGAGGAGCAAAGATTTTCTTATAGTGGGGTCATGAGTGAAGTATGAGGTATTGAGGATTTCTATACCACTAGAATAAGCATTATTGATCTCATACCCCAACAAATTAAGTGGAGTCAAATTTAATACTTCTTATGAAAAAATCTATATTACCTCCTTGAAAACCACATACCTCAACAAACCAAGTGGGGTCAATTCCCTTCCAATTTATATGCTACATCTGCCCATGGGTAGCGGCATCATCTAAAACCGCGATATCCGCAACTGTTATGTCCATAATAGCGTATGTTATTAAGAGATTTCACAATCGCAATACGTGCAGTGACAGAAATAGCATCTATAATGTCCGCAACCACAATAAAACTTAACATGACTATAAATATAACTGCAACCGCAATTTAAATTTCTATTTTGGGGCTCATTTTTTATATATGCCCTAGGCCATCAAAAGCTCAGAACCGGCTACGTGTATCGTGTACGTAGTACGACACTAGATTAACGTGTTAAAACCGTTTCAATTGGCAAAAAAATAAAAGCAAATGAATGTTACGTACTCTAGTCTAGCAAGAATTTACCCACTGCTATATCTGCATTTAGACTACTCCAGTATATACTTGGAGGTATATTTTTAGTATTATTTAGTTAAATCTTATGTTAATTGGAGAAATTATATCATAGGCCCGGCTCGCCACGTTACTTATGGTCCTAACCAATAAAAAACATCAATTTCATTAAATTTTTTCATGTCATCTTTTTACCAAGTAAATCTACAATTGGTAAAAAGTGATTTTTAATTTAATTTATAGTAAATCTGAGTGAAGATTCACTTGGTAAAATGATGACATGAAAAAATTTAATGAAATAGATGTTTTTTATTAGTTGGGACCATGAATGACGTGGCGAGCTGGGCCTATAATATAATTTCTCATGTTAATAGGAAGTTTTAGGGCCCGTTTGGTTCTAGGAAATATTTTTCGTTTTTGTTTTCATTTTTAGAAAATAGTTTTCATTTTCAGTTTTTTGAAAATTAAAAAACGTGTTTGGTTAATAAAAATGAAAACATATTTTTAAAAATGAAAATAATAAAAAATACGTTTGGTATCTAGTTTTTCAAAATATAAATAAACAAACAATTACTAAATAATTAAGTTAAAATTTAATTATTAGAAAATATTATTATTATAATAATAAATTAAAATATAACTAAACAAAAATTTTGAAATCAATAACAACAATTTTTATTCTTAATAAAGAACAAGAATATATCCAAACCAACTAATAAGACTATCAAACACCAATTGCTTTCCATAACATGAAATCAACGCCAGCAGCACCAACAATCATCGACGCATCGAACTTGTCCTAGATTTATACGATACTATAGTTACAAATGAAAATATCAACACCAGAAATTTGCATCTCCAACACTCAATAACGTTGAGAACCACCACTTGAATTGGGAAGTTAGAAAAGCTGTAGACTCTTGATCTCTCCAACTAAACAAATTGAGACAAAATATACAACCTTAAATTAAAATATAACACAAAACAAATTGATTTATAAAATCCAGATATCCATATTAAGAGACAAAATATACAACCTTATCCTTAAATCAATTTCAAAATCATATCAATAAAGCTAACATAATAAAAATTTAGATCAATCAACCCCAACAAAGTATATTACTGTTTGCACACCTCATTCAAAGAAATTGAAGGCTTCGTTAATGGTACATCAATATATCGTGTGATCAGCATACTTCCTTCCGTAACCATAACACAAAGGAAATTCACACAAATTTCCTTTCAAAATTTTCACAAATATATGAAATAAAGGATCAAAAGTTTGAAAGAATTGTTGAAAAGGGAAAAAATAGAAAGACCCAAAAGTTAATTGAAACTTTAATCAAAATTTGCTAGCAAAACTGATCGATTTAGTTACAGAGGTTGAAGATACGAGCATTTTACGAAAGTGACGAAAAATCAAATAAAATTAAGGTATTACGATTTACTAACCTTTGTTTCTTCTTTCAATAATCGATTTCTTGTTTATTCTCTCAATTTCATTGTGTTTCTTTTGATTGATTGCAGAGATAAGAATGAATGTTTTTTGCTTTGTCGTGTAAGTTAAATTAAAATCTCAAATCTTGTGTTTTCATGTTTTCTATATTTTCAAAACAATTTTTAAGAAAACATTGAAAACATCTTTTTTATGTTTTTAAATTTTCACTTATTTTATTTTTATTTTCTAAAAATTATTTTCTATTTTAAAAAACCAAACATGTTTTTAATAGTATTTTTTATTTTTTGAGAAAATAAAAACAAAAATAATCTATATTTTCTGAAACCAAACGGATTTCTCACTAAAACCGTTTTCCTCAATAAACAACAAAAAGTCAATTGGATTGTACAAAACGCACCGGAAAAAGAGGGGGTTGAGGGCCAGCTGTGAAGCCATCTTTTTTGACCCAACATGCAGGCTTGACTGTGAATTCTAAAAAAAAATAATTTAAGGTTAAAAAATATCAGATGAGTTGTAATGAAAAATATTATAAAAATATATAAAATTTTAAGTTGAACGTGATAATGTTTTAAATTAATTTACGATCAACTTAAAATATTATTATATATTTTTATAATATTTTCGTTATAAATTGATTGCATCATTTTTTTAGGAGGCGTTCAACAGAATGTCCGGACTTGACATAAATATGCATAAGAGAAAAAGTGATAATTTTTTATTTGAATATGAGAGAAAAAGTGATAATCTCGTGTTGGACTCCAACTTAATTACATTACATGCATAATTTTGTCACTAAAACTGTTTTCCTCAATAAACAACAAAAATTCAATTGGATTGTACCAAACGCATCGGAAAAGAGCAGGCGGGGGGACAGCTGTGAAGCCATCTTTTTGACCCAACGTGTAGGCTTGACTTGATAGGGAATTCTAAAAAATACTCTTTTTGACTCATTCAATATATATTTTTTGTATTTTAAAATTGACACACTTGAAATGTCTCATTAAAAAATTAATAATTTTTATAAGATATATTTTTTTATATTCTTTTTTAGTTTTTCAACAAAATAAAATTTAACTCTTTAGAATAAAATTGTCGTTTCAATTATTTTATATCATCTTTCTTACATATTTTTACACAATTTTTTTTTCTAAAATTATGTGAAAAGTCAACAATGGACAAAATAAATAAGACGGATGGAGTAATTTACTTTAAGACAAAAAATCGAAGAATAAATTGTAATACAAAATATTATAAAATAATATAATATTTTAGGTTGAGCATTGGTTATATTGCATATTGATGCATGTCTAATTTAAAATGTTATATGTTTTAGTAATATTTTTGGTGCTTTTAATCCTTTTTTAGGTGCCGCACAGAACAATTGCCCTAACTTGAAATAAATATGCCTAAAAATAGTGGTAATTTTTTTTTAACATGAGAAAAAGTGATAATTTCGTGCTGGACTCTAACTTACATTATATGCTTAATTTATTGGTTATTAATCTTTCATCTTCAACCCTCAGCTACCTAGCGACTGCATCTTACGTACCATCTAAAATTAATTAAATATAATGCATGGCGACAAGAAAACTTTTAAACCCAAATCGAGACTTTTTCTAGAAAAAAAAAAACCATTAACTAAAAATTTACAATTTGGAAGGGTGAAAGTGAGAATCTAAAAGGAATCAGGAGTTAAAAACAATAGTAGACAATGTGTTACAGGCCAACACAATTCCTTGAGGTTGTAATTCCACCATCCACTACAAGGTTATGGCCGCTAACATATTTAGATTCATCGCTAGCAAGATATAAGGCAGCCTCAGCTATGTCTTTATCCCTAAGTGTTGGACCTTTGAGATTGGCAAGCCCTCTCACGAACTCCTCCATCTTCTCCACTTGCTGTTGGTATGGAATCTTAAAGTTGATGCTGCTCTCCTCGTCCTCATCTTCATCGCTTCTCCACGCATTCACTAGCATGGGTGTAGCCACTCCGAATGGAGAAATGCAGTTCACTCTAATCCCGAACCGCCCTAATTCACAGGCGGCGTTCTTTGTGAACCCTACAATGGCGTGTTTCGAGGCTGTGTAAGCATGTGGTCCAAGGCCTCCCATGACACCTGCAACACTAGCCGTTGAAATGATGCACCCACCGCCCCTCGGAATCATTGCACGTGCCGCATGCTTGATTCCCAGAGCCATTCCCCTCACGTTCACTCTCATTACATTATCAAACTCATCCACGTCAAAATCCACAATGCTTTTGTGCTTTTTCTGATTCCCAAGCACCCCGGCATTGTTAAAAAGGATGTCCAGTCGGCCATAGCGAGAAATCGTTGAGCTTACTAAGTTCTCAATTTCTTCTTCCAGGCTGACATCACAATGAACAAACGTGACAGAAGAAGACAATGAATTAGCAAGCGCAGCTCCCAGAGTGTCGTCCACATCTGCGATGACCACTTTGGCACCATGTGTAGCAAAAAGCCTCGCTGTGGCTTCTCCTATCCCTCTTGCTCCTCCCGTCACAATACAAATCTTTCCCTCCAACCTGTATGATTGCAAACACCAGGACTTAATAACTTAAACTATCAAAGACAAGTAGTGCAGCTATGGAGATGACGTTACCTTCCAGGCTGAGGAGAAGAATTGTTTTCTTTTCCGAAGACATGGAGGCCTTGCAGGGTATTGTCGGGCATCACTTGAGCAGGCATGATGTTATTTGGAGAGCCAAATGTGGAATGGATTGAAATTATTTGTTGGTAGGAGAATGCAGGACATTAATTTATAGGTTCGTTTTTAATATTAAAAAAATATTGATTCAATTATTTAATGTTACTCATGGAATAATATTAGTTGAAGGGAACAAACACAGCAACGTACCATATTATGCTTTACGAATAATATTCTTAATTTTACCCAACGAATGGTAACTTTTACCTTACTCAAGCCAATTAATTATATATAAATCCTTTGAAAGATAGTAGTAACAGAAAAAAACGACGAGGACAATAATAATAATAGTAATGTGGAGTGGAGGATCGGGTTTACAACTCATTTTTAGGGTTTAGTTGGGGTACTGTTAGAAGTTTGACCTATGACAGCTTGAATAGGTAAAGCCAGTTAAGGGTAAGCCAGCTCCGTAAAATAAAAAAGAAATTTAAATTTAAAATTCAAACTTGTGTACAATAAGGCATTGGGTGTCCCTGTCAGGCTGCATCGCACATCTCCATATTCTTCAGTCAAATATGTAAGAAAACAAGAGACGGACAGCTGCGTGTTATAATATAATACGTTTTAAAAAGTATAATCAAAAGAAGGTGGGCCAACCACGAGAAAAAGGACTTTGATTGAGAGATTCAAGGTCTCCTATCAAGTAAAATAAAATAAATTTCCGGACTCTTTGAAAAAATCTCTAGAATACAAAGGGGGTTGCTTCCTTGTATCCGCCGAACTCTTTTCATTAGCTTTTTACATAACATCACAAAGGCTGCATGCAGTCCACCTTGTATCCGTTATTCTTGCTTAGAATATACTTGGCAAAGCGCCAAAGCCTTAGAGAAAAGAAGAAAAACACGGAGTCAAATTTGATGGACTGTTATTATTTCATCAACGGGATATTGAAATTGAAGTTATTATTTCACGATATCACTTATTTTTCAATTATAATTGTTCAAGGAAAGTGTATTTATTGGGTTTACTGTTATGTTAAATTTCATCTACTGGTTATACTTGGAGTAACAATATTTGCTTTTTTTTCTTGGATTAATAATAGAAATTGTTGTCAACAATCTCTAGAGCATAGAGATGTAAAAAGTTGACCCGACCTGAAAAACTGACTGAAATCGACTTGGGTCAAAATTACTTATGACCCGAGGTGGTGGTAATCCAAAATTGGTTCGACTCTGAACTGATGTTGACCTGATCCCAAGTTAGACCTAGAAATTTTGGATCTGAACCCGACCTACACCTGACCTGAGAACAACATGAACTCGAATTCAACCTGATAATGTGATAACCGAACCCGACCTGCATCCGAACTGATATGAACCGAAACTCGAGATTAACCTGGTAAATAACTAATATTATCTGACCTGTTATCAACCTGACCTGTTATGAACCTGGACTATAATTGACTCAACCTCTAAATGATCTGACTTTGTTCTTGAACTAATCTGATATTTATCTGACTTGTAATAACTAATATGTTACAACTTACAATTGATGAAGTTGTGAGATTATGAATTTATTATAGGCTTAAATGAAAAATAGGTGCCCAGAGTTACGGAGACAATGACAGGCAATGTTTCAGCTTCTCCAAGGAATACATACTCGAGATTAGCTGGTAATGGCTTCATTTTTAGATTATGAGCTTCTTCAATACATGGTTTAAACGTAAGAATTGTGCGGTGAGCAAGATCTAAAGATTTAACTTGTCATTTGTGGTAAACTGCAACAGTGAACACTTCAACAATGCGGTCACAATTTGGGAGATTGTCTTCTACCATTGTCAGTATAGTATCTTCAACAATGCGTATACTACGATGATTCAAATCTTCTTGGATAATCTTGTCAAGAATATCAATATGATGATATTCCTCTATATTTCTACCAATGTCTGCTTTGAATATCCCAAAAGTAACTTGATCATTGTCGACCCGTATTGTACGTTCTCCTTTTGATACATCAATAATAGCCTTCCCAGTTACTAAAAATGGCCAGTCAAGAATAATATGGACATCCTTGTCTGCCTCACAGTCAAGAATAATAAAGTTTGTTGAAAAAACGAACTTGTCCATGCGAACAAGCACATCATTTATTTGTCCATTTAGATGAGTCAAAGATCTGTCTACTAGTTATAATGTCACTGCAGTGGGTTTCATTTCTCCAATGCCTAACTTTTGAAAAGTTGATAGTGACATTAGATTAATGCTAGCCCCCTTTGCTAAAATAGTGATTGCCAATAGAGTATCGGCTGATGAAACTGCTAGGATCTTTCATTTTTCTTGGTAGAGGGGTGATATTAGTGCACTGCACTCTACTGTGAGTGCAATGGTTTCTATAGCACTAAGCTTCTTCTTTTTGGACAAAATTTCTTTCATGAATTTTGCATAATTAAGAATCTGCATAAAAGCATTTTTCAAGGAGATTTGAATTGTAAGCTATTGTAAAGTATCTTGAAAGAATTGAAATTGATTACCGGACTCAGTGTTCTTGAATCTCTAAGGAAAGGTGGAGAAAGATTATCTTATGGCTGCGCTGACGTTGGGCATTGTGGCGGCAACTTAGATTGCAAAATTGATGGAAGCATAGTAATAATTCAAGGAGAATTATTCATCTTACCATCCTCTATTACATCCTTTACTGTATGATCAGGTGTAGAGGACTCTCATCGCTCATGAGTAGATATTGGTGCTGATTACGTCGAATCAGCTATTTGTTTGCCACTATGGAGAGTAATTGCCTTGAAATGCTTGTTACCCTTGACTACTGGACTCTCAACATTGCTAGGAAGTGTTCCCGGTTGTCTAGAGTTTATATCAGTAGCTATCTGCCCCAATTGAGCTTTCAAAGTACGGATCGATGAAGAGTGACCTTGTACTATAGCCTCTATTTGAGAGAAGTGTTCGCTCATCATTTCCTCAAAGAGAGCAAATGTATCAGATATAGATGATGAAGCATAATGACTGGTTTGTGATTGTATATGAGATGGTGTTTTATATTATGATTGCTCGCCATATTGTGATTGCCGAGTTTGTGAAGCAAGTTGTATCATATTCTGTTGTGGCTGCAATGAAGATTGTGGTGTAAACTATTGTTATGGATAACTGAAATTCCCTTGACGCACACTAGAGTTCCCTTGAAAAGAATTATTTCCAGAGCAGAATACTCTTAAATTATGTGCAAAATTAGAGTTACCCCAAGATTGTCGATTAGTTGTGTTGTAAGAAGTACCCGTGGTATTGTCACTCATGTTGCTGACATAGCTAGCATTTTTTGCATGTTGTGGGCAATCTTCATAGCTATGGTTCTCACCACAAATCTCACAAGAGAACACACGAGTAGAAGTTTTTTAAGCCAGCTGAATAAGAGCAACATCACTTGTGCCCTTTATATTCTTGATTTTGTTCTCCAAAGAAGAAATCTAAGCCTTTAAAGAAGAAATATCATCAAGCTCAAATACTCCCAGTGCATATTTGTATAAAACAGCTCTTAAAATGAGATATTGAGAATCATTCTGAGTAAATTACTCCAATACACCACCAACAACAGTGTAAGTGCAATCAAGTAATGGTCTATTGGATGACCCATTGACAAGATGTCTTGTGGCTATATCCAACCCATTGTAGAACATTTCAATTTGAGTTACTTGTTGAAGGCCATGGTCGGGACATCGTCGCAACAGAGACATATCTCTCCCATGTAGTGTGGAGAGTTTTATCATCTAACTAATACTAGGCTGTAATATCATTCCTCAAATGCAAGTTCATTGTTGGTGGATTAAAGCTTAATACGAACTGTGTTGCAAGATCATTCTATAATGTGATAGATCTAACAGAGTGTCCACAAAACCAAGTGTCGGCTCTTCCATGCAAAGAATATGGAAACAATTGCATTCGTAAGACATCATCAGGGACACCTTGATGATTAAACGAAGCACAAATTAAAAGGAAGATTGAAAATGCTCTCTAGAATCTTCATGTGGTAACCTCACGTACTGCCCATTTGAGTTGAGCATTTGAAACATAACATACTTCAACTCAAAATTTCCAGCCTAAATAGGTGGTCAAACTACTCTTGGGTGCAAATCGTCCAACTGGGGAACTACACCTCACGAATTGTTATGTTTTGGGCTGGTGGGTGCAGTGGTGGGTTTTCAAGATCATGAGGAATACCCTTGTTGTTGGCATATCTTTCCATCACACTATGTTCTCGAATTCTTCATCCAAAAGTTCCTCAACTTCTGGATCAGGTATGAAGAGTGGTGTGGCAACACTTCTGGTCATACAACACCTACAAAACTTAATAAAAGAAAAAGAAATAACAAAAAGCTATTAGAAACAACTACAAACTAAATAAAGAAAATGGAATTGAAAGTAGAAATGTAAAAACCAAATAACGCCATCCCCGGCAACAACGCCAAAACTTGATCGGTGAATAATCATCACACACTAAATGCAAGCAAACACTTTCGATGCAAGTATAGAAACATAAAGATCCTGTTAGATATCGATCCCATGAGGATGAGTATTTAGTTAAACTATTATGTGGCAACAAGCAATTATGTAAACCAAAATATTGTAAGTGTAATGGTAGTTGTAACAGAAAAATAAAGTAATGTGTGTAAGATCAATTGTGATAGCAAGAACAACAATTTAAAGGAAGTAAAAGAAGTATTAAGAAAAGATCTGGATACCCTTGGTTCAGCAAGGTAGAAAATAAAGTACAACAAGGAAATATAAATAGATTGTTTGTATAACAAATAAAAGGATTTAAGCTCGCTTACTAACTTCCATTCAATTTTCAACTGATGATGCAAAAATGTAGATTAACCACAACTCTCATCGTTTGTCAAAACTGTAACTTCTTGAACAAATGGATCAACTCTCATTGTATCATCTTTTAACTCTCGTTGTAATGGTTTGTTAATCTTACTTGTCACCGCATCTCTTGTTTGTTAATCTTACTTGTCACCACATGTCCTTCAGGTGTTTTGCGTGACTCTCTGTCATACCAATTATGTTATGACAAATAATACAGATGGCAGGGTCATCCTTATCTTTTAGCAGACTGGACAGCTGGCCGCTGTAGTGTCGAGATGGCTGCAGTGGTGAAACATACTCTGCAGGGACATTAGTAATACAACAAGAATAGAGAAAAAAAACATAAATATGTATAATAAGAGCGACTAAGACTAGAGTTAGACAAAATGCAGAAAATAAACATGAAAAATGAAAAAATAGATGCATTAAACACTGATGTGGGGACAATTAAATCCATAAATCTAGAGGAAATACATGTTCTTTAAAGCGCTATCACACCCCCAAACTTGAGTTTTTACTTGTCCTAAAGTAAAATTGAAAGTAACAAGTTTAACAACAGTTTAGAAACATTCTAGCTACTTGAATCATTTTAACCAACTCATGAATTCATTGCATCGACATGATTGAGGATTGCATAAACAAACCTAACATCAACATATAAATAAGAATTTCAACAATACATAGCATAATGCCTATCATTTTAAATTCTTTCCATCTATCAACATTTATTTAGTACAACTTATAAGGAAATATAAATATTAGTATTAGTATTTTTCATTTTCTTATTTTTATATAGCGAGAGATATCGAACAATGAATGCACCCTAACCCTAAGAAGTAAGATATTGTGCAATGATCCCCCAGAAAGTACTTCATTGCTTCGACATACACTCATGCAGCGACAGCCTTTGGCCAGATTCATTTTTCTAATGCATGCATTGGAGTGTTCCTCCTTGAAGCTACTTTTATTGCACTCACATATCCTTTAGGTGTTTTGTGTGACTCCCTGCCGTACCAATTCTGTTATAACAAATAATACAACTAGCAGGGTCGTCCTTATCTTTTAGCAGAATGGACAATTGGCCGCTGTAGCGTTGAGATGTGAGTGTAATATTCATTCTCCATGCAAGGACCATTCGGTTTCCCCTTTAAAGAGCATTCAAAGGATATGTTTTAAAGCTCCATAAACACACCATTTTTTATGACAACCATTAGAATTGACAGCTTTGAATTCAACCATCTCATTCGTATAGACAAATAGACGTCTACATTCATATTGGAAATGTCTGCATTCATCCTACAGACTCTAAAGAACCATTCAGCTACCAAAGGAGATGGAAGGACACAAGCCTTAATGTCTTGCCATCATTTCCATGTTTCTTTGTCAGACCTTTCGGTTTCTATCTTTTAAAGCCTATAAATAGGAGCGGCTATTTTTATTTGTAAAACATAAAATAGATCATACAACATAGATTTTTGTGAGTGTTTAATCTCTTGGTTCTTAATTGAACTTCTATCCGACTTATCAAGAAATTCTCATTGTGGCATAATTCCTATTTTCTTTCGTTTATGAACATTATAGGAAACGGGTCTTCACTTTTTCATAGTGTTGGTTCCTTTCTCGTTCATATAAGCATCCAATAGGATTCGGGTCGGCATTCTCTATAGTGTCGGTTCTTTCCTTGTTATTTTCCATCTTTACCATTTCCAATACCCACATATCTTTTCACCATCATCTTCCCTTCATCATATTACATTCCTATCATATCACTTAATCAAGTTTCACAATCATACCAATTCCACCATCATTTTCCTTGGGTAATAACCCTTTTGAAGCCATTTTAGTAGCCTACAAAATACTTATTGCGAACCAAGTAAGTATCGATTTTTCTGCATTCGGGATCACATCATTTGGTATCAGAGCTTTGCGAACCAAGTAAGTATCGATTTTTCTCTTTCTCAGTAGTGAAAAAAGGTTCAAGAAAAAGAAAAAAATCTAAAAAAAAAGAATTGCAAAAGAAAGGTGAAAAAAAGTTTGGCATCTCAAAAAAATTGAGAAATGGATTATTCAATTTGATTCTCGATTTCGAGCATCATTTGGACACCACCATATTTTTTAACGTACCATATTACCCTATATTTACTACCATACCTAACTTCATTTCTAGCCGATTCCACAAGGCAAATATCTATGATCAAGTCAACCTAGTTCATTTATTAAATTAGGGAGAGAACGAGTGGTAAAAGGAAAAAGAGTGAACATCGAGGGGATAAAAGCCAGACCCCGAGTGCAAACACGAGTGGAGTGAGTTTTCTTTCCTAGTGACTTAGTGAGGATTTTTGTTGAGTGATAATTTTTTGGAGAGAAATAGTGAGGAATTGTTTTCTAATCTTTGTTTCATTCTGTCTCAAAAATATACAAGACATACTGTTTTTAAAGGAGACAAAGTACCAGAATTTTCACAAGATTCTCAATTTCAAGATTTTAGCCATGAGATGGACCGGATGATTCAAAAACAATTTGAGCCCATAAAAAAGAAGTTGAACAACATAGAGGAAGTTTCTCGTCGAAAGCAAACACCTCCATCGAAGGAACAAAAGCAACAAAAAAGGAGAGACATCACTCAATCCTTTTCTAGTTCTACATCAAATTGGAGTCAAAGATCTTACGAGAGGAATTTCACCTTCCAATCAAGAAGCGTTGTTCGAAGTTCCAAGTCTAGCAAGCCTAGTACACTTTCTTTCAATCCAGAAAGTCTTGCTCGTTTTACAGAATGTTTTGACAATTTTGTCAAGGAAACACAATTACAAGAATTGCTAGAAAAAGAAAAAGTTTATGAAAATGAAAAAGAAACGAGAGTTGAAAAACAAACTGAGGGAGAAGAAAAAGATATTTGTGAAAGAGATTTTTGAGGAAAAAGAAGAATTTGAGAGTGAACATGAAATTGAAAGAAAAAAAGACAGTCTTGAAGAAGAAAAGAGAAAAGTGTTTGAGAAAGAAAAAGAAAAAGAGATTAAAAAGAAGAGAAAACTCAAGAAAAACAAGAGTGAGTGAAAAGAGTAATATAGAAAAGGAAATTGTTTATGCACAAGGAAAAGAGTTTATGAAAACATTTTTCACTAATAATTATGATAACACTTTGTCATCTATTACTTTTTATTTTTCAAAGGATTTTCAAAAAGTGTCTCAAAAAGACAACCTCAATGGATTGCCACCCATTTGGAGCATTCAGCTTTTGTGGTTTGATGTTTCTTTGATTTTGTGATAATGTTTCTGAAAACTCAATTTTAAATTGTTTTTCAGGGAAATGAGTCGATTACCAGGCGGATTGGATTCAAAACAAAATGCTAATTCTCTTAGTCATTTTTGGCAGAATTTTTATAGTGAAACAAACAGCTAGCGAATAGCGTATCATCCATCATTTAAAGAATTAGACAGGTTCAATTTCTCATCTTCGACATAATTAATTACCTTTCTTATTAACCAAGTTGAGAATTTAGGAGACCAAGTGGAAGTTTTGAAGTTGATTGTGACAACTCATGATAGTAAGTTTAAGGACTTATGACCATCAAGAGCTGGAAGTTTAGTACTTTTTGAATTTGTTTGAAAATTCTTATGGAATGAAACCAAGCGATTTTTCTCCATAACATACCCACAAGTGATCATTCAAATATAAGAAGTAAAACGATGACTATCTACCTAGTCAAGAGAGATCATTCGAAAGAGTATCAAAATGTGGGCAAATTACTTGCCACCTCATCAGTTCACTAAAAATCATACATCACATTTTGCAACCAAGCATCCACCGTTTGGAGACATTAACAGGTTTGATTTTCTACTCCTCTACTTTTGTTTTCTTTTCCTACTAATCTAGTTGAGATTGTAGATGACAAAAGAAATCTTAAATCGGTGAAAGATCTACATCAAAAAATGCGAGGAAACAAAGATAAGAAAGCCAAGCAACACAAAGACCAAAAGCATCGACAACCGATCATTTTTGCACCAATCAAGCAACATGCAAGCAAAGATCACCAAAAGCACAAGCGAACAGTCTTTGAACTAGAAGATTAGAATTGGTTCAAAAGAATTGAGAAGAAATCCCTAGCCCTACAGAATTCGAAGTTGTTTCTATTTATAGTAAGCGTTGATTTGGGGATAAATTGCTTTCAAGAAGGGGGAATGATGTGATCCAGGCCAGCAGCAAACTTCTTAGGGCCTTGCTCATATCAGAGAAGAAGTCGCAGGATTTAAACACTTGTTCCCAAGCTGAGGATCTCAACAATTCCAGTTTAAATATGCTTTTTCAAGCCTTGAATCTGAGCTTGGAGCCTTGGCCATCTTTTGAATAAATGTAGCATGTTACTTATGCATTTTAATTCATGCATTTGAGTGCTAGCTTAGGAGTGCGTTGTATATAGTTGCATGAGCATTAATAAATTTGCATGTTTAAGTATGCATGGTAGTTTATTTATTACACATAAATAAATATGCATGTTAGTTCATTTAATATGTTAGTACATTAAGTATGCTAGTTCATTTAATAAGATAGTTCATTTAACTATGTTTTAATTTGCACCATTTAATTCCATTTATTAGTTAGTGTATTTAATATGATTTGCATTTAGTTGAGACACATTTAAATGATCGTATTATCACATGTTTTGATTAGTATTTAAGTTGCATTGTTTTAACACATGTTTTTTGTGTTTATTAGATGCATGAAGGCTGAATAAATTCGGCACTCTAATGGACACCAAGATGGATTAATAACATGTTTGAAGTCTTTTGGGATTGAAGCACTTTAGGGAGATTAAAGGTATGAATTAAAACAACACTTTAGGAAAAAAATTCAAGGAGTCTCATATATTCATTTGGAAGTTGCATGGTCGATGGCCACTTAATACATGTTTGAAGCTGTCTTTTTACAAGATCAAACATCAGTCAACTTGTTCGCCATTTTTGAATAGAATCCAAAAAGATCTAAGTCTTGAAGTCTTCTTGAAACTTAATTCCTCTATCATTTAACTTTCCAACGCACTTATTGTTTAAAAAAAGCTTTCCAACGCACTTTGAATCATATCAATCCAATACTGGGAGCTTAAGATATGACGAGATTATTAAATACAGTGCAAGTTGAAAATTCAATACGAGAATAATCACCACTCGAACAAGATGCTTGTTTCAGAAATTCAAGTGATCATTCATTTGCTGAATTCAATGCTGTCAGATTCATTCTACATGCAAGGACCATTCGGTTTCTCCTTTAAAGAGCATTGAAAGGCTGTGTTTTAAAGTTTTATAAACACACCATTTATTTGATGACACCCATTAGAATTGAAAGCTCGGACATCAACCATCTCATTCATATAGACAAATGGAAATCTACATTCATCTTGGAAATGTTTACATTCATCCTACAGACTCTACACAACCATTCATCTACCAAGGGAGATGGAAGGACACAAGCCTTAATGTCTTGCCATCACTGTCATGTTTCTTTGTTAGACCTTTCGATTTTCATCTTGTAAAGCTTATATATAGGAGCTACTACTTTCATTTGTAAAACATAAAATAGATCATACATCATAGATTTTTGTTAGAGTTTAATCTCTTGGTTCTTAATTGAACTTCTATCCGACTTATCAAGGAATTCTCCTTGTGGCATCATTCCTATTTTCTTTCCTTTATGAACATTATAGGAAACGAGTCTTCACTTTTTCATAGTGTTGGTTCCTTCCCCGTTACTCTAAGCATCCAATAGAATTCGGGCCAGCATTTTATATAGTTTCGGTTCTTTCCTTGTTACATTCCATCTTTACCGTTTACAATACCCACATATCCTTTCACCATCATCTTTCCTTCATCATATTACATTCCCATCTTAATTATACCAATTCCACCATCATTTTCAGAGACGAAACTGTGTGGGGGTGGGGAGGGGCAATCGCCCCCCACCCCGAAGAAATTTTTTTTCACCTTTGTCCCCCTATTTAAATTTCTTTAAAAATTAGTTTATTTATGAATTTGTCCCTTACTTTCAAATATTTATAGTTTGCACCCCAACCTCAAATCCTGACCCGTCCCTGATCATTTTCCTTAGGCAATAACCCTTGTGAACCCATTTTAGCAACCTACAAAAATGCTCACTGTATTCATAATCGGGCAACTCGTAACTTCGATTATTCCTCAACCAGATCACATCAAAGCATAAGCAACAAAGATTAAAAAAAAGCAATTTTAACTTGTCTCTGATTTTTCAATTTAAATGTAAGATATTAAGGCAATTTAGCCATGTGAAGTCGGCAGCTGCACATCTGTAATAGATGTGGTTAACTGTGTGGAGTTGGTTTTATATCATTCTCAGCGTATAATGGTAATAGTGAGTTCAGACTTAGTTGAAAACTTGAGACATGGTTGAATTTATTATTATTATTATTATTATTATTATTATTATTATTATTATTAGGCTTAATTACAAAATAAATGCTCAAACCATATATCTTTTTTTGTAATAGGTACCTAACATTTTATTTTAGTATGTTTTAAAGTCCATTTGTAAAAAAAAAAAGCACCCATTCATAGCCCGACACATGTTCTTTTTTATTTTTTATTTAAAAAAATAAACAAAAGAGAAAATAAGTAAAAAAATTTCAAAATTTCTCAAAATAAAAAATAGCCTCAAATCCCTTACACCCAAAATCCACGTTATTGTCGTCGCCGGCAGCCTCGTCGGTCCCACCACTATTGCCGTTGAAGGTCATCGTTAATTTTGCCCTACCACCCATCGTCGTTAGCCGGTGGAGGCGTGTCAATCGGACATTAAACGGCGAACGCGAAAGGCTCTCACCGTTCAACGGTCAACTGGCATGCCTCTTGCCAGTTACCGGCGATAGGTGATTGGGAAAAATGGGTGGTGGCGTCCGACAAGGTTGTCGCAGCGGTAATGACGTGAATTTTGGGGGTTTTAGGTGTTAGGGATTTATACTATTTTTGTGATTTTTAGAAATTTTAGGTTTTTCTAAATTATTTTAAATTTTTAGTTTTTTTAAAATAAATTAAAAGACAAGTGTCAATTTTGAGTGGGTGTTAATTTTTTTAACAGAGTTACCTTAAAATAATAACGGAATGAAATTTAGGCATCTATTTCAGCAAAAAAATACTTTAAGTACCTATTACAAAAAATAAATATAGTTTAGGCACCTATTTTTGTAGGTAACCCTTATTATTATTCTTAGTTGAGTAGTGGATTTTGTTTCGTAGTGGATTTTGTTTCTTGAGATCGAAGTAGGAGGTACCTAATTCTAACTACAATCTAGCTGCTTCGTGCCTTCACTCTTTTTCATGGTTTTAAAGTTTTTTAAGCTCAAATTTAAAACGGGTAAAGTTTGAGAATGGTAACTAAACTATTTAAAATCATTCATTTTGGTCATTAAACTTTCAAATGTTTAAAAATAGGCATTAAACTTTAAATTTTATTACAAAATGGTCACCATGTTGTTAACTTTCGTTAATAGAGTGAAGTGATAGTTAAAACGTTTGTATAATAACACATTTAGTCCTCCATATTTACACATTCAATCAATTAGTTCTAATTGAAAAAAATCAATAAGTTTAATCCTTGTTATTTACAAAATCTATCAACTTGGTCCTATTTTTAATTAAAAATAATTTTATAATTTAAAATAAAATACTATTAATTATTAAATTTTATTTATTAAATATGAATATAGGAATACCGAAAATACCGAGATTCAATCTTTGGGGAAGCCAAAGAACACCAGAAATCCGAGAGATTCATCCATTCGATTAACATTGTAGTACCTTCCACTCTTTTTTGGAAGCAAATAACAAAATTGGTCTCATCAGTGGCGGAACTTGAAGAAAGAGTTTGTGGGGGGAAACTTAATTTTTTAAAATACAGATTGAAATTGAAATTTTCAGGAAAAATGAAGGGTTTATTTACAAATTTTCAAAAATTTTGGGGCATAACTAAAATGTTTGAAATTCCGAGAGGCATAATGAGAATTTTTAAAAATTATGAGAGGAATTTAATTAAAAAATTCAAAAAATAAAGCTTAATATGAATTTCTAAAAATTTCATGAGGGCCAAATTAAATATTTTAAAAATTTAAGGGGTTAAAATCTAATTTTCCAACCATATGTCCCCATTTAGTTCCGCCCCTGGGTCTCATTGTGTACAATATTGTTTTTCTTTCCCTCTACGAGTTCTACACTATAGCACCAATAATTTTGTCAATTATAAAGCCAAAGGTTCAGAAGTAGGAAATCTTCCACTTATATATTTTATTCTCCTTCAAACATTTTCTTGTTAGGTTAGCTACCAATGTTCTACGTCCGACACAGTCTGAGTAGCTTCCCTGTTTAGATGAGTGGTTAGAGTGTGATAAGCTGCTTCAGCTTCTGTCGGTCGCAACATCCTCCTGGGTCTCTCTGGAGGTAGAAATTTCAATGTTAATATTGTAACATCTGGAAAACCAGGTTAGAAGAATTGGATGAGTTAATAGGTTCGGATTAAGTTTTTATCAGAGAATTCACTAATTAATTAATTTAGGATCATTGAGTTTGATTAAATCAATTTTGATAAATATGATGTGATTAATATTTTTGGAAGTTAATTAATTGTTTTGTTAGATAGCGAAATTGGGTTTGGATGGCTTTTAAATAAGTCATTTTGGTTTTCAATGTAATTAGTGATTATTTCGTAAAGGTTTTAAAATATTTTAAGTGATTAAGTTGAAAATGAATACATACTAGGAATCTTTAAGTAATTATTATACCATTTAAGTTTTAACTAGAATTTATTAGGTTTAACTAAATCGTTTTAACGATTAATTTGTTTTCATGGATGATTGAGTTTTTCACTTTTCTCTCTAGAATTACTACAACAAAATAGGTTTTTAGCAGCGTTTTTTACTCCTAGCAGCGTTTTTAAGCGCCGCTAAAACCCTCTTGGCGTTAGAAAGAGCGCCACAAAAAGCGTCGCTAAATCAAACGCCGCAACAGTTAGTGGCGTTTGGGAAAAACCGCCGCAAAAGGTTGAGTTATATAACGGCGAACGCCGCTATATACCTTGTCTTTAGTGGCGTTTGTTCCCCAAATGCCACTATATACCTTGTCTTTAGTAGCGTTCTTCTTGACAAACGCCGCAAACGTGTACACCATTAGCGCGTTTTCATCCTAAAACGCCGCACAAGAGCACAACAATGGCTTTTTCACAATAGTTTCAATTTAAACAATTATTTTAATTGATTTAATTAATTAAATAAAAAAAATTTAAAATCCAAAATTAAATTGATCAATTATACCGAAAATATAAAATTATAACAACACAAATGGAACATATTCAACAAATTCTTGTAAACATTAATAGATAGCATCATTCATACTGAATTGAGCTAAACATCAATTCAAGATTACATCTTTTTTCTCGGTTCATAAGAAAACATAATAGAACACAAAGATGCCATTTTTTAAGGTTGAACAGTAAATGGCTGGCTCGATAGTGGCACGACTTCATCAGAAAAAGCCTCTAAAGGAGAGAACATCACATTCCGAGATGCCCATCACATCGAATACGAATTACATAATATCTTTAGATTAGGAGCTTATCAGTGACATCCTGCATTTCACAAACAAACCTAAGCAAACAAAAAAATCATGAGTCTTGTAATGTTAATAAAAAAATACAGTATACCTTGAGCAAATGGCAAACAGATGATCAAATAACAACAAAAAACTGAAAAACGTTTACAACTCAAAACCTGACAACACTCCACTCGACCAAGCCAGTACTAAAAAGGACAAATGAAAGTTATCATAACAGTTGGATCAGCCATGAAAAATGTTAAATAGGAAACATTCATGAAATATAATCAGAGAATAACCAAAGGATTCTTTAGGGAAATATAGCTTTAATGCAAAACTACAAAAAAAAGGTAAATCAAAGCCCTAGTATGCTCAAATAAAGATCTAGGTACAAAAGAATGCATTATGTTGACGACAAGGGAGATAAGCAATTATTAGTGCTGAAAAGGGATGTCTTAGAGAAACTTATTCTTTATTGCTTATGAGGGCTTATAGGATCAATTTCAAGTTTTTTTTTATTTTATTTTAAAAGCAACAATCCTTTCATTACACAATGTTTCACCATACAGAAGCACCCATTTTGCTATTGATAATCTAAACTAATGATTCAAAAGGCTAATGCATTTACTGTTTTCCTATCTTAACTACTTTATGCATACTTATCAAACTTATTCATGCATTTTCTTATTGATTTAAGAACCATCTAAATTTCATAGTCACTTCCTTAAGAGTAAACTTAACATGTTATTGATCTTCTACCGCTCTTATGCATATTTTCCTTAGGATTTATCTATGAAAATTTCTCATAAATTCTTGAATATTCCATTAAGCTATTCTAACTATAAGATATAACCACGCATTTGCAATTTACACAATCAATGGAGCAAACAAACATAGATCAAAGATGAAAGCTTACACTCTTGTAACCAAATAGTTATTATCTCACATCAAGCAAAACAATAACTACTAACACACACTTGAGGTATATGTCGCCGATACTAAGAGTCGATTATACGGGAATTTACATACAAGTGGATTGACTTGTGACATGGCCTTGATGCAATCCCGATGTACTCAAACTTAACTAAACCTGCAAAAACAGTTAAAAACACATAGAGTGAGCTTTTACAAGCTCAGTGAGGTAATCCGACATTCATAGCATAATATATGTATAACATTACAAAGCAGTTAACATCAGTGGTGAATCCAGAAAAATATTATGATTGGACCAATATAAACAGAACAAGAAATTTTCTAGCATAACTCGTGTATACAGTTTTTAATTTAAAAAATAGAGTAATAATTTAAAATAATATGATTACATGTTAACGAACATAAGTAGATAAAAATAGATTACCAATACTTATTTACAACGGTGTAAATAAAATAGCTTATTTACAATAATGTAAATAAGTATCAATGTATTTAAAATTTATGTTTATTTATTGTTATTTATAAGGATATATTTTATTGAATATTAGCTTCACTGGCTAGTTCTTTACTTATTTTGGATGTCATAAAAAGTATCACTTATTCAAAAACTTAAACTTTATTTTACTTAATCTAGTTTTATTCAAAGCTTATGGTTACGAGTTTGTCTTAAAAACAATATTTGAAAATTTGAACAGATTTTGATTATGGAGCTTTTTATTTCATTTTATTTGTTTATGAAATAAAATATAGCATAGTTTTTACATCTAAAGGTGATTACAGGGTAGTATCTATTCATAGATATTCTTAACCCTTTGACAAAGCACGCACACCTTGCAAATTATCAAACAAGACGTTAGTGCACATTGTCCATAACTTGCTTTGTCAAATTATCAATAGTGATTGCAAATATAATATATATTTCTTAGATTAATGAGTTGGAATTAAAATATAAAATCAAAGAGATAGTATTTTAATATTTTTATAAAAATATTATTAATAAATAAACGAGCTTGTTTATAAACATAAACAAACCGAACACACGTTTGTTCGTATTCGTTCGTTCATTAAATGAACGTAAAAAAATTGTTCATACTCTTTTATTTAACTTAATAAACGAACATTATACGAATAGTTCATCGAATATTCTGTTCATTTACACCCCTATAGAAATGGAAGGATAAAAATTGTGATAATTTTCAAGTTTGATTTTGAAAAAATGGAACTAAAAACTTTTAATTTAAGAACCATAAAAATTAAAAAAGAAATAATAAAATTCCAACTTTTAAATTTTTATTTTTGAGACTAATAAAAAAAGATTTTTTGAGCATGGGGTGGGCCATGGCTTAGGTAGGTCCACCCCTAGATTCGCCATTGGTTAACATCATGTATATGTATATAACCATATGCTATGAGCCTATGACATTCATTTCATTTCACATTTAACCATTTTGAACACAACTTACAATTTACTTAAGTAAACATGTTATCGTTTCTCATACTCAAATACGATAAAATTCCAATCTATGTTGCGTGTATTTTTCCAATGAAATATAGGCAAAATGATCAACCTTAATTAGGGGTTAATTAAATATAAAGATGAAATGAACCACTAACAATACATAGTTCTCTAGTGATGCATCTCGAACAGAGTATCATGTTAACCAATTATTTTAAGCATTCAATCAACACCAAATTAACTAAAAAAAGCATACACCACTGCGACACAGGGTAGAGTTTCTAGCTGCTGTTTAGGGTGTCATTTACTACTATTTAACCTATTTTCAGACACACAAAATCTTGAATCAATACACAAGCAATAGTTGTTGTTTTCTATTCTTTATTTCACTTCTTTGGAGTCCAATTCGAAGAACATAAAATAGAACGAAGCAGTTCCACCCAACAGCTGTTCTTAGAAACTTTTCACACTATTTTAATGCATTAATCGGTTAGGCAATAACACTTCATGTTAGCCAACATGGCTGAAGTATTAGGCACTTAAAACTATTGTTTAGGAAATTCTAAAAATTACAACTAACTCAAAACAATTTCAAAATTCCCGCAACTACTTACAATGTTATTGAATGTTTATGCAAGTATAGAATTAGCAAAATAAAATCAGCTTAGAGCAATACACAATACCAAATACTCGATGTAGCATAAAAATGTAATGTAAGAGAGTCATAGTATGAACTCAAGCATCAAACACCATCTAACATAATAAATACATTTACAACATAAGTATGATCTTTATCTTGCTTTTTCTTATAATTATCTCACATTAATTCCAGTCCTAAAATTAGCATGTTATAATTTGACTCAAATTCTAATTGGTAATTAAGTTGGGTTTTATTGTAATTCTAGTGGTTGAAGATTACTTAGTAATTAGGATTTAC
This sequence comes from Hibiscus mutabilis, assembly GCA_019671005.1. NCBI lineage: Eukaryota > Viridiplantae > Streptophyta > Magnoliopsida > Malvales > Malvaceae > Hibiscus > Hibiscus mutabilis. The sequence continues at coordinate 17,356,546 of CM033732.1, forward strand.
TTTAATGTGTAAATATCTATTTTAGGTAGAGATCTTATTGAATAAGGTTTCTTGGTGACCAAGTATTTGGGTCTATAAATATAGACTAGGTTTAACCTTTTGAATTATGAGAGAACAAGGGAATGAGAGAGAGGGGGAATTACTCTGGAGAGATGTAACCACTTTTATGTTCTCTACAACTATTGTGCCTCTATTGTAGATATGGGTATTATAGGGATGTTGGGAAGAGTGTTTTGGTTCCACTGGGTCATGGGATTTGTACACCGGGTTTTGAGATTACATGGGTTATCATGTATTTGTTCTCTTCGGGTTCTCTACGTTATTAGTGGATTGTTCGTTTCTCTTGTCCGTGGAGGTAGGCTATGCTGAACCACGTTAAATCTTGTCTCCTACGCATGTCTTGGTCTATGTCGTTATCGTTTTGGTTAGGTTGCCGCATAACAAATTCCTAACAAATGGTATCATGAGCTATGGTTCGAGCTACGCGATTGTGGAGGAATTTTTGCTGCGGACTTTGCGGTGCGATGTTGGAGACATGCCAGAGGAGTACTGTTGTAATGAGCTTTCAGTTGCAGGGGGAGTAATTCTCAAAATTCAACGGTGCTTCAATGAATACTACGTAAGAATTGGAGTTGTTGAAGACTTGGCTGTGGTGCTTCAACAGATATTTGGCTTACGTAAAAATTGAAGCTGTTGAAGACTCGGAGACTAATACACAAATAGAATTTGTGTCAAGGGGGAGATTTGTTATAATTTGACTCAAATTCTAATTGGCAATTAAGTTGGGTTTTATTGTAATTCTAGTGGTTGAAGATTATTTGGTAATTAGGATTTACTTTAATGTGTAAATATCTATTTTAGGAAGAGATCTTATTGAATAAGGTTTCTTGGTGACCAAGTATATGGGTCTATAAATATAGACTAGGTTTAACCTTTTGAATTATGAGAGAACAAGAGAATGAGAGGAATGAGGAATTACTATGGAGAAATGTAACCACTTTTATGTTCTCTACAACTATTGTGCCTACGTTGTAGAGATGGGTATTGTAGGGATGTTGGGAAGAGTGTTTTGGTTCTACAGGGTCATGGGATTTGTACACCGGGTTTTGGGATGACATGGGTTATCATATATTTGTACTCTTTGGGTTTTCTATGTTATTAGTGGATTGTTCGTTTCTCTCGTCCATTGAGGTAGGCTATGCTGAACCACGTTAAATCTTGTCTCATGTGCATGTCTTGGTCTATGTCGTTATCACTTTGGTTATTTTGCCGCATACCAAATTCCTAACATAGCACATAGCCCGTAATTCTCTTAGTAACTGTACAAAGAATATAATTTTAAACTCATTAAAGTACTCAATGTCAAAACTTATCAATATGAATAAGAGTATTTCAATTAATACTATGAGGACGCTAGGAGAGTTGATTCTGGTTCAAAATTTCAAATACAACTCAATTTTATTTGCCTCAACAGGAAATTCAGTTGTTCTCTTATATCACTCAATACTATTAATTCAAAAGCCATATTGTTGAGACCATTTTCTTCTTAACAATTTTCATAAATTTTCTATTGCGATCAAATCCTATGTCTTCTAATGCTCATATTTCCCACTCAATCTAAGCAGTTCGAAGTATAACTAGATCTTAGCAGAGAGAACTAAACAACACGAACCCTAAGATTGTGAAACATAATCATCACACTTCACGTTTTAAAAAACAAACTAAACCTTAAAATTATATCAAATCAAGGCAAAGAAATGTACAAAATTACAAGAATGAGCACAAACCTGAGCATATTTATAGGTAGAGGTGGCAAATGGGTCATTCGGTTCGGGTCATTTCGGTTTGGGTCGTTTTGGGTCTAATATTATTCGGTTCAAATTAGGTTTCAGTTCAGTTTTAGGCTGGGTCTATTATGATTCGGGTCGGTTAATTTTTGGTTCAGTTATTTTTGGTTCGGTTATTTTCGGTTTGGTTGATTTCGGTTCGGGTCAATGAGAGATCAGCTGTTTTAATTGAGTTTTTAGGCCGGTCAGTTTTTTACACCCTATATATAAATTTATAAAGTCAATATATTTAACTTTTTGGTGAGTTGTGTGGTTGTTCATATCCTATCTGTATTTATTTCTATTAATATCTTTTCTATATTTTGGGTTGTCTTTGGTTCGGGTCTATTCGGTTTGGTTGAAAATCAGTTCGGGCCTATTTCGGTTCAACTAAAATTCGGTTTAGTTTGATTTGTTTCAATTTCGGGTCAAATTTCGGATCAAATTTCGGGTCATCATGTTTGGGTCAATTTCGGGTCTCGGTTCGGGTAAATCAGTTTGGTTTTCGGGTCTCGGGTCAAGTTTGCCAGGTCTATTTATAGGTAGAGAGCGTATTCTCCGCAACAGCTTTCCTATCATCGCCAGTACTGAACTCAGGCAAGCACCTATGGTAATCTCCCTTCATATTCAAATAAAAGACCTTCGAATCACAGTTGTCGGCAGATGAAACGAGTTTCTCGTCTAGAAGCTTCAAAATTTGTGCACAAATCTCGAAAATCTCAGCCTCGATCTTGTCCTTGTACTTGCGGATGATGGAGACATGGTCCGCGTTGCCACGTCCTTCCACTTTCTACTCGATAAGGAAACGATCCTCCAAGAGGCACGACGTGCGCTAATCATATTCTTGTAGGCGAGGGAAAGAAGGTTGAGTTCCTCCAATGTCAATTTGTCTATAGAAGGTTACGTTTCATTTTAGGTAGAAAGATATCGTCGAAATTAGGGTTAAAGGATTTCTGTTAGTGGCATTTTAAATATCAAACGATCATATAATACGAGATTTTGCGGCATTTGTTTTTACAAACGCCACTAAAAAACTGAATAATTGCGGCGTTATGACAAAACGCCACTAAATGTTATATTTATTGCGGTGATTTTTTTTACAAACGCCACTAAAATAAGCGACTGTAGCGGCATTTACAAAAAATGCCACCATATATTAGTCTATCGCGGTGTTTTTACTAAAAAAGCTACTATAGGTACATGAAGATTGTGGTACATTTCCGTAAATGCCGCGAATTTTATCTTTTTATAGCGTCATTTCTGTAACTGCCACGAGATGTAAAAAATTAGCCGTGTTCACTCAAAAAATGCTGCTAAAAATCAGTTTTGCTGTAGTGAATATCTTTTCTTGATTTTACAAAAATTCTAAAAAATTCTCCATGGATTCTTAAAAACTTATTACTCAATTTCTTTCCAAACCATTTCTTTCCATGGATTTCATTCCTAAATTCTAGTTTTCATAAAAAAAATTCATTCCTCCCTTTATTTTGGATTCCATGTCAATTTTCTTAGAATCATCTTCAAATTCTTTTCCAATCAAAAGCAAGGTATGATGAGATTCCTTATTGATATTCCACATGTTATTTATTCTTAAACTCTTGATTTAATGATATTTTATTGACTTCATTTGGAATTAATTGAGATATTAAGTTTTTGAATAAAAATGATGAAATCTTGATTTGATTGGATCAATCTAAATTTTTATTTTGGGTTATATGTTATTATATTGGGTTAGAGGTAATCCAATCCCAATTTTGAAAGATTATTCATGAAATTAATTTTATTGACTAATTTAGGTAGGTTGTTCTTGAAGATTATTGATTGATTTATGGTGTTTTGAGTTTCCTAAGTTTAGTTGCTATTGTGGAAGGTAATTTAATGATATTTGGGATTTAATTGGATTAAAATTTAAGTTAGAATGATTGTTTCGAAGTTGTAGAGTGATGGAAATTTGTGATGGATTTCGGCTATTTGTACAGAAGCTTGGTTGGTGTTCGTGTTGCTTTCTCTTCCTCCTCTCTTTTTCTTCACTTTGACCACCGTATTGACCACGGTTCTCCGCCCCAAATCTACAGGGAGTGAACTGCCTGAAACTACTATCAACCTCTTTGTTCTTACTCTCTAGCTCACTTATTTGGTGCCTCCTTATTTCGGCATCAACACAAACTCCTTTATCCTCTAGTGTTGTGTTAATCCTTTAACCACTTTTTTACAGTTGGCACCCAGTGGTAATTGTGGCAGAATTGGTCTGATATTGAGTACTATAGATCATCTCATATGTGCTCGCATTACGAGTAATATTTCATCGGCCGAAGAAGTTCATATGTCCCTTCATTGACAATGTCAAAGCACCAGAATCACTTTGAAAATGTATGGACATAATAAGACAGTAAATGAACTAAAAAAGAACTGATTTCACCTTATTACAGCTCAAGACACAACATACATGAAATATGAATAAAAGACTACTAAGATGCTAGAAAATGCTTAGATAACTCCTTTTAGAGAGTGGTGTTCTATGGTCTTTTCTATTTGCTTGAATTGTTTGACAGGTCTAAAAGCTTAAGAATGATCCCATCCTTAGTAGTAGCGGTCAATGCGTTGAAGTTCTATACTAGTAGAGTTTAACATGGGTTAAGTATTATGACATGACTCGCGCAATTAGTCTTAAGAAGGTATGATCCCACGTACAAGTCGAATGGAAAAAAACCGTCTCAATGGATGATCTGCTTAAACACGGATGCAACTATTTCTCCATCTTCAAGTCATGGCTCAACAAGCGACGTCCTGCGAGACTTTGGGAGCTCCTTGATAGTTGGCTTCTCGAAGATTAGACACTCATCGATTTTACTTGCTGAACTTTGAAAAGTTTCATTGGGTTCCAAATTGCATAGTGTTTAGGTTATGAACGCATTAAAGTACAATTTGATAATATGTTGGAATGATATCCAATCCATTAGCTTGTTCAAACTCCATCTCTCTAGTGTGGGGTATTAAACTCCTTTGCAAGAAAATATGGTATGTTGACTTCAAACTTATTAAACGATAAACAAACACGATGGCGGTGAACTGACAAAAATGCATGATTTGTCTGACACTTCTACGACAATCCATGAGGATATTTTAAAACCATTCAAAGTATTCTCGAAAGGGACATTGTTGGTCCCCTTATTCTCGTGTAAAATTTATGTTATAAGTCTCTAATGCTCATTTTTCATTAAATAAAAGAAAATCGATGATACGATTTTGGTTACAAAAAGATCGAGATTGCTTGTTGCCCGATCATAAATTGAGTAATTGGTTAGACGTTGGTAAAGTTGGATTTGAAATGGTGTGTTTATGTTGGATGAAAGCGTTGGTGAAGAAATCTAAGGGTGTTTTTAATTGGTTTGAAGGTAATTGGATGAAGGTTATAATGGTGTATGTAAGGGTATTGGTATTGTAATGTATGGTAAAGTGATGAGTGGATGGTGAATGGAAATTGAAACTTTGGTTATGGAACGAAGATAGAACCAACACTATAGGAGAAAGTGTTGACACGTATCTTATAGTGTTCTAATCCGAATATGATATTGACCCACTAATTATAGAAAAACTAGGAACCAATGATATAAGAGGAATAGGATTGATGTCACAAGACTATGCTTGATAAGTTGATAGAGTTCTTAAAGAACAATGGAGTTTGAACACTCAAAATAATTTTTCATTCAAATTCAAGTTGTGACAAATGCTTTACAATATGTACTATTTATAGGATTGACATAGGGTAGCTGAAAACACGAGTTGAAGGGATTAAATTATATCTTCAATGACCATGAATATGTAACAATTCATGCTAGAATGTCAATTTTCCCCTTTATACACTTTGTAGTCTAGATTCATTGCTAGAATAAGTGAATATGGCCTTAGGTTTGCCATCTTGAATATGAATAGGGTCATTGATTTGCCATTTTCATTATTTCCATGACCTTTGAGCTTACAAGACATAATCATTTCTTGTGTTTTTTCTCTTCCAACCTTTTCTCTTCCAATGCATCTCCTACAAGACACATAAACCAACATTTAGAACATAGTAAATAACACACTAATTTGTAATACAAATTAGATGTGTATTCAAGCTAATCTTGCCACTATATGTAACAACCCAAGTTCCTGGTTTTTGCAAATTAGGCCTCAGACCCAATTGAGTTGAGTCTTATGGGTCGGAGCCCAAAACTAGGATTGTGGGTTGGGCCTTTTAGCAAAAATAAAATAAATAAAAGAAAAATAGAAATATGTGGATAAGGTTGTTTAAAAATTGGTGGTTGGTGATTGATGGGGAGAAAGAAAAATAGTTAGAGGATAAGATATTTTGAAAGAAAGAGAGAAAAATTAGGAGAAATGTAAGGGGAAGGAGTTTGGATTCCGATCTATGGCCACCGAAGCCGCCGTGGCTTTCACCACCGTTGCCACTAGCTCTGCCTTGCTAAGAGGAGTCTGACGGTGGTCCTCACATCACCAACACCGCCGTTGTTCATTGGGGTGAGGTGGGAGAAGGTTTGGCCGAGCTTGAGACGCCATGTTTCGTCCATCACCGCCGCAAACCGAGGTCGCCAAAGTGCTTGCCGGCCAGAGTACTGCTAATTTGGACCTTGCCATACGCGTCTGGCCAACGGAGGCCACCGCACGTGCCTCTATGCGTCACCATCGAGGGTGGGCGTGCGTCTGCCCAAGCGGGTGCACACTGCCATGGTGCACCGCGCTACACTGGATCGGGCACCCCAGGTGCACGTGAACTCGCCCACACTAAATAACGCCTTGCGGGTGCATGATGGCTACCGAGGTCTGCACCGTGCCAGATCATGCTACCCAGGTGCACCATTGTTGTTGTGCGCCCTATCGCACTGGATCACTCAGGACTGTTGACTGACTGTTGACTTTTTTGGGGACCCTACCCTGGGGTTTCTCAACGTTCCAAATCTAATGGCACAGTTTGTTTTGCCAAATTCGAACCTGTTATGCTATTTTTCCGCGTTTAACCTTGTGAATTGAATAGAAGATACACGAATTAATACAGTTTCATATTTTTTGGTATACGAGGATTATTCAGTATCAGATATCAGGTTAAGTGGAATATTCAGGAAATTTGGATGGGGATTTTAGCGATATTGGCTTAAGGTTAATGCACCCTGAACTCCGAAATACTTCATGAGCATCATAAGTGTAATTGCCTTGCATGTTAGTTGTTGTAAATTAGAAGATGGGTAATAAGCATGTCTTGATACAGTTGTTCGAGGCTTGATAATTACCGAGATGCTTGATGAGCTTGAGAATGTTTGAGTCTATTATGAGCTTTAGAGACCATATATGATTGTTTGAATATTCATATGATTATATGATTGTATGATTGGTTTGCTGATTGATATATGATTATGCCTTGCGTGTTAGCTGAATAAATTAATAGTTCGTTTGAATAATGGTTAGAGAAAATATTGATAAATATTCGTTAAATGCTTAAAAATTGGTAATTAATATTGAATGATTTCAATGCACTAGCAACAAACCATAATGACTTTCATAAGCTTTAGGCGTAGAATAGTGCCCCATAATTAATATTGATGCCGACAGGCTTAATGGCCTTTAATGTTAATTAAGATGAGAGTTGTAATAATGTACTAATACCAACAAATACCCGATAAATTGCTTATGAAACCGGTAATCAACACTAACTGGTTTAAAGATCGGTTTAGGATAAAAATTGACGAATATGATTAACAAAGCGGTTATTACCATAATCAATGAGATAATGTGGATTGATGGAAATAATTGATGGGAATAAATTGTATACTTCTTCATAAAGTGTAACAACTCAGTAATGCTTGATTGGTTGTAATAGTAACAATAGGGACTCGTGGTGGGTTGTATGACGTTGTATGCTAGGTAGGGCACTTGTATGGATCTGTGGTAGATCATGTTTGGCTAGGTGCCAGGTAGAGTACTCGTAGGGATCCTTGGTGGATCGTGTATGGTTGTGTCCCTTGTGTGGGCACCTGTTTGGTTATGAGTCTTTGTTTGGTGGGATCCGAATTCTCAGTGTGTGAGTGTTGGAACACATGAAGACCACTCGATGTGAGATTCTGAGTGATGAAATAAAGGCCATCCGATGTGAGATTTTGGGTGATGATATTTGCTCGATACGAGATTCTGAGCTCCGCTCGATGTGAGATTCTGAGTATATTAGCTCAATGCGAGATTTTGAGTAGCTCGATGTGAGATTTCGAGCATGGGTGGGTATTCCAGTTTTGGGTGACATTTTGCCTCACTCTTGGTTTGTTTATTGACGTGCTTATGTTGTTTGAGATGTAGATTGTGCATAACATGTGTTTAGGCGATTATGGTAGCACCACATGTTTATTTATCTCTTCTTATTGGTCGTACTAGCTCGCATGCCTATGTTTATGATTAGCATGAAGTATAGTAGAGTAGATGTGTACCACTGAGCTTTGTAAGCTCAGTGCTCAAAATTGTTGTTGGATCGATGAGCACTATCTGTATGGGATTCCCGCAAACAGCATTGTCAGAGTATGATACTTGTATTTAGTGGGCTGAGCATTCATAAAACTTTACGTGTATGAGTCTGTAATCTTTATTTTGAATTTGTATTAATCAAGTCAAATGTTTAAAGGTTTTATTTAATTGGAGCTCCTTGTAATATTTTAATCATTTATATATTTATTTTGATTTGTGGGCTTTAAATGTTTTTGGTAATTATTTTATTTGGGCTAAACCAAGTTGAGAAATTTTATGATTTTGGTTTGGTCTTTAGGCCCGAATATGACATTCGGGTCGAGGGTGTTACATTTAGTGGTATCAGAGCTTAGGTTTAGCTGGTTCTAGGAAACCCTGGGGTGATATAGGTGTTTTGGTAAGGTTTCTAGTGAATACAAGCCCTTAAATTAAGTTTGTACTCTTTAAAGATTAGAATCTTGATGGTGCTTCCAATGTTGTGATGATAAAATAGTTGTGATCGTGGCTGAAAGGGCCGAGTTAAGTGTTGAGTCGCTCTTGGGGACAATGCCGAGGGTGAAGTTTTCTTAGATTGTTGAGATACAAGTTGGTTGAATGATGCCGGAGTCAAGGATGTGTCATCCTCCTGCCACCCGAATGGAGTCTTCGTTGTGTGTTGAAGACGTTTCGAAGCCTTCAGAGTACGTTATGAGAGTTGAGGCAAGGAATCTTCATCATTATATAGGAATAGTGTTTGTGATTTGAGTTTGGACAAACTGCTTTCAGAATCGATCAGTGGATGCATGTTGGTTGGAGGACCTTTTGTTCACTTAAAAGTGAGTTTTGTTAATACTTGGAGAGTATCATTACCTTTTTTTAGAGGCGTTTCTAAGAGATAGTGGATTGGGGATCCACTAGTTCATTAGAGTGTGGCCGAAATTAGACATTCTATAGGTTTGAGAGAGCTACCTTCTTGAGAGTTGTTACATTTCAAAAATTTCTTTGGATTAATCAAGAGGGATGTTGGCCTATAATGTTGAGAGTTGTACTCGAAGCTTTGAGACCTCAAGGGGACCTAACCTTTAGTAATAAGAATGTTTGGATCGTTGACTTTCTACCATGATCTTCATGATTGTTGTTTAAGAATGACACAACGGGGTTGTGAGATACGTTTAACCATTCAACAGATGCTAATGTGAACAATTTAACACTTGTGAGGCTTCAGATTGTCAGAATGTTTGTTTCTGCCTTTTGAAGGAGTCATCAAAACTTATTCCCTATCAACAATGTAAGCGGATGTTGAGGTAAGACCAAGTTGGACGTCGGTGCGCATCGCCTTTTTCAGATGACACCGACTCAGTTGAGAAAGTTAGAGGTTTAGTTGTGAATGTGCAACTTGAAAGATGTTCCTTTTGTCTGAGTGTTTTGCCCAAGGGAGAAGTGGGTTTATTCGTTAGTAAAAAGTTGATTCCTTGAAGTGATGCTTAAACCGTAGATAGTTTTCGTATAAAAGTAGAAGATCGTTACGTGTCTGCTAAGGTGGATGACTAGTTTAACCAATTAGGAGGTATCTGTGTGCTTTTCTGAGACTGATTCAAGAATAAGATGGTTATGGTTAAAGTGTTAAAGGCTTAGAGTTTTGAAATAAATTTTGGAATGAGGATTCACCTCTTTGGGGTGTGTCGTCGTAATGATGGATGCCTTAAGCGGCATTTAAGGTTTTTTAGCAACAATAAGGTAGTGGCCACTGTATTGTCTCTCGAATATAAGTTGATGCTTTGCATGACATGTGTGAATGTACAAGGAATATGGGATGATGGGCGTTGACAAGATAACTACCATAATGACCTTGTATATGAGGAATATTAGTTATCGTGTAATCAGATAAGGAATCGAGGGTGTGAGACTTCGTAAATGTTTTGGTTGTATCACAGTTTCCTTAAGGCAAACGAGGAACATTGGTGGGAATCTGAGCTACGTGAGACCGTTTTGTTATGACAGTGGTTCTGACTCAATCAAAGTTGAATAAGATTTCAAGATCTTCGAGAATGTTTTGTTGTTTTGCCAAGGCTGTATTTTTGTGCAATAAGAAGGAATGGTGTGCCTACCCCAGCAGTGTGAAGCTTTAGATACTTAATCTTTAAGGAATTTGATAGTTGGAAAATGACGTGAGTTGAAGTAATTAAGGGATGTTGACCGTATGTGACCGGTCATCACCTAAGTTAGTTCGGGTTAGTGTATCGTGATATCCAAGTGGGGCGATCAATGATTGCAAGTGATGGTCGTGAAATAGGAGTATCGATAGTAGTTCTATATGGTATCAATACTTGTTTCTTTCGGTGTCGATACAGATCGGCCAGTATCGATACCCGTGTGGTTTAAATCATCAAGCTTCACATTGAGGGTTAGTTAGTTTTGGAAGCCGTGAGAAGTACCGGTTGCTTATAATTATATGGGCTCAGTGTTATGGTTGAATTTTATGTTAGATGGTTTTTAATGGAATATGAGGTCTTGTTGTAGGTGTTTAGGGAAAGACATGTCAAGGTAAGAGATTCTTCTCGTATAGTACAGTGGTCAGAATACATTGAATTTTGAGAGCGAAAGTTGTGCATAACTTTTGTAGTTTGTTTTAGGGGAAAGTATGGAGTCTTGTGTTTGAGATAGTGCTAAGTGGTTGACTTTCCGTTATTGGGAGTCTAGCATTGAGTTAGTCAGATTTCTTGCGATGCTTTGATGATCATCAGTGGAAATTAAATGGATGGCCACAGATTTTGTAAAGGGTTGTGAGTGCGCAATTTCGATGAATTTCTTTGAGTAATAATATAGTCTGTGGTATGTACCGGTTGATATTTTCGGTAAATGTGAGATCTAGATGGAAAGTCTACTTGGTTGGGTTGTGAGTTGAGTTGTACGACACTACGGTGTGTACATACTACCCTTTAGGTATGAGGTTTGAGGGTTGTGTTGGAACCTTATCCCTTAGTGGGATTTTCATGCGATGACATATCTGTGTATTGGTACTGATGAAGTGTTCGCCAAACACGTGGTAATTTGAAGTTTGAGACTCTTACATGAGTGAGTTTTTGGGGGGTTCTTTTGTTGCCGACGTGAGTCATCCTGCCAAGGTTAAGGTAAGTGCTTGAGGTGAGTTGAGACACCGTCAATTTTTAGAAGTCTTGCACCGGGCAAGCAATGATAATGATAAAGGATGACATTAGAGTTAAAGTCTCTTTCAGGAGTCGCCACGATAAGAAACCATTTTGTTTGGTTGTAACGGTTGTTCAACCTACTGTTCCTTTAGATCGTACGGGGTTGTGGAAGGATTTTGTTGCACAACAATCTTTTGGGATCTACAGCATAAGTTAAGTTCTTTGATGACATATTTGTGTGATGCTTTGGTCAAGGTACCGTTAGGATTGTTCGGTGGCTTGGGTTATGCACCGAATAGTGATGGACCTCTTTAAAGGAAATAGTAAGATGAATTGGGTTGTACCGAGCGAGGATGGATTTCTTCTAAGAGAAAGGATCAGTTCAGATTATATTGTATCGCTCGCAGACAATGATTATATTTGACAAGTGTTGTTGAGATCAGAGTAGCGCAACGGGATGTGTTGATAATGTTGGAGAGTTATAAAGGTTCTAGCATCTTCTTGGGTAACAGATATAAATTTCGAGGATGAAATTTCTTTAAGGAGGGGAGAGTTATAACGACCCAAGTTTCGGGTTTTTGCGAATTAGGCCTCAAACCCAATTGATTTGAGCCTTATGGGTCGGAGCCCAAAACTAGGATTATGGGTTGGGCCTTCTAGCAAAAATAAAATAAATAAAAGAAGAATAGAAATATGTGGATAAGGCCTCAAACCCAATAGTGACTTTAGGAATTCATTATAAATTGTATAAGTGGAATTAAAAGCTACAATTTATATGGTTTAAAAGTTTATTCAGTCTAGTTTCATGTAAAATAGACAGAGTATGATTCCGAGTTATATAACATATTATATAAGTGTTTCTTTGAGGACAATGCAAGCTGCCTAGTATACTAAATGATGTGTTTCTTTGATGTTTGGGTAGAAAAGAATGAAAATGAAGAAAACTAAAAATTGAAAGAATAAGGAAAAATGTCTCTAATCTTGGATTGAGGTGAGTGTAGTTCCATTTGTCTCGGAAGACACGACGTCATTTCGATTTTTGTTTCTATGTATCTAAATGTACTTACTCATAATCTCAATGGATTGACTACATTCATGGCATAATAATTTGGTAAGCTCTCTGAATAGTTCGCATTATATATGCATTAATGCAATGTTATGCTTAATGTGTAATGGTGGATTATAGTGAACTAAGTAGACTTTGTTATAAAGATTGAAACAAACTTATGATTCTTAATGCCATAAGACACTATGAACTTCAATGCTTTGGAGCTAAGGCTAACTTATGTCATAAGACTCATCTTCTGAAAATAAAGCTTAAAATGCTATAAGTTTCTTAAACAATAGAAGTCCTTGGATACTTTGGCATGATACAATGGTATATTCGGACTACAATCTACGGGCTACGGCTCAGGGATGACGATCCCATATATTTGATATATTGGAGACAGTAGGAGGTAATGGGGAGATGATGGAAGAGAAGGGAAGGTTGTTTGATATGCTTACACACTAGCCATAGCTTTGTGATTTGTGCTATAGTCAAACACGGGCCAATGCTACTTATGTACAATGTGATCTAAGGCAAATATGGTTAACATGCACGAACTCAGGTATGAACTCTAATGAGAACCCTAAAAAAACTCGGATAAAATCTCGATAAGATATGATAAGTGTAAGACATGAAAGAAAATACAAAAGTATGTCCTATGCAAGTTTTGAAAACTCTTGAACTCTGATAAAGCTTTTATAAAACAAAGCCAATATAAGGTATGACTTTGAAGAGTAAGATTGAACTACACCATCCTTAACTTAAATACATTGAATGACATCATATGCCTTATTTATATTGATTCATATCAACCTTTATTATTGAAATATTTATGTTCCATGTGTCTTTAAGGTCACTACCTCACTAGGCTAAGTAAGCCTTATGCATTCATTTTCATGTATTTTCAGGATTGAAAGAGTTTTTGTGATTCGATCATGGTTGAAGGTTATTCGACTTCATAGTAATCGGATCACGCCAGAGCAGTTGCAAGTCATTCCTTTTAAGCATTGAGTAATGAACCCTTTTGTCGAACTTCTAGTTCGTGGAATATGAACTAAGTATATAAGATTTGCATTTTGAATTATGTGACTTTTGATTGATATTATGTTTTGGTTTAGTGATTTGTGATAAATTTGACATTATGCTATGACATTATTTACTTGGTTATAATATTAAGCTAAACATGACATATTAATGAGCTTTAAAGGGAAAGAGACTAAGATTAACCATCATGCTTTGAAATGGCTATGTTTATATTATTATGCTAAGTCTATATTATGCTTGACTTGTAAGACAGTTGTTAAGTATGTTATGCTTAAGTGAATTTGAAAATTCAAGTAAAAGTTGATAGGTCATGTTATACTTAAAAGGTATATGTTATGTTTGTCTGTAGGTAGGTAGGTTGGAATTATGAATTATGAAGTAAGCTATACGTTTGATAGATATGTATACATGAAGTATGCATATTGGTATGAATTTTGGACCTTTGAGTTATATGTTTAGTAAGTAAGGGTATAAGAACTTGAAACCTGTTAAGCATATGGACAATGAGTTATGGTATAGTGTCCTTTATGTTTAAGAATATGTATTATGTTGCTTATTGATAATGGTGACCTTTAGGGGTTAGAAATGGCCTTAAATGTCATATTTTGGTGAAACAGGATAAAGTTTTTGAAACCATTCTTAAGGGTATCGAAACCTTCAGTCTAGAAGGTCAAATTTTTAAATCTATAACAATGGTTTCGAAAATCGAAACCTTTCTCAAAGGTTTCGAAACCACCCCTAAAAGTTTAAATTTTTACATTTCGGTCATTACTTCATAACTTCTTCAATTGAACTCCGATTCAGTCGCCTTTTTTAAATTCAAGTTTTGGGATGAAAATGAGATTAAGAATAACACCTATTAATAAAATGAGCATTACTCTGGTGCTTGAAACTTTTAGAAATTACATTTTAGTCCCTAATTAGGAATTAATACTCTTAAATCAATCATCAATCTAGTTTTGATTTAAGAAGACTATATTTAGTAAATAAGGAAATATAAAGATGATCTCAGATATGTCCTTGATGTCACGAAAATATTATCACGGAAACTTACATTTACGTCACTATTTGTATTTTGCGACGTAAAACTTGATGCCACGACGTTCGTCACACTAGGTGCGTCGCTAAATGTCTAGCGTGACGATGTTCTAGTTTTCATCATGTATTGTCAAGAATATAGTGACGTTAATGTATAACGTCACATTATAATTTGTATTCAGTGACGACTATTTACGTCACCAAATGATATAAAATTCCGTCATTGATCATTCGTATCGTCACCAATAATACAAAAAATTCATTGTATAAGTGACGAAAAAATATCGTCACATTGTTAGTGACATAGTATATCGTCACCTAATAGTAGTATGAATGACGATAATACATAACGTCACTTTATAATTTATGTTCGATTACAACTACTTACGTCACCAAATTATATAAAATTTCGTTGTTGATAATTCTTATCTTCACGAACAATGCATTAAGTTCATTTTATAGGTGACTAAAAAGATGTTTTCATATTTTTAATTTCATTGTAATTGTCCATGTGCTTGAAACCATATTGCATTCAGATTTGGATTTTAAGTTTTAATTTTAGATTTTTATGTTATTAAAATTATTTTAAATTTTCTTATTTAAAAAATAAAAAAAACCATAAAATTAAAAAAACAAACTTTTTATAAATTATAATAAAAATTTAAAATTAAATATTTAAAATAATCGTCATTTATACTACAATTGGCTAACAATTAATTACGTTCAAAAAAACAAACCATTGATTAAAAACTTAATAATTCAATTTTTACAAATATAAATAAACTTAAATATTTAAAATAAATAGAAAATAATATGATCATAATATAACTTGTGGAATATCTTATTGGAGGAATCTCAATCCAAACCTTGTGTCGGTTCTGATTCCGTTGATGATAAGTTCATGGTATCATTTGAAACTGCAAAAATAATTAACATATTAATCACAAAAATTAAATCAATAATAATTATAATTTTTTAACAAATTTTAATTTTAATCCTACTCCTATCTAGAGGGGAAGGAAAAGGAGGACTCTAGGGGAAGAAATGGGTGCTCATAATGGGTTTAGAATCCATGACTTAAGGGAATATGTGGAAACAAAGATAAACAGCTTGGCCAACCGGCCAAGTGTGCTTGCTCATAACAATTATCATTGTTGAATTATCCTAACATGTATAAAACCATGAAAAAAAAGCAAGACATTAATAGGACTAATTAAAAATGTAAATAGCAACTAGCTGTTGTGGGCATACTTAGCTACTATTCTTACACTTAAAAAGTCAGCATTTTCAGCCCCTAAAATGAGGTATGTGATCTATAAAGTACAGCTAGCAACAAAGAAATCAAATAAAAAACATGGTGATTATTGTTTTGATATTTCTACCCGGACACAATAATGCAAACTGAACCGATTTGGATTATTAACAGGTTGTTATCTTGTTGTATTAATGCAATGCTCCAAGATATTATAGCAAAGTCAAAAGCAATTAAAAATTCATTGAGTTACATTACCTCAACAAATGTTCGAGATGATATTTTTTTCAAAAATTACTGGTTCTCAAAAAACATTTTATAATTGAGAATATAACTGAAAAATAAACCAATGTATGCAAAAGTATCAAACATGGCACACAAACAACATTGTGATGCATAAAGATATACCAAGAACAATGACATATGTTGTCCATCTCCAACTTCTTTATCTTGCAATTCAATCCTTGAATGCCATGACCAACAACAAAATGATAAGCACAAAATAAGGGGGGGGGGGGGCAGCTAAAAGCAAATCAAATAGAGAAGCACGGTGGAATATCATGTCTTTGCTGCTGGATGTGCAAGATCTAACTCATGTAGGACGACTTTTTCATCATTAGTAACAACAACACCTGGAAGAATCGAAAATCATACAACAACCTTTATGCTTGTTCAACAAGAGTACATTTAAAGGGTAATAAAATGTTTTATGAATTTTGAAAACAGTTGCACTGAAAATCGAAAATTAGTAAAAAAGGATTAACTTTGACAACATCAAGGGGCATTTTCAAACATAGATCGAGCATTGAACAGTAAACAACAAATGGAAATTATATCAAAGACCCAAAGCATGTTGAAGCCTACTTTCTTAAATAGATATAAAGTCCTCAGATCAAAATTCAGAAATAAAAAACTAGGTTTACATTACTTTTCAAATTTAAGCGGCTTATTCAACAATTTCATTTTAGATTAAAACAAAGCATATAGAAATAGTATAATTTTTTTAAAAAATTATTACCTTGGATTTGAGATCTATCATCCCACGCCTGAGTTGTTCCTCGGTCTCGCTGGCTTCATCATAACACTCCTTGCACGTGTCGGTGTGGCAAGCGGCGTACTCTACTTTGCAGGATATGCACCGTATCATATCGTCTCGGCATCGTTGTCGCTCTCCGTCTCAGAATCTGATCAAACCACCCAGTGACACAAATGTCATCCCATGTTTTTGCTCTGGGAAAAAGCGTACAACTTTTGCCATTGTGCTGTTTTTAAAGTTTTTAATCATACAAATTATTAGATAAATTTAAGATTTAAAGATTAAGTCTTAAGAGTATATGATTTAAGGTTTAGAATCAATTGTTTTAGGGTTAAGATTTAAGGTTTAAAATTGAAGGTTATGGGGTATTTTATCACTATTAAATTTTCTCATCAAAGGTTTTAGGTTTTAGGGTTAATCATTAAGTGATATAATCTCATGATGTTTTTTTAAAATCGTCATAAAAAATATAAGAGATATAATAATTAATGACAAAGGGTGATTATCGTCACATTAAATAAATTTTTTGTTACACAAATAAAACGTCGCTTTTTATGTCTTCTAAAATATGACAAATTAATTTGTCACAAAAGAAAAACTTATTGATGATGAATTTACAACCTCACATTAACGATATATGTTATGTTTGTCTGTAGGTAGGAAGGTTGGAATTTTGAATTGTAACACCTCCTTCTCTTATTCGATTACCGAATATGAGTCAGAGGTGTCACAGAACAATAACATGATTTTTATTCAAAACTTCCATAAATTTAAAACCTTTGAAAATATTTATATCGATTAATACACAAAATCGGAGCTCCTTTACCTTAAAAAAAATAAATTTGATTGTTCAAAA
This sequence comes from Hibiscus mutabilis, assembly GCA_019671005.1. Classification (NCBI taxonomy): domain Eukaryota; kingdom Viridiplantae; phylum Streptophyta; class Magnoliopsida; order Malvales; family Malvaceae; genus Hibiscus; species Hibiscus mutabilis. The sequence goes on from CM033732.1 coordinate 17,374,281, forward strand.
AATATCGGACGTTGAACTAAAATAGACAAATTAATCCCATTTATACATGCCACTAAAATAAATTAAAAACCTCAAGTAGGATGCCATACTGTGGTAGCTTGATGAAAATTTCTGAGCTTGATGCAACTCTTTGCTTTGTCCAATGATTCGAACCACCTACGTGTGCACAATCAACATACGCTAAGTACGAAGTTAATAACAATAATTTAAACTTATTCGACTTCATGACGATGTTTATATAACATGATATATGCCGATGCATCAACTTTCACACTACATTAGTAATGATTTACTATATGCCAATGTCATAAGACTTTCATGCTTGTGCATTTGTCATAATATGTCATATATGCATAAATGCATCATGATCACTAGATATGTATTACCATCATGTTAATCATATATTAACATAATACAAACCGGATATAAATTTCTTACCAATATACTTTCTATTTATTCCAAAAGCTCATAAAGTTATTCACTTGTTTATCTTTTATTAACCAATAAACCATAGCCCAAATATAAGCCTATGAGGACCTTGGATACACGAGTCAAATATACACATAAGGTCATCCCACCATAATACACATAAGGTCGTGCCCACCATATGCACTAAGTGTCCTTTACATACACTATAGTGCTAAACCGAGTATGCAGCGTGCTGCTGGACTCTATGGCATGCCAACTATACCCTGTCCCTCAATGACATACTTGGGCATATATTCCATATTTATTTCATCCATGGCAATGTATATCAACATAATTTAACATCGGGCAGTTCATACCCGAAATAACATTCATAATATAACATCATATATAACTAGTGATCCATGCATTTATATTCAACTTTTGACATATTTAAAATATGTCAATCATATGATCCATGAAATAAATATAATGACAATAAAATTTGGGTAGGCTCATCGCAAGCCATCCCAATTATGTATAAAACATCAATGTGTCATGATATGTATGCAATTGCACTCACCTTGACACTTCTTATCCCAAACTAAATTGAAAAAATTAAGAGAACTCCAAGCTTGATCCTTTTCCTTATCTATTCAATTTTTGATTTCTCAGGTTTACTTGAATGCTTCATATTCATCCCTTACATGCACAAATTAATAACACCAATAAGGTAACTATTTTATAATCTGTCAGTCTGCGCTACCTTCAAAGAAATATTTATATAAAATAATTCACAACTTGGAATTCGATTCCGTTTGTTTTTACAGAAGCTAGATTCAATAAGATGTTCAACCATATAAACTAATATCCCGAATTCAACTTGTACGATATATGACAAATTTTTAAAGTCGAATTTCAGTGCTGAATTTCATAGCAGACTGGTATTCTATTTTCTGACCTCTCATCACTTAAAAATTCATATCTTTTGATATACAAATCGAAATCAGTCACCGTTTGTTTTAAAAGAAACTAGATTGAACCAAGAATACAATGATATCAGGATCACTTTCTAATCATTTTTGTAGAATTTATGGTGAATTTCCGAACTTACTATCAATGACAAAAAATTCTTGGCAGATTTCATAATTCACGTCTTTAGCATCCTTTAACCATTCCAACACCTCAAATTAACCTTCAATTGTGTTATTCAAACATTTTCATTTCATGAAAACTCCAAATTTAACTTGAATCCTTAAACCCCAAATTAAACCCTAATTAACCAAATGGTATTCCATCAAGAATACACCAATTTCAACTTCAATCAAGCATGGAAATAATAGAACATCACATAATCTTCCATAATTCAATCCTAATTCATTTGGATCCATAAACCCTAAATTATCTCTCTTCAAAATTCAAGAGTATCCTTCAACAATTCCATGAAATTTTTATACCAATTGAAAGAGAATTCAATGGAGAACAAATTTGCATTTCATTTCTTCACCCTAAATCCAAACAGTTTAGGGAGAAAAATAAAAAATAGCATTCTTACATTGGCCTCTTGGAACCCCACGTTGGAGAAGATAGAAGACAAAATTCTTGTATTTTATTTTTTCTTTAATTAATGCTATTTGGCATTTTAAAATCCATAAATATTGGAAATATCCTCCAAATAGTGAAATAACTATTTTGCCCTCAAATCCAATGAATCCATAATGTGTCACATGTCGTCATCCTTCATCTAATGACCTAGATTTAATCTTGAGTTAGCATTTTACCAATTTACCCTTGAACTATGTCAATTTCCAATTTTACCCTTGAAATATACTTAAATTCCAATCTTATTCCTTGATCCAATGGCTAGGATTTAACATGGAAAAATTATCTAAATCCAAGGGTTCATATACTTCTAACACAAAGAAAATATCATAGACATGTAAAATGACATAATTAACTTTGCCTTACCACCCTTCAAAATATCATGAATATTCGATTCGATCCGATTATTCGAATATTTTTCTTAACTTTATCGCTTTATAGCCATTAATACAAACTCCGTACAAAAAATCCGGATAACACGGAAACGTCATTCTTGGTGGTAAACTATTCATTTACGGGGTTAAAATACATAACTTTTGAAAATTACACTTTGGTCCCTAAACTTTTCCAAAGTTTATACTTTAGCCACAAAACTTTCAAAATTCACATTTTGGTCACTAGACAAAAATTGAGATATTACAATTCTCCCCCTTAAGAAAATTCTTCCTCAAATTTTCAACACATACCTGGTTAAAAAAGGTGAGAAAACTGCTTTCTCATATTTTCTTCTCTTTCCCAAGTTGTTTCCTTGAATTTATGATTTTGCCAAAGAACTTTAACAAACGAGATCATTTTATTCCTTAGTTCTTTGACTCTATGTGCCAGATTCTTTACCGGTTCTTCCTCGTAAGTCAAATCCGGCTGAATCTCTATTTCTTCAAGGGTAATAACATGTAAAGGATCTTATAGATATTCTTGAGCATCGATACATGAAGTACATTGTGAATGTTGTCCATTTCAGAGGTAAGACTAGCTGATAAGCCACCAGACCAACTCTTTTCACAATCTCATATGGTCTAATAAATCTCAGACCCATCTTCTATTTTTGTCTAAGCCATCACGCCTTCATTCAATGTGAAACCTTTAAAAATACTTTGTCTCCAACGTTAAACTCAATATCTTTTCTTTTAATATCTGAGTACGACTTTTTTTTGTCAGAAGCGGCCTTGAGATTATCTTGAATTATCTTTACCTTGTCCTCTATTTCTTGAACAAGATCTCGTCCAATGATTTTTCGATCTTCTAGTTCAAACCAATTCAATGGTGTTCGACATTTTCTTCCACATAATGCCTCATAAGGTGTCATCTTTATACTTGATTGGTAATTGTTGTTATAAGCAAACTCAGCTAATGGAAAATATTTTCCCATGAGCCTGCAAAATTCATTATACACGCTCTGAGCATATCTTCGAGTATTTGAATAGTCTTTTCTAATTGTCCATCTGTTTGAGGATGCAAAATAGTACGAAAGTGTAGTTGAGTTCCCAATGCTTCATGTAATGCACTCCAAAACCTTGAAGTGAACTTTGGATCTCTATCGGATATAATATACATAAGAACTCCATGTAATCTAACAATTTCCTTAATATATAACTCTGCTAACTTATTCAAGGAGTAGTCTGTTCGAACTGGTATGAAATGTGTTGTTTTAGTCAATCGATCCACATTCACCCAAATCGAATCCTTCTTACTTGGCGTCAGTGGTAAGCCTGTTACAAAATCCATAGTAACCTTTTCCCACTTCCATTGTGGAATTGAAATTGGTTGAAGTAATCCTGATGGAACTTGATGTTCTGCCTTTACTTATTGGCAAGTTAAACATTTAGCAACAAACTCGGTGATAGCTCGTTTCATGCCAGGCCACCAAAATCGACTCTTTATATCTTGATACATTTTGTTGCCTACTGGATTTATAGTTAGAGGACTGTAATGTGCCACCAAAAGTATTTCCTTCTATAGTTCCTCATCTTTAGGAATGTATACGCATCCCTTTAGTATAGGCATCGATTTGATTTGATTTCAAAGTCTTTAGATTCACACGTTCAACTTTCTTATTCTTTTCCAAGCATTTCTCGCCCTTTGCTTATAAATCTTTGATTCTTCCTATTAAGGTAGACTTAATTTGATGTTCAACCACTACTGTACCATTTTTCTGTAATTTCAACTGAGCATTCAATGCACTCAAAGCAGAAAATGTTTTCCGGCTAAGTGCGTCTGCTACTACATTAGCCTTCCTCAAATGATAATCAATAATTACATCATAGTCCTTGATCAATTTTATCCACCTTCTTTGCCTCAAATTAAGCTCCTTTTGGGATAACAAATATTTCATACTTTTATGATCTGTGAAGATGTAGTACTTTTCACCACATAAATAGTGACGCCAAATCTCTAAAGCAAACACTACTACAACCAACTCTAAATCATGGGTAGGATAATTTCTTTCATGAGTTTTGAGTTGTCAAGAAGCATATGCTTCAACCTTCCCTTCTTGTATCAATACACAACCCAACCATTATGGGATGCATCACTATATATTATAAAATCCTTCCCAGATTCTGGTTGTACCAAAACATGAGCTTCTGTTAATATCCTCTTCAATTTGTCAAAGCTTTCCTAACATTTATCTGTCCAAACAAATGGCATATCCTTTCTTAATAGCTTAGTTATTGGAGCGGGAATCATTGAAAATTCTTTCACGAACCGCTGATAATAACCAGCTAATCCTAAGAAACTTCTCACCCCAGAGACATTCTGATGAATTTTCTATTCTAGGATTGCTTGAACCTTTTTAGTATCGACTCGAATCCCTTCAGCTGAAACTATATGTCCAAGGAAAGCTACTTCAAATAACCAAAATTCAGACTTTGACAGCTTTGCATCTAATTTCTTTTCTCGGAGGATCTAAAGAACTACTCGGAGGTGAGTATCATGATCCTCTTTGGTTTTAGAATAAACCAATATATCATCTATGAATACCACCGCAAATTGGTCTAAATATGGCTGAAATACCCAATTCATTAGATCCATAAAAGTTGCTGGTTCATTTGTAAGTCTAAAAGGCATTACTACAAACTCATAATGCCCGTATATTTGCTTCTTTGATCTTCAATTGATGATACCCCGATCGAAGATAAATTATCGAAAACACTATTGCTCCTTTAAATTGATCAAAAAGATCATCAATCCTTGGTAGAGGATATTTATTCTTCACCGTCACTTTATTAAGTTGACGATAATCCACACATAACCTCATTAATCCATCTTTCTTTTTCACAAACAGAACTAGAGCTCTCCAAGGTGATATACTAAGTCGTATAAAACCTCGATCCCATATTTAATGTAACTGAACCTTTAACTCTCTTATCTCTATAAGAGATATTTTGTACAGTACCTTTGATATAAGTTCAATGCCAGAGAAAACCTAAATTATGAATTTCACTTCACGATCAGATGGTAACCCTGTCAATTCCTGAGAAAACACGTCATATTATTCATTAATAGTTTAGATACTTTCCAAGTTCACCTTTGAGTACTTATATGTTCACAACATAAGCTAGAAAGTGCTTACATCCTTTACATCCTTATGATAGCAGTTTCCAAAAAAATACTATTGAACCACATTGATAAGAAAAATCTGATTTTCCCTCATCATTACAATCTCCAAACTTTCTAGTTCCTTTCAGGACTATTTGTTTCAAGCAAAAATTCATAAGACGCAATTCCATTAAGCTTACTAAAATTCAATTTCTTTGAATTACTATAGAGTAATTCTTACAGATTTAACTTACTCTTGTGCTATGTCCCAAGAGATAAGATACTATCACATCGAGCTTTCCTTGATCATCACAACAAAGCGTCTTTTGTACCTCTTTTTTATCAATAGTCTAGCAACATTGATTTTCTATCAATACCCCGCCTGAAGTCTAACACTTCAAGACTTCTCAGCTCTCTAGCAATAAAAGTTTGAGGAACTTGGGGTTGAATTTCATTTAAAATCATATCCAAGGTTTGAAATAATAAATCTTGGTTTATCTTGGCATTTCCAACTACACTAGCAAATTAACATCAAATTTAGTGGAAAGCGGTTAATAATTAACCTTGTTACTAATTTTATGGGCCTCATTTCTTTTTACCTAACTGTTCGATCGCTCGACACGATCTCTCAACTTCGGACATCTATAACTTTATAGAATCAATTCAATAAGCAGTTGCATCAAGTCACTCAAGCATCAATAAGTAATAATGACATCATAGTGGCATGTATACACTTACTGACAGATAACAAACTCGGTTTGGATCCAGAACTAGCTAAACATGCAGCTCTGATACCAATAAATGTAAAACCTTATTCTCGTATTTGATTACCGAATATGAGTCAGAGATGTCACCGAAAAATAACATGATTTTTATTCAAAAATTTCATAAATTTAAAAACTTTGAAAATATTTACATCACCTAATACACAAAATCGGAGCTCCTTTACTTTAAAAAAATAAATTTGGCTGTTCAAAAAATATCAGACGTTAAACTAAAATAGACAAATTAATCCCATTTATACATGCCACTAAAATAAATTTAAAACCTCAAGTAGGATGTCATTACTGCGACAGCTTGATAAAAATTTCTGAATTTGATGCAACTCTTTGCTTCGTCCAATGATTAGAACCACCTACGTGTGCACAATCAACGCACGCTAAGTACGAACTTAGTGAGGCAATAAACAAAGTTAATAACAAAAATTTAAAATGTATTCGACCTTATGACGACGTTTATATAAACATGATATATGCCAATGCATCAACTTTCACATTGCATTAGTAATGATTTATTATATGCCAATGTCATAAGACTTTCATGCTTGTGCATTTGTCATAATATGCTATATATGCATAAATGCATCATGATCACTAGATATGTATTACCATCATGTTAATCATATATTAACATAATATAAACTAGATATAAATTTCTTGCCAATTTACTTGCCATTTATTCCAAAAGCTCATAAGCTTATTCACCTATTTATCTTTTATTAACCAATAAACCATAGACCAAATATAAGCCTATGAGGACCCTGGGTATACGAGTCAAATATGCACCAAAGTGCTAATATACATAAGGTCGTGCCCACCATAATACACATAAGGTCACGCCCTCATATGCACTAAGTGTCCTTTATATACACTATAGTGCTAAACCGAGTATGCGGCGTGCTGCTGAACTCTATGGCATGCCAACTATACCCTGTCCCTCAATGACATACTTGGGCATATATTCCATATTTATTTCATCCATGGCAATGTATATCAACATAATTTAACATCAGACAGTTCATACCCGAAATAACATTCATAATATAACATCGTATATAATTAGTGATCCATGCATTATATTCAACTTTTGACATATTTAAAATATGTCAATCATATGCTCCATGACATAAATATAATGACAATAAAATTTGGGCAGGCTCATCGCAAGCCATCCCAATGATGTATATAACATCAATGTATCATGATATGTATGCAGTTGCACCCACCTTGACACTTTTTATCCCAAACTAAATTGAATGACTTAAGAGAACTTCAAGCTTGGTCATTGCTTTATCTACTGAATTTCTGATTTCTCTGGTTTACTTGAATGCTTCATATTCTTCCCTTACAAGCACAAATTAATAACACCAATAAGGTACTCATTTTATAATCTATCAGTCTGCACTACCTTCAAAGAAATATTAATATAAAATAATCTAAAACTCAGAATTCGATTCCGTTTGTTTTGAAAGAAACTAGATTCGATAATCTGTTCAACCATATAAACTAATAGCTCAAATTCCTCGTACGATTTATGACAAATTTTCAAAGTTGAATTCCAGTGCTGAATTTCGGAGCAGACTGGTATTCTATTTTCTGACCTTTCATCACTTAAAAATTCATATATTTTTATATACAAATCAAAATCAGTCACAGTTTGTTTTAAACAAAACTAGACTGAATCAGGAATACAATGGTATAAGGATCAATTTCTAATTATTTTTGTAGAATTTATGGTGAATTTTTGAACTCACTTCCAATGACAAAAATTCTGGGCAGATCTCATATTTCACATCTTTAGCATCACTTAACCATTCTAACACCTCAAATTAACCTTCAATTATGTTATTCCAACATTTTAATTTCATGAAAACTCCAAATTCAACTTGAATCCTTAAACCCCAAATTAAACCCTAATTAACCAAATGGGATTCCATCAAGAATACATCAATTTCAACTTCAATCAAGCATGGAAATAATAGAACATCACATAATCTTCCATAATTCAATCCTAATTCATTTGGATCCATAAAACCTAAATTATCTCTCTTCAAAATTCAAGAGTATCCTTAAAAAATTCCATGAAATTTTTATACCAATTGAAAGAGAATTCAACGGAGAACAAATTTGTATTTCATGTCTTAACCCTAAATCCAAGCAATTTAGGGAGAAAAATCAAAAATAGCATTCTTACTTTGGCCTCTTGCAACCCCACGTTGGAGAAGATAGAAGAGAAAATTCTTGTATTTTCTTTTTCCTTAATTAATGCTATTTGGCATTTTAAAATCCATAAATATTGGAAATATCCTCCAAATAGTGAAATAACTATTTTGCCCTCAAATCTAATGAATCCATAACGTGCCACATGTCAGCATCCTTCATTTAATGACCTAGATTTAATCTTGATTTGTTAGTTTACAAATTTACCCTTAAACTATGTCAATTTCCAATTTTACCCTTGAAACATACTTAAATTTCAGTCTTATCCCTTGATCCAATGGCTAGGTTTAACATGGAAAAAATATCTAAATCCAAGGGTTCATAATCTTCCAACACAAAGAAAATATCTTAGACATGTAAAATGACATAACTAACCTTGCCTTATCACCCTTCAAAATATCCTGAATATTCGATTCGATCCGATTATCCAAATATTTTTCCAAACTTTATCGCTTTATAGCCATTAATACAAACTCTGTACGAAAAATCCAAATAACACAAAAATGTCATTCTTGGGGGGTAAACTATTCATTTACGGGGTTAAAATACATAAATTTTGAAAAATACACTTTGGTCCTTAAACTTTTCCAAAGTTTATACTTTAGCCACAAAACTTTTAAAATTCACATTTTGGTCACTAGAAAAAAATTAGGATATTACATGAATTATGAAGTAAACTATAGGTTTTATAGGTATGTATACATGAAGTATGTGTATTGGTATGAATTTTGGACCTTTGAGTTACAGATTAGTAAGGGTATAAGAACTTGAAACCTGTTAAGCATATGGATAATGAGTTATGGTATGGTGTCCTTTATGTTTAAGAATATGTATTGATGTTGCTTATTGATAATGGTGACCTTTAGAGGTTAGAAATGGCCTAAAATGTCATATTTTGGTAAATCCGGACAAAGTTTTCAAAACCATACTTAAGGGTATCGAAATCTTCAGTCCAGAAGGTCAAACTTTTACATTTTGGTCATTACTTTATAACTTCTTCAATTGAACTCCGATTTAGTCACAATTTTTAAATTCAATTTTTGGGATGAACATGAGATTAAGAATAACACTTATTCATAAAATGAACATTCCATTGGTCATTGAAACTTTTAGAAATTATATTTAGGTCCGTAATTGGGAATTAATACTCTTAAATCAATCGCCGATCTAGTTTTGATTTAAGAAGACTATATTTAGTTAATAAGGAAAGATAAAGATGATCTCAGATATGTCCTTGAACTTTGATGAATTTACACTTCAGTCCCCAAAACTTTGAAAATTTTACAAAAGGGTCCCTAATGGCTAAAATCAGTATTGTTCATATTAATATTTCCAATAATGAATGGTTTGATATGTAATTATGCATGTTATAGTATAAGTTCGACTTTGATTTGATTTAAATGTTTAATTCTCCTATTCGATTTTCGGTGACATATCCAACTCGGTTTTCTTCCAAATCGGGTAGAGGGTGTTACAACATTGACCACACTTTGATGTAGAGTTAGAGAAAGATCGAGTGGTACCTTTTCTCTTTAGTTGCCTCTCTACCTTCATCGTCATGTGAACTATGTTATCTAGCTCGACATAGTATTGCAACTCCATTTTTAGACCAACTAGGAACCTTGCCATAATTGCTTCTTAGTCATCGTCTATATTGGCACAAATCATCGCTATCTCCATTTCCTTATAGTAGTATTCTACACTACAGTTTCCTTGAGAAAGTTCTGAAGTCTTTGGAGTAACTCCCGATGGTAGTGAGTCGGCATAAACCTTCTTCGCATCATCGCTTTTATTTTATTCCATGTCAAAATTGGTCTTTCACCATTTTGTCTCCTACTAGAAGTTAGCCAGTCCCACCAAATTAAGGCATAATCTATAAATTCAATGGCAACTAATTTTACCTTTAGAGTTTAGAATAGTTATGACACTCGAATATGAGCTTAACCTCATTTTCCCATTCCAAATAAGCCTCGGGATCGATTTTCCCTTGGAACGAGGGAATAGTCTTCTTGATGTTGTTAAGGTTGTCATCTACCCGATATTGTGCCCTTGGCCTTTGATGCCTTGGTTCTTGTTGTCTCAAGCTTCGGTTGGAGGCTAGTTCATCCTCTATCTCATCATCATAATCTTCTTGGTTGTAATCTTCTTGATTTTGGCTTGGAGTGCCTTGCTCTCTTCCTTGCCGTTGGGATGCTCAATCTCCTGGAGACCTTTCCTCCAATTGTTCCAACCGCTCTTGCATTGGCCGCAACCTTTTTTGTAACAACCTGTCCATTTCTTGGATAAGATCTTTAAGATTGGGATTAGTTCCACCAATATTAACATTATTACTATCACCAACTGTGTTTCTTACAGAATCTTGAGACATGATTAACAAATAAACCTCACTAGCAAAAACCTCAGTTTTCACTCCAAAGAAAAGATCACTCCTCTCATGTTTCACTCGGGATATGAATTTTTTCCCCTGATGTTCGCTCTTGACTTTTACCATTCTTGTTCGGCTCCTAAGTTCTAAAGAAAACTCCCTCTAGACTTAGAAAACCTTCTTGCGGAATCGATTACAAAAATTAGCTGTTAGGCGGGGAATATATAAAGGATGAATAGGGTAGGCTGAAAAATGTAGAATTTGGAGGGTCACGATTATGGAGATATAAGACAAGTCGGGAAACAAGAAATTCAAACTTGAACTCGAGATCTTTGTCAAGCCTTTTTTTTTTGCAAAAAAAAACTCCCTCTTGAATGTAAGGATCTTAATCTTTTTTCTTTTTTGCCTTTTTTCCCTTTTTTTTATTTTTTAAAACCTGAAAGAAAGAAAATGAAGCTACTTACTTAATTCGGCTAGCTCTAGTTACCAAATGATACGATTTCAGTTACGAAAAGACTGAGATTGCTTGTTTCCTGACCGTAAATTGAGTAAGTGGTTTGACGATGGTAAAGTTGGGTTTGAAATGATGTGTTTATGTTGGATGTAAGCGCTAGTGAAGAAATCTAAGGGTGTTTTTTAAGTGGTTTGAAGGAAATTGGATGAAGGTTATGCTGGTGTAGGTAAGGGTATTGGTATTGTAATGTATGGTAAAGTGGTGAGTGGATGATGAAAGGAAATTGAAACTTGTTTATAGAACGAAGATAGAACCAACACTATAGGATAAAGTGTTGACCCGTATCTTATGGTGTTCTAAGACGAATATGATCGTGATCCCCTAGTTATAGAAAAACTAGAAACCAACAGTATAAAAAGAATAGAATTGACGCCACAAGACTATGCTTGATAAGTCAATAGAGTTCTTAAAGAACAAGGGAGTTTGAACACTTAAAAAATAATTTTTTATTCAAATTCAAGTTGTAACAAATGCTTTACAATATGTCCTATTTATAGGATTGACTTAGGGTAGCTAAAAAGAATGCATTAAATTATATCTTCAATGACTATAAATGTGTAACAATTCATGCTAGAATGTCAATTCTCCCCTTTACACACTTTGTTGTCTAGATTCATTGGTAGAATAGGTGAATATGGCCTTTGGTTTGTCATCTTTGAATATGAATAGAGTTATTGATTTGACATCTTCAATATTTTCATGACCTTTGAGCTTGCAAGCCATAATCCTTTCTTGTGTTTTTTCTCTTTCAACATTTTTCTTCCAATGCATCTCCTACAAGACGCATAAACCAATATTTAGGACATAGTAAATAACAATTGTAACATAAATTATATGTGTATTGAAGCTAATCATGCCACTATAAATATGTAATAATGCAACAACTAAATATGCAACAACATTTTGTATTGTTTTTTTTAAGAAATGCATCTTATTAAATATGTAGGAAAATAAAATATGCACTCTAAATGCGTAAGAAAATAGACTAATTATGCATTGATGCATTAAAGTGAACATACAAAATGTTGCATGGCTCAAGGGAAGAACAAGGCTCAATATTTGTTTTCAAAACATGAGCAATCAAATTAGTTACAGAATCATTGAATCTTTTGGCTCGTGCACGAGTGATAGGTCCACAAGGTATCTCTAATTGATCTTGCATGGCTCCATGAGATTCGTGATCGATCGTGCTCGCATCAACCGACCAAGTAGTTATTTTATAAAATAAAAAATTGTCAATATATGTTTGAGTATTTAATTATATGTCTTCCTAAATATTGCAATACTAATATTTAAAAAAAATATAAATTAATATAATAAAAAGGCAAGCAATAGAAAAACAATATACAACTAATTACTTTTTATACATAGAAGAAATATATATATATATATATATAGATAAAGAAAACAGAAAAAAGAGGAAGGGCCTCTCTCTCCCTCTCAATATTACCCCTTAATTCGTTCCAATTCCAAATCCAAAAACAGAGATTGAAAAAGAGGGAGGCAGCAAAAATACTAATTAAAATAAGATAGAGATAATCAAGGATTGAGATTGGGGAGAAATGGATCAAGTGTTGAACAAGGTGGGCACAGACTGGGTGGGCCACAAGGCCGAGAAGCAGCTCAGTTCCGTCGGCGACGAAATCGATGTATGCGTTCCTTTTCTTCATCACCTTCTCCATTTCTTTCTATTTTTTGAACAGAACCTCCTCCATTTCATTTACTTGCTTCCTCTTCGTTGTTTATTATTATTATTATTATTATTATTATTATTATTATTATTATTATTATTATTATTGTCGGCGTCGATTAATTTGATTAAAAAGCTAATGGTGGTCAATTTGCTCGCTGCTAGTTATTATTGTTTCATTTCTCACGCGGTATTTTTTCAATGTAAATGATGTGTTCTCTGCATTTAATTTACATTTTTATTTTAACGTTAACCTAATTATTCAGAATACATTTGAATAGGCGTTGTGGTTTGTTATTACAATTTCAAGGTTAAGCTAAATATTTTGTCATTTATTTTCTATCTTTTTTTTTGTTTTAATCATCTTATTTTAAAATTTTCAATTTACGACTCAACTTTCAAAATTTGTTTTCATTAAGTCTCCGTTCGTCAGTTGTGTAAGGCAATGCATTTCGGGCATTTTATTTTTGAAATTAACTTAATATTTTAACTTTCTTATTTCCCATGATCAAAATTCTTTTTTTATTATCGCCAGTTCACTATCGATCATCATTTGCAGCATAATTGATATTAGTGGTGAAACTTGGGTAAAAGTTTGAGGTCGACTTAAATTTTAAAAAAATTTGAAGGCGTAAACTAAAATTTTAAAAAAGTTTGAGGGTTTAATTAAAATTTTTAATAATTTTAAGAAATTTAATAAGAATTTTTAAAAATTATAAGAGAAAATTTAATTAAAGTTATTTAAATTTTTGAATTTTTTATTAATTTTTAAAAATCTTGAGGGGTTCAAATTAATTTTTTTTTAAAAAAATCAAGAGTAAAAAAATCAAGAGACAAATTTTAATTTATCAAAATTTTAGGCGGCCATTGCCCCCCTCTTGTTCCTTCAAGCGTATGCCCTTATTGATACCAAAGTATTATCCTTTCTCCCCTTTTTCAGTTTGGTTTTCGTCAAAATCGACATATCTTAAATAAAACTTCAACGTTTTCTTTGTATGTTTTGCAATCTCTATTGTTTAATCTTTGTGGAGTTGAGATATATTATTTTTCTCCTTCTTAATTATCTCACCATTCAAATTTGTAAAAGAAAAATATCGGTGTCGGTGAATAAAAAGAGTTTGAAAATTTAAATTTTGGAGAAAAACTTCATATGCTTTATATAAATTTATCAAAAAGAAAAACTAAACGATGTTATAAGTTTAATAGTTGAGTGACAAAATAAAAAAAAATAAAGTTGAGTGAAAAAAGGACAAAGTTGACAAAATCGGGTTTAACCTAATTTCAAAAATAACACTCCTATTTTTAAAGGGAAAGATAAAATTGGGTACCTGCTGGACTGGTTTTAAACACCCCTATCGATAATATGACATATGTTTTAATAATAAAATATATAATAAACAAACGTCGATACCAATTTTTATTGAATTCATATTGGGTAGCCCTTGAGTTGTGCAGTTGTGTATTAACTTCATACCGACATAAATCTATTTCCTCATAACAGCAAATCTCAAAACACTATCGAAGGAGGAACCAAATGGTTGGTTAATAAAATCAAAGGTTTGTTTTTGCCCCTGCTGAATTTATATTGAATGTATGAAAATTAGCTTTGGCTCTGTTACTCAGATGGTAATGTCCATATATGCACTTCAGTGGTTGTGCTCTAAATAGTGGTTGTGCTTTGGATGACAAGGTAATCAACTTAAGTCTAAAGTTCTGGGTCTTCCGGGGATTTTTTTTCTTTTTGGTTGCCATTTTGGTTTCTAGAGTTTCACCTTGACTAATTCGGACCAACCTATGTCGCACACTTGGCTTTGTGGATGAGTCTTCCAACAAGAATTTTCTGCATACACAACGCCTCGAACTCAAGACATGCTTAAGCGATACCAAGTTGCTTAAACAACAAATGCAGCTTAGTTTTGTGAACCAAGGTCCATATCTTGAATAGCTTAAGTACATTAACCTCTAAACATTTGTGTTCAAGGCCATGGGCACCTAAATTGTGATAATACATAAACACCACCTTAACCCTTTATAGAGTATCTATATATGTATTAGAATGTAGTGCATCTCCTATAAGTTTGGGCCCAAAATTCTTGTCATGGATACCGAATTTGGCCTTTTACAGGGACAATACAAAAGCCATTGCCAGAGCTGTTAAAAGATTATGACCTGCCAATAGGTATCTTCCCTCGTGATGCCACCAACTACGAATTGGACGAACAGACGGGAAAGCTTACTGTTTTCATCCCAAGGATATGTGAATGGGATTTAAGGACTAGTCTGTGCTGCGCTTCTTCACCACTGTGAGTGGGCATTTGGAGAAAGGAAAGCTATACGATATAGAAGGTATGAAGACGAAGGTGATTATATGGATAAAGGTATCGAGTATCACATCGGATGGATCAAAGCTGTATATCACTGCTGGAATAACGAAAACCAGGAGTAGAGATGCGTATGAGGTTTCGAGGGATGGTGTAGGTGTTGATAAGTTCTAGAGTTGTTACAATGCCGATGTGAAACACGCCTTTGTTAACATTTACTCCTCTTGTTGCCTTTGAACCTTTGTGGTATGCCTTTACTCTGTTCTACATTGAAGCTGGAAATGCCATGCTCATATTATTTCTGTGGAATTGGCACATTAAGTTGAGGTTGAAATTTGAATCTTGAGCATATGCATGTTCTAAAATGGATGGATGGTGTTTTAGAGCTTGCATAGGCAGATTATATATATTCTATGCATATTATATTATTTTGCCAAGATTTGGGTGAAAGGGACGAAAACTTTATGGCTCAAGTACACTCTTATAAAATTTGTTTTGTGGCAGCAATTGCTCCATTACGCTGATACTAGAAATCCCTTCTTTGTTTGCAGGGAAGGAACAGAATACCATTCAATTCACCCAACCTAAATCACAACAATCAACATAGATACAATCTAGGGGGTTATAAATGTGACACCTCTGTTTGCAAGCTTTTTGAGTTTGATTAGAAAATAAATAAATAAATTCAATTTGAACATAGTTGCGCGGAGTTTGAACTCAAATAACTTGAGGCAAAATTATCATTTCATCACTCTTATTTAATCATTAAAGTTTAAGAAATTCAATTTAATCACTCAATTTTTGAATTATATCTATTTTAATTACTAGACCATTAAATTATAAAATATGGGATCACCTGATTTATTTTATTAACATTTATTATAACATAATTTATTATATTATTTATAGGATTTATATTCAATACACAGATAGAGGAAATTAAATGTTTCCACAAGCGTCTTAGTTTTAAGATTTAGAGATTTAATTTATGGTGTAGGGTGTAGGGGTTTAGGTATATGGGTTTAGAATTTAGGGATATTTGTTATAATTTATGATTAGAGTTAATATTTAGGGTTTAGAGGTTAGGGTAATATGACGAGAGATTTATGTTTTAACCTAAAAATCCTAAATTCTAACTGTAACGACTATTTTGAGTCGATGCCCCTACAAAAACAATTAATTATATTATATTAAAATGTGGGAGTCCCGCTTTTATTTGAAAAGTTATTAAAAAGAGGGATTTAAAAAACACATATTTTTTGAAAAACTTGGAGTCGCCACCGACCATTTTGGTAGACCGGACACCATTAAAACAAAAACCAGAGATTCCTTTTTAAAAACTTGGGTTCGAGAGTTGATTACAGATGGAGAAGGATTAGCACCCCACACCGCCCAAAATTGGTACCAAATAATTACCGCTTTATTAATATCAAATTTTACGGGTTAAAGTAACGATTAAATTAAAATTTGATTATATGTGCGAGTAAATTTTATGGGCTCTAATGTTCGAGGGATAAACGAAAATTACCATCTACGTCTTAGACTGGTAGCCAAGTTTACCGTCGAAAAAGAGAGCACAACATTGACAATTAAATATATCGAATATACAACTTAAAAACATAATAAATCATACATAAACATAAATGAAAAGCATGAACATAAAAAAATATATTAAAAAATAAACATATACATCATGATATCTAAATCATGTCTTAAATCTAATACAAAAATATAAAAAACATACTAATATTACAAAACTATAATTCACCCTACTTCTAAACTAATAAAATAAATACAAAGATAAGGATCGAATTTTAACCCCTTGAAGTTCGAATGAAAAA
Source organism: Hibiscus mutabilis (assembly GCA_019671005.1). Lineage (NCBI taxonomy): Eukaryota > Viridiplantae > Streptophyta > Magnoliopsida > Malvales > Malvaceae > Hibiscus > Hibiscus mutabilis. The sequence goes on from CM033732.1 coordinate 17,391,555, forward strand.
CTTTGACCGACCCCCACCAAAATCTTCATGCCACCTCGTTATGGCCCCAAAAAAATTAACTAGATCAGACCCAAAAGGGATCCTGATCAAATGCTGGATCGAACCAGCTGGGGCCAAGGGCACTGCCCCTACCCCTGGCCAGCCTTGCTCGGCAGGCCTGGCTCCCCAAAACCTTGTTCGCTTGAGGGTTAACGATAAGATTCCAAAACCTAACCAAGGACCTACCATGTCGCTTGAGGAACATATGAGGATAGTACCGTCTGAGGCCGATATTTTACGAAGTGAACTCGAGGAAGTTAAGAAAAAGATGAAGGCTTTGCAGACATAGCTTATGGATGAACTCTACAAGGCGAGTTTAGAGGTTGACGAACGAGATGGGACCATCAGGCAAGTGAAGAAGCTCAATGCAGATCTAAGTGAGAAGAATGCCTTTTTCCAGAAAGATACTCTCCAGCTTCAAGCCAAGGTGCAGAACGTCGGCCGAAGCCAATTCCTAGCCGTGGAGAAGAAAATGATGAACAATATGCGTTTAGTTGAAGAAGAACGAAAGAAAGGCAAGCGAGCAATCGAGAAAGAGGTAGAAAGTTGCAAGTTAACCATTGAGAGTGAGAGACGGTCTCTTAGGGACGCCATTAATCAAGAGAAAGAAAAAGCTAGACAAGAGATCGATAAAGACAAGCAAGCAATCATCTACGAGAAGAAAAACACTACCGTTTGGAAGAGAAAGTCCATGGGAAGCAGGAATATACTGCTTGAGATGCAAAGCTTGTACAATGACACAATTTAGAGCACAAATCAGAGTCAAGATCAGAATACCGAGTTAGAAGGGAGGCTGGCAGAGTTAGAGCACTCCTTTCAGACCTATCGTTAGAGGAATGGTTTCATCAAACTACAGGAAAGATAATGCGAAATTAGTATGTTATGAGCCCGCATTGAGTCACTCGAAGTAACCGTTCAAGATTATAGGGAGAGACTTGGGGTGTTTGAATAAGCTGCAGCAGATGGAGACAATTATTGGAGGCGAAGACTTCGTGATGCTTCCCGAATGATTCAAGACAAAGATCAGTATTATGAGACCCTGATGGTGGACATACAACGAGTTGCGAGACATGTGACAGATTTAGCTGCAGAAGCCGAAGCTCTTCGACCATGCATAACCGCGGATATAGAAGAAGCACCTAGGTTCATCAAGCTGCTCAGGGCTATCAAGAAGTTAGGAAATAGAGCTAGGGCTTATGTGTAGAACTCTATTCTGTAATCGGGACCCTTTTGCAATCTAGACCCTTTTTGTAATCTGGACCCTTTAATTCCTATGAAAGTAGTTCAAAAGGGCGATTACTAGCGGAATCAGTACCTTTATTTGCATACATTCTTGCATTGCATCATGACATTTGCATCATTATACATGCATTTATCCATTTTTGTAATTATATTAATAGTGTAAATATTGTAGCAGTGTGAAATTAAAAGGTAAGCCGCAACCATTCAGCATCCATACCTTACCCGATTCCAAAGAAAATTAATGGAAGACAAAATAGTCAGTCTGGAGAAAGGGTAGAAAGATTTGGAAGCCTATTTTGATGAAGCTAAGAGGAGTCTCAGCGATCAGATCGCTCAATCACAAGCTGCGATAGTATCAGACATAACAACATTGCTGGCAAAAAGCCTCGAGAAAGAAAAGGTTGAAGACGAAGCCATCTGAGAGCCAAAAGGTATCACATCTCACAACAAGGTTCAACCAGTGACGCCAAGTCTGGCAAGAAGAGTATACATTAACCCTGCCGAGATATCTGCTAATCTTCAGGCAGGGGCATCTGAAAGCCAGCCCATTGATACAGAGGCCTTCTACGAAGAAGAGGTGCCAGATTTGAATTTGGACGAGAAAATTTGAACTGAGATAGAAAAGAAGTGGGAAGAAAGATTTCGTCTCATGGAAGAGAAGTTTAAAGCACTACAAGCCACCGATGAACCATGGAACGAGGCTAGTGATTTAAGCCTGGTATCTGACCTTGTTCTACCACCCAAATTCAAAACTCCAGAGTTCGACAAGTATGACAGGACTTCGTGTCCTTCCGCACATGTGACCATGTATTGCCAGAAGATGGCGGCCTACCTCAAGGATGAAAAGCTCTTGATCTATTGTTTCCAGGATAGCCTGACAGGGGCAACACTTCGGTGGTATACCCAGCTAAGCCGGGTAAATATCAAGACTTGGAAGGATCTCTCAAAGGCATTCATTAAGCAGTATAAACACGTAACAGATATGACTCCCAGCAGGATCATATTAGAAAATATGGGGCAGAAGTCTAATGAGAGTCTGCGACAATACGCCCAGAGGTGGCGAGAGGTGGCCACTCAGATCTAGCCACCAATTCCTGAGTACGAGATCACGCCCCTATTTGTAAATACTTTGAAGGGGACATTGTTCAATCGCCTCATCAATAATAAAACTCAAAAGTTTTACCGATTTGATCATGACCGGGGAGTCTCTCGAGTTGGCAATCAAGAGTGGCAGGATTGACAGCGGGGATAACTCTCGAAAGTACAACAAGAAGAGAGAAAATGAAGTAAACACTACGAGCACTTACACTGGTCTGAAGAACTTCACGGTCTCCCAGCCACAAGCATCTGCGGGGAAGGTTCAAAACTCAAACCAAAGAGAAGGGAAAGCTCCAAGAAAAGAACACGAGAAACTAGCCTTTACTCCGTTGCCAGTCTCGTACTCTAAGCTTTATTATCAGTTGCGCAAAGCTGATTTAGTCTGCCTATACTATGTTATTCTGTTCAAACCTCTGTTTCCGTCATGGTATGATCCAAACGCACATTGCGATTATCATGGCAGTGCCCATAGTCATCCCACAGAAAATTGCCTCGCATTCAAGAAGCTTGTGCAGAGTCTGATCAATTCTGGGGTATTGAAATTTGAGGAACCGAATATGGCCGCTAACCCATTACCTAATCACGAAAGTCGCGAAGAAAACGCTATTGAGGAGTACTCTGCCAGGAATGCTAAAGAAGACGTGTCAGAAATCAAGTCCCTATTACAGTGGGTATTCCAACAATTATGCATGGCTCTTTTGATTGACAGGGGTATGGTAGTGGTGCAGAAATGATGTAGATCTTATTGCGAGTTCCACCAGGAGGGAGGACACGATATCCAACAATGTGAAGAATTCAGGAGGTTGATTCAACATCTAATGGATAGTAAAAAGATAGAGTTCTTTGAAGAAGCTGTAGGAAGGCAGGGGTTAGATGTATGTGCATCAGATAGCCCCAACCTCAAATATGGGAGAGACATGCCTTTTGTCATATCCTCCAGGCCAGAGGGAGCAAGTTCATCCCAAGGAGAAGCTGTAAAGGTGGCTCCCAAAATCATCATCTCAGCACCGTCCCCGTTCCCGTTCAAGGACATGCTGCAAACTCCTTAGAATTATGCCGCAAATGTGACCATACTAGAGAAGCCGAAATCCAGTGAGGAAACGGAACAAAAGGTAGAAGAAGAGCCAGCACAGAAAGATGAACATACGAAGAGGGATATAAGTGTCGACGAAGTAGGCCACTTCACAAGGAGCGGCAGATGCTATTCTTCAGAAGCTTTAAAGACTATTGAAGCCGCAAAAGATAAATGAGAAGGTACATCGACTAGTCCTGCAAAGATATTTGGCGAGGAGTCCCCTCCGAAGATAAATGAACTGGTAACTGAAGCTCAGGCAAAGGAATTTCTGAAGTTCCTGAGACATAGTGAATACAACGTGGTGGAACAGCTGCGAAAACAACCAACAAGAATTACAGTGCTGAAATTGCTTTTGAGTTCGGAGAAGCACGTGAGGCACTGTTAAAGGTGCTAAACCAAACCTTTGTACCTGGTGATATTTCTGTATCCAAGCTGGACAGAATAGTGGGGCATATCACCACCTACAACCACATCACATTCAGCAATGACGAGATCCCGGAGGGAGGTATGAGGTCCACCAAAGCTCTCAACATCACGACTCATTGCAAAGGGTATGTGTTACTAGGAGTATTGATTGACAATGGGTTGGAATTAAACGTACTACTGATGGTGACTTTGCAAAAGCTACCAACAGATGATTCTCACATGAAACCCTGTCACAACTTTATGAGAGCCTTTGACGGTACGCAAAGGGGAACACTTGGAAAGATTGAAGTACCCTTATTGATCGGACCGACAGAGTATACGATTGATTTCGTGGTGATGGACATAAAGCCGACCTACAGTTGCATGTTAGGAAGACCATGGATTCACTCTGCAGGAGCTGTTCCTTCATCACTCCATCAGAAATTGAAGTTTGTGATTGAAGGCAAATTGGTCACTGTAGAAGCTGAGCAGGAAATCATCGCTTCGGTTACATCAGACGCCCCTTATATCCAGAGTGACGAAGATGCTGCGGAATGTTCTTTTCGAGCATTGGAACTGGTAAATGCTACATTTGTCACGAAAGGTAATATGATCCCTTGCCCCAGGTTATCTAACTGCACAAAGATGACTGTTTCTGAAACTTTGGGTCAATGAGCCAAAGCGGGAAGAAGGCTAGGAAAGATATTGCAAGGAAGCCTACGAGCCAGAAGCGTCATCACCAAGAAAAATCGTTTTGGGCTTGGCTACAGACCAAGTGTTCAGCAAAGGAAGGAAAAGTATAGAAGGAAGAAAGAACAAAGGAGGGTAAGACTCAAGGGAGAAGACATTCCATGGAGACTGATGTCTTTCCTTCATGTGAAAAATATTTGTCTCTAGGGGATTCGACCGTACAAGATAGAAAGTTGAGGAAGCAATTAAAGAAAATGACATATTAAACAAGAAAGAAATGTTCAGTGAATCTCTTGAAAGGATGTCCATCAACATGATAGCTGAAGGTGACAATGGTAGCAACATGTTGACCAACATCCGCCCTTGCCGTCCCGGGGAAACTCTTGATAATTGGAGCTACATTGATCTACCTGTAGTCTTTAGGGCCAGATCAGAGTAATGTTCCGAATTAACCCTTTTTGTTGTTGCCCATAAGAAACATGGATCTTTTGTATAGGGCACCTATGTTAACTTTTTGTTTGCAATGAAAAGATATCTTCACCATTTTCTCAAATGGAAAACATCCCATTTATTTCATTCATTCATTTCTTATTCATATTCATTCACTTCATTTAAAATCATTATCTTCCCAATACATTCGTTCTCATTCCATGCAGGGTCCCCATAATTAACTGTATGAATGATTCTAAATCCAATCCCGAGGTAGATTTCGAATGCCCAGAGATCTCGGCAAAAATTGAACGGGAGGACGATGAGGCTGAATGCGAGGTCCCTGAAGAGTTGGTAAGGATGATGGCTAACGAAGAAAGGCAAATCATGCCCCACCAAGAAGAAACAAAAGTTGTGAACTTGGGGACTGATGAAGAGAGAAAAGAAGTAAAGATCGGGACTACATTTTCCTCCAAAACCAGGCGCGAACTGATAGCCTTGCTCCAAGAGTTCAAGGATGTCTTTGCTTGGACTTATCAAGATATGTCGGGGTTGAATACAGACATAGTGGTACACAAGCTGCCAACAAGACAAGAATGGAAACCAATCCAGCAAAAGCTCAGAAGAATGAGGCCTGACATGCTGTTAAAGATCAGGGAAGAGGTGAAAAAGCAGTTCGATGCTGGTTTTCTAAAAGTTGCCAAATACCCTAAATGGGTTGCAAACATCATACCAGTGCCGAAGAAAGATGGAAAGGTTCACATGTGTGTAGATTACAGGGATCTCAACCGAGCAAGCCCTAAAGACAACTTCCCTCTGCCACATATTGACATGCTGGTTGACAATACCGCAGGACACTCATAGTTCTCATTCATGGATGGTTTCTCAGGATACAACCAGATAAAGATGGACCCATAGGACATGAAGAAGACTACATTTGTAACCATATGGGGCACGTTTGGTACAAGGTGATGCCCTTCAGACTCAAGAACATAGGGGTGACTTATCAAAGAGCAATTGTGACACTTTTGCATGACATGATGCACAAAGAGATAGAAGTATACATGGATGATATGATCGCTAAGTCCCGAACAGAGAAAGAGCACCTTCGAAACCTAAGAAAGCTGTTCCAAAGACTACAAAAATACCAGTTGAAGCTCAACCCGGCTAAATGCACCTTTGCGGTCACATCTGGAAAACTCTTGGGGTTTGTAGCAAGTAGGAAGAGGATTGAGATCGACCCGGAAAAAGTAAAGGCCATCCAGGACCTACCACCGCCCCATACTTAGAAAGAAGTTCGAGGTTTCCTGGGAAGGTTGAACTACATCTCCCGTTTCATCTCCCAATTAACAGATAAATGCAACCCTGTTTTTAGATTACTCAGGAAGAATAATCCCGGGTCTGGGATGAGGAATGTCAAGAAGCTCTAGAGAAGATCAAGAAGTATTTGACAACTGCTCCGATTTTAGTCGCGCTAGTACCAGGCAAGCCCTTAATCCTTTAGTTGACAATTTTTGAGAACTCGATGGGTTGTGTGTTGGGGCAACATGATGAGTCTAGAAAGAAAGAAAGAGCCATCTACTACCTAAGCAAGAAGTTCACTGATTGTGAAGTATGGTACCCTCCAATTCAAAAGCTATGTTGTGCTTTGGTTTGGGCTACCAAAAGGCTTAGGCAGTGCATGTTGTATCATACCACCTGGTTGATATCCAAATTGGACCCCTTGAAGTTTCTATTAGAAGCATCGGGGAGGATGGCACGTTGGCAGATGCTGTTATTCGAGTTCGACATTGTATATGTGAGCCAGAAAGCTGTGAAAGGAAGTGCTATAGCAGATTTCTTAGCTAGTCGTGCTTCAGATGATTATGAATCGTTGAACTTCAATTTCCCAGATAAGGACTTGATGTGCATTACAAATAGGGAAAACGTTTCAGATGATGGCTCATGGAAGCTTTACTTTGATGGAGCTTCCAATGCCCTTGGCCACGGAATAGGAGCCATGCTAATTTCTCCAGAAGATGTCTACTATTCGTTCACCAGTAGACTGGAGTTCTTCTGTAGCAACAACATAGCTGAATACGAAACCTGTGTTATGGGATTGAATGAGGCCATTGAAAGAAGGATCAAAGAACTTCAAGTATTCGGAGATTCGTCCCTGGTGATTTATCAGTTACGAGGATAATAGGAAACTAAGGATCTGAAGCTGGTCAAATACTACACGTTGATCTAGAAGCACATCAAAGAATTCAAAAATGTCAGTTTCACCTACCTTTCTAGAGAGGACAACCAGATGGCGGACGCCTTAGCAACCCTCGCCTCTATGTTCAAAGCAAATACAGGAGCAGAGATGAAGCCCATTGAGATGCAGACTTTTGAAAAACCAGCCCACTGTTATAATGTGCAAGAGGAAATAGACGAGAACCCTTGGTACTACGATATCTTGCAATAGGTCAAGTTTTAGAAGTATCTGGAATGGGCAAATGAAAATGACTGAAAAACACTTAGAAGGATGGCAACAAGATATGTTCTGGACGGGGAGATCCTGTACAAAATAAGCCATGATCAAATGTTGTTGAGATGTTTAGATGCTCGAGAGGCAAAAGAAATTTTGGCAGAAGTACATTATGGTTTGTATGGAACACACGCCAATGGTCTATCAATAGCCCGAAAGATCATGAAATATGGCTATTTCTGGTCGACTATGAAGGGAGATCGTATCGATTACGCCAAGAACTGCCACAAATGCCAAATATATGCCGACAATATCCATGCTCCTCCGTTACATTTACACACCATGAACTCACCATAGCCGCTCGCAGCATGGGGAATAGACATCATTGGATAGATTCATCCGAAGGCTTCCAACGGGCACCGTTTTATTTTAGTCGCCATTGATTACTTCACCAAATGTGTGGAGGCAGCATCCTATGCCAATATCACAAGAACAACGGTGTGCAAGTTCCTGAAGAAGGAGATTATTTACCGATATGGGTTGCCGGAAAGGATCATTACCGACAATGCTTCCAATCTAAATAACAAATTGATGACTGAGGTGAGCAACCAGTTCAAAATAACACACCATAACTCCACAACCTACCGTTCTAAGATGAACGGGGTAGTAGAAACGGCAAACAAGAACATAAAGAAAATCATTGCGAAGACAACCAACACCTATAAAGATTGGCATGAGAAGTTTCCATTTTCTCTGTTCACCTACTGGACATCTGTTCGCACATCGATCGGGGCAACACCCTATTCTCTAGTATACGACACAGAGGCGGTACTACCGATTGAGGTTGAGATTTCGTCACTTCAGGTTCTGAATGAAGTGAAGTTGGATGAATCAGAGTGGGTGCAAGTTAGGTTCGACCAGTTAAATCTTATCGAGGAAAAGAGGCCAAAGGCCATCTGCCATGGTCAAATGTATCAAAAGTGAATGATTTGGACATACGATAAGAAAGTGCGCCCGAGAGAATTCCAAGAGGGAGATCTGGTGCTTAAGAAGATCCTCTCAATTCAGAAAGATTCTCAAGGGAATTGATGCCTAACTGGGAAGGGTCATATGTTGTCAAGAAGGCCTTTTTAGGAGGAGCAGTGATCTTAACTGAAATGGACGGAGAAGAATTGAAAAATCTTGTGAACTTTGATTCAGTTAAGAAATATTATATTTGAAAAAAAAGAATGAAAAATAAGAAGAAAAAAAAGAAGAGAAGAAAAATAAAATGAAAACCTAAAAAGGGCGTTTCATCAAAAAAATGGAGAGCTCGAGGCAAAAACCCGAAAGAGGGCGTCTTGAAGCAAATGAAAAATTCGAGTTGAAAACCCGTTATGGGTGGCTCAGATAAATTTTGAAGTTGGGCCTTCGGCAAGTAGAGTCATCCCCACGGGTACCAGAAGAAGGAGCTCTAGGCAAAGATTCTACTCTGGTTGATAGGACCACACATCATTCATACTGTGGATACTTGGGGTTTTACATTTCATATTTTGCTTTCCCTTTTCCTCACGTTTGCCATGACTTTCTTAAAACTATTCCAAATCCTTAATGTTACTAAAATCACATTTTTGAAACCTCTATTCTTTGTCTTCTCATCGTTTTTATAAGCATCTTGCAAACAAGTTAACATAGACTTATGATAAGCAAAAGATTTCTGAGCATTACTATGATCTAACCCTGAGAATGCAGGTGGTTAGAGAACAGAGTTAACTTTGGTCTCAAGTTTTACATGATGTACGTTGATTCATGACGAATAGAAGACTCCGATCATTAGCGTAAGATAACCATTGTCATGCACCATTCATACTTGTTTGAGAAAGTATTCAAGACAACCACAACCATCTCCTAGGTGAAAACCCGCAAGGGCGCCTCTGAAAAAAATGAAAAAAAAGAGAAAAAGAAGAAAAAATGAAGAAAAAATGAGAAGAAAAAAAACTCTCTAAAGCGAAAACCCGAAAGGGCACTTTAGAACTTCGAACCAGAAATTCAGAAAAGAAAGGTTGAAACGGTTGAACCCGACAGTAAGATAGGGTACTATGGACAAAAAAGAAGAGAAAAAGAAAGCAAGCAGAGTGTCGTGATTGACTGACTGTGAAAGCAGACATATCAGAATATTGACACTCATGCATCATATGTATAGTTAGGCATCCCTAGGATTAAAAGCATGCTAACTCATTTATTACAACATATTGTCCATTTTAAACATGTACTCGCAGATTGCCAATGACTTGTGATCTGCGACTTCGTAGTGAAGAAATGATCATTTCAAGAAAGATTTTGATAGCCTAGGCTGATCATTTGAAGAAAGATTTTGGCAGCCTTAGTAGCGCGAGTCCAGAAAGATCGGTAGCCATTCTCGGCGTGAATCCCCTAAATTTGAAGAAAGATTTCGGCAGCCTTAGTAGCGTGGGTCCAGAAAGATCAGCAGATGTTCTCAGTGTGAATTCCTAAATTTGAAGAAAGATTTTGATAGCCTTAGTAACGTGAGTCCAAAAAGATCGGTAGCCAGTTTGGCGTGAATCTCTTATTTGAAGATAAAGGTTCTATATAGGAAGAGCCCATATTTTTGAACACTCACAACGAGAGGTTCTATATAGGAAGAACCCACAGCTCTGAGATTTCAAAAGCTGAAAGTTCTATATAGGAAGGACTTGCGGCTCCAGGGTTGGAAGACTAGCAGTTCTATATAGGAAGAAATCCCAGTCGAAAAATTCATCCGTGACGCAGAAGGTTTTGTATAGGAAGAACCAACATTGAAGGCGAAGAGTTCTATATAGGAAGGACTTCAAGCTCTACCATCTCAGAGTGAAAAGTTCTATATAGGAGGGACTCATAACTTGAGTCTTCAAAGCAAAAGGCTCTATATAGGAGGAGCCTGTAGCTCCAAGATCAGAAGGTGAAGAAGTTCTATATAGGAAGAGCTTACAAGCCTAGAGATCCGGCCGAGGAAAAGCGGAGAGTTCTAGAAGAACATGTGATTCCAAGGCTATAAATAGGGAAGTCAGATAAAAATGAGTGATTATGATCTTTGCTTTGTTCATGTTCCACAAGAACAAGCAAAGAGGGGCAACTGTAATCACTCATTTTTATCCGGTGTATAAATATTATATTAATCTATGTTAGTTTGATAATTAATATGTCACATGTATGCCTATTATGTTGTATGTTTAATATATATATGTGATTAATGTATGTGTAAAATATGTGTGTGGTATGTGTGAGTGAAGCATACTACACATATTATGTGTGTACGTATTGGTAATTACTATAGAATGTGTGTCATATATTTACATTTTTTGTGTGTGCATTGTGTGAAGGTGTAATGTGTGAATATTTACGTTAATATTGTGTATGGTTATTTATACATGCATGTTTGCATATTATATTAATTAAAAGTGTGTTAAATATAGTAATGTTTGCATGTATTTGTATGTTACATGTATGTGTGTTTGCATGTGTGCGTATGTATGTATCATCGTATTAGTATTGTTATTATTATTATTATTACTAATGCTAATATTCTCATTATTGGACTAATATAAGATAAAATCCAAAATTTTAAAAACCCAAATAAATAATCAGCAATCCAGTCCAGTGTTATCCCAAAACCAAAATACATACATTACAGGGCCCGAGCAGACCAACCCAATAGTCCAAATAACCCTAAACCCTAGTATATAACTCTGATCTATATTTTTTTACGCAGCCCACCAGGAACCGTTGGATCAAATTTTGATCCAATAGACATGATTAAAGGGAGACGCCCGTCCAGATGCCGCGTAAAGGCCACGCTCGAGCCATCCAGCTCCCGACGCGCGCGTGTGTCGCACGCGCGAGGCTCTTCGATTTCCCCAGATACCTCGTGGCGCCATCTCGCGGGATCTTCCACTCCAAGATCAGATCAAGACCCTTCATGCAGCAAGGCATCCCAGCCGTTAGATCAGATCTGATCCAACAGCCAGGGACGAATCTAGCCGAGACGACACTGCCACCATGCCTCCACCATATCAGCCTTCAACCACCGCGCTCAGGGTTGCCAAACACATCAGAAGAAATCACAAAAAAGGACTATGTTAGAACCAACTCAGATTAAAAAATATATGTATTTTTATGTTTACCAAACAAAGATCAGAATCAAAGAGAGGGCATATATATATATATATATCAGATGTATCCAAATATTTTGTACCAAGTTACCAGAAAATAAAAATCAGATTCGAATAGAAAAAAGAAAAAGATAGATCCAGCGGTAATCCTTCCCTCCACTCTTTCTTTCTTTCATGCATAAAAAATAAAAAAGGAAAAACACAGAGGAATTTTTACCTGAGTGTTTCGGCGCCTTCTCCTATTATAATCTGCTTCATGAGTGAACGAGAGTAGGATCTGGTGTTTAAAGGAGAGAAGGGTTTTATTTTGGGGTTTTCTAAACCAAAAGTTTCCTTTTAAATAGGGGATTTTCAAAAGTTTTTTGGGGTTTGTTGTTGTCTGTGGGGGCCAGTGCTGTGGTTTAGGACGGTTAGAGGTGGCCTCAAGGCCGTGCCTCACCTGAAACCACCTAAGCTCAGCCGCCGTTTGGGAGGCTGAGTGTTTGAGAGGCTTTCGGTTGGGGAGGCTAAGTATACATGGGAGAGAGTTTTTTTTAGAAAGCCAAATTTTAAAATTCCAAAGGTTTGATAACTGAACCAAACATGTCTTTTTATAGACGTCAAATATCTTTAAAATGGTAAAATCTAACAATAAATCCTTCCGAGTTTCCATTTCCTCTATTTTTGGCTCGCCGCATGGGTTATTTACAACCATGGTTCTCAAAACCTTTCAATTTAGCCCCTAAATCAACCCCATTCAGATTTTAAGCGGTCAATTTATCCCCCTAACCATCCCGTGTTCTCAAAGTTCACACTTTGGGCTTGCCCTTTGGGCATTTTACAGCATTGGTCCCTTCAAGTTTCATTCAATTTGCAATCTCGTCCCAAAATTGTTTTCATTTGTTTAAATTTCTGTTATCTTGCTTTAATTTATTCCATTTCAGTCCCATTTCCATGTTAAGCATTCATGTCCCTCTTTTATTATATTTCCAGCATTATTTATATTTATATACGTTTTGGCTTATGTCATGTTTTTTTATTTATTATTTTTAGTGTATTTTACCATGTTTTATGTTTTAATTTACTTGTTCATGTTATATGTTTTTTGTATGTTATGTTTATTTTAATTCGTATTATTTGTGCCTACGTTAGCATGTTCCGTTTGCTTGTTCATTTTGTATATTATGATTACATGGTAGATAATGGCAAGTTTAGTCATGTTTTTATGTCCGTTTCGTTCTTTTTATATATATGTGCCGTCTTGGTTGTGTTTATTTATGCACGTTTCTTTTCATGTATATTATCATGCAAATGCATCTTTTGGTTTGTTTGTTCATGTTGGATGCGTATTTTAGTAATTGATCATGTGTAATTTAGTTTTTTTTTCGCATGTATACAAGTGTTCTAGTATGTTTTTTATTTTGCATCTAGGATTACATGTTAGTGTGGTAGTAATTTTGTTGTATGTTAGTTTCATGATTTTTTTAAAACATGTAAATCGTGTTATGTGTTAAATATTAAGCATTAGTTTGTATGTATGTTAATGTGTTGCTTTAATTTATTATTTTAGCTTCATATTTTATATAATGTCATGCATATCGTATTAGAAAGCATGTCTTTAGTCTTTTCTTTTCTCATGATTTGTTTTTTAAGATGTGTTAGGTTATACATGTTCATGCAATTAATTGTTTTTGTTTAATTTTGTAATATTCATATTTTATGTTTTTTTAAATATCATGTCAATGTAAAGTGTATGTTCTATATTTATTTTCTAAGATTGCAAAATAGAATATTAAATGTCAATGCGGTGCCCTTTTATTCGAGCGTAAACGTGGCCAGTATCAAGTGCAGTGATAGTGGTTTATCGGTTTATTCTCGAATAACGGGACCTTTAAAATCTACTTGCATTTATAAGCAAATTTTAATTTAATCGTCACTTTAATCTAGAAAGTTTAATATTAATAAAGCAATAATTATTAAAGTACCAATTTTGGGCGGTGTGGGGGAGCTAATCCTTCCCCATCCGTAACCGACTCTCGAATCCCAACAAATTTTAAATCTCTATTTTTATGGTTTACTGCCTACCTAAGTGGCTGGTGGTGTCTCCATTTTAAATAAAATACGGTTTTCCTAAAACCCCACGGAATAAATATTTTTAATATACCCAAAAGACCCTAAACACCTTGAATCCCATTTTTTAGCGTAAGTAAAAGGGGGATATCGCTACACTATATAGAACTGTTCACTCTGAAATGGTATAGCGGCGGGTTCTTTCTATATAGACGCTTTTGTTCATAAACCTTAAAGCTACAGGATTTTCCTATATAGAACCTTTTGCTTCGGATCTTTTGAATTACAAGTTCTTCCTATATAGAACTCGACGGGTTCTTCCTATATAGAACCTTTCACTTCTATGTCTTGAAAATGTGGGTTCTTTGAAAATGGCATCACGTTTCCTATGACATGAGCACCAAAAATTTTCACTGCTTTCCAAAAGGCTGAAGACTGGAAATCTTTGAAGAATGCCCCGATTTCTGATCGTTTTGGCATCAAAGGGTATATCGCTTTGAGACTACCAGGTGATTTTCACTACTTCCTTGAAAGCTGAAGTATGGAAAACTTTGAAGGATGCCCCGATTTTTGACCGTCTTGACATCAAAGGGTATCTCACTTTGAGACTGCCAGATGATTTTTACCGCTTCCCTGAAAGCTAAAAACTAGAAAACCTTGAATGATGCCCCGATTTCTAACCATCTTGACATCAAAGAGTAAGCTTGGAATCATGCCCGAAGGACTTATTGATGGTCCGAAGGACTTAAGATTTGGATTCATGCCAAAATGGCTACCAATCAGAAATCTTGAAATCTAGATTCACGTCAACATGGCTACCAATTGAAAATCTTAGAATCTGGATTCACGCCAACATGGCTACCAATAGGAAATCTGGATTCACGCCCATATGGCTACCAATCGAAAATCTTAAAATCTGGATTCACGCCAACATGGATACCAATCAAAATCTTGAAATCTGGATTCACGCCAACGTGGCTACCAATCGAAATTTTCAATAATATCCACTTCTTCAACATGAAGCTGCAGACTAAATAACTGGATTCATGCCAATATGGATACCAATATCCTTCTTAAAATCTGGATTCACGCCAACATGGCTACCAATAGAAATCTTCAATAAGATCCACCTCTTCAACATGAAGTTGCAGACCAAAATCTTTGCTCATCTTCAAATACTTCAAGTCCCTGGAATGTCATTCTCGGATTTCTTCACTTCATTTCTTTGAAGCATGCTCTTTAATCTTCTTCTTTATCAATCAAATACTTGTCTTGCATATTCTAACCTTCTTCTAGTCCCAATACTAATCTTATATAGGGTCTCTCATCATTTCTTATCATTCAACCTTGCCCCACTCAATCATGGGCTCAACTATTTTCTTCATCTTCGACCCAACACTCAGAGTCTTCATCTATTTCAATATAGGGGTGAGCAACATGCCTTCACTCTTAATCTTCTTACGGCATCTCGACGAGAACCAACCCTCGAACCTTATGCTTTAATTTTCATTGAATAAAAAAGTCAGTTATCTTGAAAATAAAACTGGGAGAAATATCAAACATTTTGAAAACTATTGTTTTGGAAGAGAAACTATAGTCATCTAAAAATCAAGATTTAGAAAAAAGGCCAAACATTTTGAAAACTAATGTTTGGAGGATGGTAAACAAAATTTGGAGTATATTGCCAAACACTTTAAAAACTAGTGCTTGGGGGAAATGGTAAACTTCAAAATTTGGGAAGAAAATGTCAATCACTTTAAAAACATGTTTGCCCCCAAAATATCAAATGCAATAGCACATTTTCTTCAAATTGACAGAGATCAACCCGAATGAAGCGTATATTTAGAAGATCTTGACTATTGTGGAGATATATGCTAATGTATAGTCTCTTCTAGTCTATTAGGCTTTTAAGAGGAACAATTCTCATTCCTAAATTCTAACCCCTTTAAGGTGGCTCTCTTAATCTCACCTACTCACCATGCCCCATCTTTCCCTCATTTGGGTATCTATCAGGCACTTCAAAGTTTGACGTTCCTTGAAGAAAGGTTAACCCTTATAGGAAAAATGTAATCTGAAGATAATCTCGTTCAACTTAGATATCTATGGATTATCAGAATGGTCTTTGGAGGCTTATAATGTAGGCCATGGGTTCCTGGTTAATTGAAACCGCATTTCTGTACTCGCATGTCTTGGATATGCTCCTATGAAATATTCTTTTCTTTTTCACTCTTTGGATCGCTCTAGACTGCCCATTTTTGGGTTCTCACCCTAGAGTTCATTTCCTTCTTCTGAATATAGAAGTCTTCTAGCTGATCTACCTTGACTCGACCTTGAAATGCGCTTCTTTTCCAAGATGATCGACCTTCTAAGGCTTTTCAAAATCTTATTCTTGTATTTCTTGATCTAGGTGTGCTCATATAAAGTATTCTTTTCTTTTCTTTTCTCTTTTCTCTTTTCTCTTTTCTTTTTCTTTTTTTCAAGGAAATTCAATTCATCACAGTCCTTTATCTCGAGGATAATGATAAAGCATACAACAGAACCCCGAGTTACTCGGCATAGTCATGATTTGAATATATTATTATCACTCATGTAGCTACTCCACTTTTGACTTAAAAGATGGATGGAGCATACAACCACCTTCTAAGCTAATCAGCTTTTCGCTACAGAGGAGTGCCCTAAAAATTTTACTCGTTTCTCTCTTTTTAAACACTCTTATCTAGGAATACTTTTTAGTAAACCCAAACAGTGGACTATAATCTCTTTCTTTCTTTCTTTTTATTTCTTTCTTTTTTCTTTTTTTTCTTTTTCTTAGACTGCCCATTTCAGGTTTTCAGTCTTAAGTCCTTTTCTTTTTATTCAACTATATCTATACTTGGACATTGATGTCTACTTCCTGCTTGAAAGTAATCCATTCTCTAGGCTCTTCTAAACTGATGCCTATTGACTGGAGAATTCTTCATGTGTATTTTTATTGTATTGCTCATCCTTAATTGCTTTAGCCTTCTGGTTGCCATTTTCTTTTTTTGTCTTCAACCATTTCTTTTTGGTGATTCTCTGTCATTCGTATATCTGGTCTCATGTCATTCGTCATCTCATTCATAGACATCTGGAGATAGTCTTCAGGGGGTAGAGATTTAGAGTCAACACCCGATTCAAGGATCTTAAACAACAAATGACTGAGAGAGAAATTCCCTAAATGGGATCTGCCCATTGTCTAAACACTCGTATTGTTCCTCCATATGCCTAAATGGATTAGCGGATACTCACATTTGCAATATCATCACAACATTCAATTTATTCTAAACATAAGCAACTTAGAATTGATCTTTAGATCGAAATCAAAAGTACTCTTGCATTTGAAATTTGAGGACCTGATAAAAATGATATATACATATGTCCATTCAAAAAATGTGTTTATGCATATAAGAGAACAAAAACTACCCCATATCAATGAATGAAATGTTTAAAGAATTAATGAATGCAAAAATGAAAAAAATGTTCTCTAAATAACAAATTGAAATTTTTCTTTTTCAAAGAGAACCTATAGCTTTTCTTATAGATTTCTTTTGCATTTTTCCTAAATACACAGGGATTAACGGTTTCGAGTTGCCTTTACTAGTAGCTGTTTGCTCCGGGCTAGCTGTACCATTCCCCTGGGTACAATCAATTTATACCAATCATGACATTGGATTTTTCCAAAGGATTTATTTTCCTTTGACCATTCGTAAGATTTGATTTTTGATGGGCATTTGAATTACCCATTGTATTAGACTTTACCTTGTTTAAGCACGTTTCGCCAACATTTCCGTCGGAGTTGTTAAACTCTATTGGGCTCTTTCCAGCTTTGTGAGCATGAAAACCAACAATCGACTTTATAGATTGGTGCATGCAAAATTTTTTATACAGGGAAGAATAATTTAAAAAGTTTCTTATTTTTCTTATTTCATTCTTAAGAAATTAAAGAATTCTCTCTTTTTCAGAAAAAAAAAGCCCTAAGAAATGATAGAATCGAAAAAAATGTCTTCTTAAGAACTACAGAAAACATTTTTAAGACTGGTAGGATTAAAGAATCTTTTCGACTTTAGAAAACATCTTTAAGAATTTTTTTGAGATAAAAAAAAGATCCTTAAGAAAGGACATGATTGAAAATTTTTTGTTTTTGAGAAAATCAATTGAGAAATTCTTTTTTTTTTGAAAAAAGGAGAAAAAATCTTGAGAAGGGAAAGAATTGAGAAACCATTTTCTTTTTTCTTTTTAACCATATCCTTATGAAAGGATTGAATTGAGAAATAGTTTCTTTTAAAAAAATGTCCTTATGAAAGGGCTGAAGGCTCATATTAAAAGATGTCCATGTGAAAGGATCGAAAAAGAAACACTTATTATTATTTTTGAAATAATGTCCTTATAAAAGGACTGAATAAGTGTATTTGTGAAAGGATTGAGAAAACCTTGTTTAAGAAATATTTATTCTCACGAGGGATGAGAAAAAGTTCAAAAATGTCCTTGTGAAGGGACTAGATCTAAAAAATCTTGTTGAAACAAATTAAAATGTTCATTTTTAAAATCGCCCTTATGAAAGGACTGGATTTAGAAATTTAGTTAAAATGATATAAAAGTTCATTCTTGAAAAGAAAAATATCCTTATAAAATGATTTATCTTTCCCTTTTTTAAAATATTTTGAAAGAATTTTTCGTAAGTGATTTTGTGCAAATGAGATGCATGTGCGTGCTTTCGAGGTGATGCAAAGATGCAATTGTTATGAATATTTTATAGAAAACCAGATGTCATGATGCTTGAGCATGTCGGGTGCTGCAATGTATAAAGAATGATTAACAACAATAAACAAATGTAAGGATGAATGCAAATGAAGTGTTGATTCGCAACTAATCTTTTAGGAAGACTTTTATCAAGAGAAGATGTTTGTTTACAAAAGATTGATAATAATCACTCTTCTTAGTATTTTGATTTCCTGGAGTGAAGCTGTACTTGGTGTTCCAACTCTGTCTCCTCTCTATTTGCTTCTACTCGAATCATTCTAGACAATAACATTATCAAACTCTATACATTATAGAACATCTCTCTTATCATAAAGATCTCCTAATATAGAATAATTTTTGAATCAACACCTATGATTTAAAATGAAATGTAAATATGAATGCAATGAGGTATTGAATCCAGAAGTGATTCCCATAGAACAAATTTCATTGATACCAAAAGGTTTCATTGCATCAGATATTCCTCTCCTAAGCTCAAATTCCACCAAGCAGTATGCTAATATAATAGGATAACCCTTGTTCTGAATTTCCATTTCTTAAATTCGCAAAGAGTCTGAACTCGTC
This sequence comes from Hibiscus mutabilis, assembly GCA_019671005.1. NCBI lineage: Eukaryota > Viridiplantae > Streptophyta > Magnoliopsida > Malvales > Malvaceae > Hibiscus > Hibiscus mutabilis. The sequence continues at coordinate 17,410,522 of CM033732.1, forward strand.
GCATGAAGGCGATATGATTCTCAATATGGTTCCCCTGATTCCCGTAATAATACTCATCGCGAGCAATGATGTCCAATCAATCTAGATAGGGTAGTTTTAGCTTTCGTCATCTAGCTATTAGTAAGGTGCTGTCATCGGGATTCGAACCTTATCCTGAGTATTGGTTTTTTCGTTGACCTTGCCTCTCAGTTGATTGCTGGATCACTGTAGAATTTGGGCTTTCCATTCTCGAGGACCAATACTCCTATCTTGATAAGGTTTCAAACTTTATTCTTTATCGCCCTGCAATCTTCGGTGTTGTACCCCGAACTCCCTAAATGATAACTGTGTTCGACTCGACAATTATAATCTTTTAGGTAAGGAAGCTCTTTTGACAAAGACTGATTTGAGACAATAAGGCTATTTTCGATTAGTACCTGGATTAGTTAGGTGTATTCCACAGGAATCGGGATGCATTTATTTGCATCAATTGTTTCTCAGGTTTTCCCTGGACCTGTCTCTATTTTCTGGAAACTCAACTTGGAGGTACCTCTTAATGGCTTGTTAACAGATCACGAATGAGTTCGAACTATGGCATTTGATGGTATTACCTTTCTCAGGGTTGGAAGTCTGACCATTGTGCTTTATATTCTAATTCTCGGCTGGCTCTTCTCTCGGTTCGACAAACCCTTTGTCTTTAGCTATGGCGGTCATCAAATTCATTATCCCAGCAATCTACTTCTTTAATTCTTGTATTTCAAGTCATTCATCTCTAGCATAAGTATCATCTATCTTATCCGACCTGAAGTTTTTGGATGAACTCTTGCCTATTGTATCTGATCTAGCTTTAGGACAAAACCTTGAACTTGTATCATTTCTTATCTAATTAGAAGACCTTTTGTCCATTATGAATGATTTCTAATTTTGGACGATCATTTGTGAATCAATACCTTTAAAATGATATAAAGTAAATGCAATAATGAATGCAAGTAAAGGCGTCAATTCCATATGTGATCACTCTATAACAACTTTCATCGAACATAAGAAGGTTCTCATTACAAAAAGAAAGCATGTTCTTCTGCATGTAAGCTTCTACTCTAGCTCCTGATCCTTTTGTCGCTTCAAGCAGGCGGAAGACTCACGATCCCTTTTTCCAATTTTTTTAAGAACAATAATATTCGATAGGGAGGATTAAAATTTTTAAGAAAAATCCTCTTTTGGAAAGGTTGAATTAGAAAAAATCGGTTTTAAGAAAAGCATTCTTAGGGAAATTGAAATAAAAAAAATTAAGGGAAAATGTATCCTTAAGGAAGTATTTGATTTTATTAAAAATAACTTTGTGGAAAAGTTGAAATAAAAGGTTGTAAGGAAAATGCCTTCATGGAAGGGTTAGATTAAAAATTCGGTTTTCAAGAAAAATACCTTTACGTATAGGTAAAATTAAAAATTCAATTTTTAAGAAAAATATCATTACGAGTGTTAAATTAAAAAATCAATTTAAAGAAAAATACCCATACAAAATGGTTAAATTTAAAAACTTGATTTTTAATAAAAATACCCTTACGAAAGGGTTAAATTAAAAATTCAATTTGAAGAAGAAACACCCTTATGAAAGGTTAAATTAAAAGTTCGATTTTTAAGAAAAATGCTCTTAAAAAGTTCATATTTTTTAAACAATACCCTTATGGAAGGGTTAAGTTAAAATTTCAGTTTTTTTTAAGTACCCTTACCAAAATTTTGGGGAGCCGAATGCTTCATTTGTGGGTGCTTTTTGGGCCGCCCCTTCATGCCTTTATATAGGCAAAGAGGGTGGGAAATGGGGTGACGTGAAGCTTTATGCTCCACGCCCTTTTCTTCCTTTTTTTTTTGCTTTTTACTTTTTTTCCTTTTTTATTATTTTTATATTAATAATATTATTATTAAAATAATATTAAAAACTGGAAAAAAAAATGAGTGATTACACTAATCCTAAACTATAAATTATATCCAATATCCCTAAATTCTAAACCCCTAAACTAAATATGTAAATCTAAAAACTAAGACGTTTTTAGAAACTTTTAGTTTCCACCGTCTGTGTATGTAATAATTACCCTTATTTATATCACATAATATTTGCGGTAAAAAAAATAATTAAAATCCCTCATCACCTTCACCTAAAACCAGCATTCACCCAAACCAACTATTTCATCCCACAAAAATGTTATTGGATTTGTGATAGGTAGGAAAACACAAATTCCGAAAGAAACAAGCAAAGGGCACACGAAACAAAACAAAGATCAAGCAAATATTACAAGAACAAACGGACAAAATGGTACAAAAGCAAAAAAATGCCTATTACGATTAGATTTATCAGGAAACTCATTTTCTCTTGCAGTCGTGAAATTCATGAAATAGAAAGGAAACTTAAGTAGATAGAGTCCAGAGTCTCCTAGGTAAAGCAAATTTCAGTTCATAAACATTAAAAAGGCAAAAAATGTATCGTTGTAGAACACGTAAACAAACACGTAGTACGAATCTAACGGTGTTGAACTGAGCATGATCTTGATATTTAATGAAGAAGACAAAAAAGAATTTTGACTAGACGACAAAGGATAAAAGCTGAGAAAAAACCAAATAAAATAATATAAGAATTTTGTCTAAACGAAACGAAGACCATGTAAGTGTCATCGTCATCGTGATACGTTTCATGGCATGATATTGTCCTCCAAAATGGTGTATAAGTGGCGCCACAGTTGACACAGTGATATAGAGAATTAATATCGAAGACTCCATTTGAAGATTTCAATAGTGGAGATACTTTGTTTAGGGCAGGAGTGATATATTTTTGTTTGGCTCCATCCAAAGACAGAGGGTTGAGATCGTAAGCATCAACTTTGTCCGGACTTAATTATTAGGTCTAGATATGATTATACTTAAAATCAAGCAAAGCCCAAAATATACATAAAAATAATAAAAAAAGCCTAAACTTGCACGCCACTCATATATTCAACCAACCCCTAAATTCTTGACAACTAACTCCTACAAACACCCCTATTTAATGCTCAGCTCAAGTTCAGTTTAGGGGGTCATACTAACAATGGGGGAAGACTACGGAAGAGAGACTAAAAAGTGGATGTTGAAATAAAAAGCTTCGGGGAGGCAAGTGGATTTGGCCACATGCCCCTAAGGCTCTGTTTTACATTGTTTTTCAAATTAATTTTTGGCTTCAAAAGTTGGTTTGAGATAAAAAATAATAAAAAATAAATAGTTTTTTAGACTAAAATTGCATTTTCGTTTGGTTTGATAAATATTTTTTAAAAGCTGAAATTTTTAATTGTTAGCTTTTTTAAAAGTACTTTTAAGTAAAATTATTTATATATCCCCATTTATATCATCAATCATTTTATATTTTAAAAAAGAATGTCTAAAATAGATATTTTATTTACTTAAAAGCATTTTTTGACAACAATACCAAACACTCATATTTTAAACCAAACAATCTAAAAACACTTTTTAAAATAACTTTTTAAAATTACTTTCCTATCGCATTTTTCAATAGTAATGTCAAACTGGCCCTAAGTTCATTACCCGAGCTATCCGGTTGCCAAATGATGCCTCCTGCCATTACTCTAACTTCCCGGATAAGCTCCCCACAACTTTACACATCAAAACATCTCCCACACAAGGCCTGTTGGCTAGTGTTCACTAGAGCACCACCATTGCCACTACATTAACACTCAAACGCCCATACCACTCCGCCGTCACTCCTCGGTCACTGTCGTATCCACTACTACTATCACCTCTAAATTAAAGCCACATACACCATTCAACTCCTAAACCGAATCCGCCAAGGCTCCAATTAGTTTACACAAGCATTCCTCATCACCCTAAGCCTCTCGACCAACAACACCATAGTTTCAAAACCAAAACTCAAGTCACTGCCATCCCTTCACCTATCGTAACCCAGATATTCCCGAAGCTCGTCATCACCGGCTAGTATCCAAACATCACTAATTTCCTTGATTCTGAAATAAAACTAAAACCCAACCCAAAAAAATGTAGTAAGCAATGAGCCAAGTGAAAATTAGAAATCAAAATCAGAAAAGGTTGGAATGAGTTTACCTTCTTGGGTTTTTTTGGGTTCCCAATGATTGGAGCATCAGACGGCGAATTCCAACAGTGAAAACGTAGACATCTGTAACAAAAACCACATGCTTCTATTCGACGTCAATCTAACGGTGAACGATGACGGATCCGATGAGGGAAGAACATGACGTTTCAAATTAGTTTTGCAAATTTTTATTCGTGTTTTGGAGATCTCGTTTGGACAGAAAGAAATAGGATAGTGAGGAATTTATTTTGGAACAATTGCCGATCATAGACGACGTCACAAAAACGACGACTATGATTACGATTGAAAGAAAATGGGATTTTCTTTTTGTATGGAAGAAGAAGAGATATTAAATGAGAGTTAAAAGGTAAAAATGCATTTACTTTGATCGAACCGTACGGGTCAACGACTCGTATGAAACATTCTCAAACTTTCACAATCCTCTCTCGAGGATGTTTATTTTCTTATTTCTTGATTCTCCTCTATTGAGGATGTTTTTCAAAAGTCACTCATATGAAACATTTTCAAACTTTCACAATCTTCTCTCGATAATGGTATCTTAAAACTGGCTTTCCTCTCTTGAGGACACTTTTCTATATCTCTCTTGAGATATATTCATTTTCAAACCCTCTCTTGAGGACATTTAAAAATCACTTTGGTAAAACATTTTCAAACTTTCTCGATCATCTCACGAGGACATTTTTCTTAAAATTGACTTTCCTCTATTGAGTACATTTTTCTAAATCTCTCATGAGATATATTCATTTTCGAACCCTTTCTTAAGGACATTTAAAAAATCACTTCTATGAAACATTTTCAAACTTTCACAATCCTCTCTTGAGGTTGTTTTTCTTCAAAAAAAATGACTTTCCTCTCTTAAGGACACTTTTCTGAATCACTCTTAAGATACATTCATTTTCAAAGCCTCTCTTGAGGAAATTTAAAAAAGCGCCTATGTGAAACATTTTCAAACTTTCAAAAATCCTCCCTTGATGACCTTTTCCTTAAAATTTCTCTATTCTTCTCACTCGAGGCCATTTTTTCAAAATTCACTCTCGCGAAACATTTCCAAACTTTCACGATCCTCTATTGAGGAAGTTTTCTCTTACATTTCTCGATTCTCCTCTCTTGAGGGCGTCTTTCAAAAAATTTCTTGTGAAAAATTTCAAACTTTCTCAATCATCTCTTGAGGATGTTTTTCTTCAAAAAAAAGGAGATGTTCCTCTCTTGATGACACTTTTATGAATCTCTCTTGAGATACAATTCATTTTTAAAATCTCTTTTCAAGGTGTTTTTAAGTCTCCCTTGAAACATAATTTAGTCTCCCTTGAGATTGTTTCCCTTAAAACACAACTTCGTCTCCCTTGAGACTGTTTCTCTTGAAACACAATTTTGTTTCCCGCGAGACTTTTTCCCTTGAAACACATTTTGTCTCCCTTGAGACCATTTCCCTTTAAACAACTTTATCTTCCTTGAGATCGTTTCCCTTGAAACAACTTTGTCTCCGTTAAGATCGTTTCCCTTGAAACAAATTTGTCTTAAAACACAATTTCGTCTCCATTGCGATCGTTTCCCTTGAAACACAAAATTTTCTCCCTCGAGACACAAAATCAGTTTCCCTCAAAACAAATCAATCTCCATTGGGACCCTTTAAATCCAGTCTTTCTTGGGACAATCTGAGACTTTTGAGATAAAATTTGAGGCTATCTTGAGGAAATTTCAATTCTCTCTTGAGAATGTTTTGCATAACACTTCATAGTAATATATTTGAGTCTCTCTCGAGACATAAATTTCTCCAAAATCTTGGGCATAATGCTAAAGTGATGCTTTGGAGACAAGTACATCTATTTCATGTTGAACTATATACGCATTCAAGGATAAATGCATTCTTTGAACATTGATTATCAAACATGTACAAATAGAACCTTGTCTCAAGCACAAATGAGCGGTTCTACATCAAATCTAGACTCAAGTAAGAATTAGCAGATCTACATCAAATTATGTCTCAAGCACGAATTAGAGCATCTTTATTTACTATATCTTGTCTGAATCACTAATGAGCAGTTCTACATGAAATCCTGTTTCAAGCACGAATGAACGAATCTTTATTTTCAGTCATGTCACCAATTTATCATTAATTACCTCTAAGATGTAGTATCATCATCAAGCCTCCATGATGGAGTACCACAATTTGCCTCCAAGATAGAGTGCTACTATTTGCCTCCAAGATGGAGTGCCGTCATCAAGCCTCTAATATATAGTGCCACCATTTCCCTCCAAGATAGAGTGTCACTATTTGACTCCAAGATAGAGTGCCACTATTTTTCTCTAAGATAGAGTGTCATCAATTACCTCCATTATGGAGTTTCATCAAGCCTCCAAGAGGGAGTGTCATTAATTACCTCAAAGATGAAGTGTCATCAAGCCTCTAAGAGAGTGTGTAATCAATTAAGATGAGTGATAACTTCGTAAAAAGGGTATATTTCACACCCTTTTACTTGCGTTATTCCTTGTTTTCGAGTTCATTTAGTTGCATTTAGGATCATTTCGCATGCATAACTTGGAGTTTGTTTATGAGCTTTAAAATTTTGTCAATTGATGCTTTTATAAGGGAAATGTACAGTTTTGGTGGGTGTTTTGAACGTTTTAGGTAAGCATGCAAGGTGGTGGGATGTTGTACCATTTTAAGGATAAAGGAAGAGAAAATTGGCTTTGTTGTAGCATTCTTTGGGCGTATGGCGACAAAGTTAGGAAAAAGATGTCTGCACACTCAGTAAAAAGGGGCCCTAAAAGTTGTCATGCTTTGTACGTCAAGAGAATATTCCCTAGGACATTTAGAAAGAATGAGGGCAACAAACTCTGGAAGCCTTCGCTATATAAAGAGAAAAGAGAACTTTTTTAGGAAGCCAGAATTTTAGAGAAAAGTAATCATTCTTCTTTGTTCTTTGGGAAGACCTTCATTGTTGAGTGCAAGAAAGGTGACAAAGTAGACCATGCACTTGGAAGAGTCTGGAAAGCTCTAGCAAAGGTTGTGGACAACACAAGGGGTTCTTTAGATTTGAGATTTCTCTTTGTGTAGCTCATCTTTATTTCTGAAAATATGTTTCGAATACTTAATTATAGATGTTTATTGCCCAGCTATGAACTAATTTTATTTGGCTAGGATTTACTTTGGATGATTGTGGTTTTATTTGTATAAATGTTTTAGCATTTCTATAATTGGTTGTTTTGTTCATTCCTCTTCATGCTTTTGTTTGTAAGAGCTTTTGAAAGATTGCCTTAACTTGTTTTTGTTACCTAATATTGGAAGATTTAGGTTTAGAACATGAATGATCAATGGGTTTTTGCTAGGAAGTTTGACCTTAATCATCCTCAATAGTTGTAATAACTCGAATTTTAGAATCTGTGGGTCAGGTTTACCCGAACCACGGGCCATGTATGTGGGTAAAAGCTTTAAGCCCAATTAGTATATGTATGTGGACCTTAGTGGGCTAGTTCCTTGTTTTTAGGCTTGGGCTTGGCTTAGAGTATGATGGGAAGAGAGAAGAAGGGGTTATGTGGTAATTTACCCCTTATTCAAAAGCAAAGGCTAGTTTGGCATTAAACCTCAACAAAAAAAGGAAAGATTGATATCACTCTTGTTCCCCATACTCTTCCCACACTATCTTCTTGTTCTTTACCTCAAACACAAAAGAAAAAGATCAAACATTTGTTGTTTAGAGTGATAATTTCAGAATTTGGGTTAGGGGAGTTGAAATCTACATCAAAGGATCTATCAGTTAAGGTAAAGATAGAAAAAAATAATAGTGAGTAGAGAAAATGGGTTTTGGTGGGGGTTAGAGAAGTTGAATGGGAATGAAAGATTCAGCCTCATTTCTAATTGTTAAATTCTCCCTTTAGCATCATTATTCCTTCCAGCAGTGCTGTAACTCGTTTTACAACATTTTCTTGTAGTGAAAGAGGTGGGAGAAGCTTTCAAGGACCAAGGGAAAAAGAAAGCTTGATGGATTGGGCAAGGAGCTTCCTTTGTTGTTGTAGAAGTAAGGTTAGTACACCTCTAACTCTTTTTGTTTCATGGACATCATAAAAATGATGCCTTGTATGCTATTTTGATGATTTTGGTGTTTTGGTTGCGTAAAGGCTTGATAATGGTATAATTCGGTTTTGGTGTTCAAATCTTGTAAAAATGGTAGTAAACCACTCAAATCTACTTCGATAATATGTATGATCATTTTGGTAACTTTTAGGGGAGTTTTGGGGTTGTAAGAACCCTCCTTAGTGCCCACATATCAGTTCACTAAGGGTAGGTCTCGGTACTAGTGTACTGTATCGGTACGCGAGTTTGAGTATCGATACCGACTGGGTAATCGGCCCAGAAAAGTTTGTTTTGAGTTTAATGGCTAATAATTCTAGAGCTACGAACTAATAGACTCCTAATGAGGTAAAATGAATTTTAAAACTGATAAACCAAGAATTTACCCACATACTCGAGCATAATGCATCATAACTTGGGTAATGGCCATAAGCGACCTATATGCTATAAGTAACCATAGGGCTACTTGATGATTAGCTTGATGTTGTGTGCCATGTAGACACTTATTTGGAGGGATCCAGATACCCAGGTATTGTGTTGCAACACTATGGTAAGTGGTACTGAACATATGTTCTCGATGCTTCACGTCTTTGGGCCTCATTAAAAAATACTAGAGTATATAGTGTATGTTCCCGATGCTTCGTGTCCCTAGGCCTCACTCTGAGTGTAAGTTCTCGATGTTGTATGTCCTCGGGCCTCACTCAAGGTTTGTATGGATGATTTGTTTGGATTGCTATGGTGTATTTGTATGCATTGTTTGTTGTTAGAGAATGTGTTTAGGCGACTAGCGGTCGCTTCGTGTTTGATCCTAATGTCATGAAATCATTTCTATTTACATGCTTATATTTATGATTTGCATGAAACATGGTAGAGTGGAAGAGTATCCGCTGAACTTCGTTAGCTCAACATTCAAAATTGTTGTTTTCGTTCGCATGTTTTTAGGTTCGAGAAATCATATCCCGGGAGTATAGGGATGTGATTTCCTCAAATTTTCTAAGAAAACGAGAAACCGTGTCCCGGGCGCATAGGGGTTCGGTTCTCTCAATATTTTCGGCATTTAAGAATCATACTTTAAATTTTAATCGAATTCGTAATTTCCAATACCAAAATATTAAATAATCGGTTAGGTACCAATTTTGGGTGGTGTGGGGGTGCTATTCCTTCCCCATCTGTAACCGACTCCCGAACTCGATTTTTTTTAATCTCTGATTTTATTTTGGTGCCCGGTCTACCCTTTTTAAAACGATTGGTGACAACTGCATATTTTTTAATTTCTTAACCGGGCAGGGGTTTTCCAAAAAAAATAAAAATAACTAATCGAAAGAAATTTTAAAACCTAAAATGCGAGCACCGGACGGATTTGAGTGATTACAATAGTAATATATAATATAGTATAAATAATATATATATATATATATAATAGCACAAATAATGTAATATATATACATGCATTATAAATATATGAACATAAATTAAACACATTTATAAGATATATATATATATATAATATGCTATGTATATATTCTATACATACCAACATATATAAATGAACACCGTATGTAATATATATATATAATGGGTAAATTAACAAAATAGAAAACAAGTATACACACATATAAAGTAAACAAAATGTATGCATACACAAATATACATAATAATAAGAACAACATATCCATAACACAATGCATAAATAACAATAATACATATAGTATACGTACTGAGCACTATACACATATAAACTATATATTATATACTATACGCATATATTTACTCCACATATCATATACAACATGAAAATTTGAAAGACTATATAAATATAAAACACCATATATATCACATGTATATGTTAGAACAAAATAATACACCAAAATAAATGGATAAATTAATAAAAAAAATATACAAAAACAGAATAAACAAATCAAAATAAAAGCTCAAATTACACAAGGTTATAACGCTAAAATTAAACAAAGTGAAATGGTTACGGGCTAAAAAACGAATTAAACCACTAGAAAGAGAACCCGATTGAAATAAAATCAGAAGTTTGAAGAGCCAAAACAATGATTATCCTACTGGAAACCTGATTAAATTAAAAGTGGGGCGAAATTGAAAACGGTTGAAGAGTTTTAAGGACCACGGAGATAATTTATAAAGACGGAAGGATACCGGAGCTATTAAATAAGGGCAGAGGGACCATTTGGGTATTAACCCATTTTGAAAATCTGAATTCAGTTTAATTTAGGGATGAAATTGCGAATTTTTGAAAATAGAGAAGGATTGAGGATGTAATTTGACCATGCGGAAGACCTGATTTTGTGATTAAATTGGGGCGGAGGGACTAATAGGTAATTGGTGTAACACCCTTAACGTATACTCGTAGACCGAATATACACTAAAGATGTTACAGAGTTGTTAAGAAAACTTGACTTGAAATATATATATATATAACTTTATCTTGTAGTTCAACCCTTTTTCAATTTTGAATTAAAAACTACGTCAGTCTATAGCAGCTAGTTTTGACCCTGAATTGTTTTATAAAATTTATAAATATGTTATTGAAATAAAAATATAATTCAGGGAGAAAACTATGTACCCTACCTAGACCCCTTTTCTTGATTTTAAAACTTCTACACGATTAAGGTTAAACTATGTTTAACTGTACCAAAATTCATCGCTACTATTAGCAAACTATATTTCTAAATTTAGTCATCATAAAAGCATATCTTTAACTAGTAAACGTATACTTTAAAACAGTTCAACTATAAAATATTTACATGCCCACTAGATATCAATTTACGATAAGGATGTACTTACTGTAGTAATTTGATTTTTCCAAAGGTTCAGCTCCTCCGCTAGCCAAATCCGGAGAACCTACGTGTGACATAAGACACACGCTAAGTATGAACTTGGTGAGGCAATTAAATTTATTTAGTTAATCATGGAATGATGAAATACAGTATGTCATATATCATAATTGTCATATGAATCATGTATCTTATTGCACAACCTATTCTCTATCATGGACATGCTTTCATCATGTAAACATTTGCATATCATGTACTCTATCATATTCATGCCTTTCTCATGAAATCCTTTGCATATCATATACTCTATCATGATCATGCTTTTATCTTGCAATCATTTGCATATCATGTATGTCATGTAACTTGTAACTTCTTTTTCATGTATCATGTAATCATGTAATATCTGTATCATGTATCATGCAACATTTGTATCATGTAATCATGTAATATCTGTATCATTTATCATGCAACATTTGTATCATGTAACATCTTGTTATTATTATCATTGTGTCTGGCTAGAGGCCCACGGAAACCCCGTAGCCTATATGCACAGTAGTGCCATGTAGAGTACATACTCGGGAGGACGCTATTTGCTCCTCATATAAGGATGCTATTTGCTCCTTATAATAAAACACCTCGCTAGTGCCATTTGCACCCCAGGGTGTATCTTGTTTCATTTTAATCTTGTTATTATCCATATTTCATGTATGCATAATGCATCATCATTTATGCAAACAATAATTCGTACCTGGTATTCCATCAATCTTGCCATGTCGAGCAATGTAACATATCATGCATTATAGAGAAATGCAATGCCATTTTCAATGTAATGCAAACATTTAGAAATGTACTCACCTTGGGCCATGTAATGGTATGGCTCACTAAGCTTACTTGAGGTTCCTATCTTTCTTTTTATCACTGGTTCTCCCTCGATCTCTTTTAGAACTGTATGAAACTAATCGAACGTATACATTATTTCTCTTGCGTTAAACTTAATTCTAACATTGCTAACTTGATTCCTAAACATAACTATTCGAATATAATTTTTTTTGAAAATTTCCCCAATATTCTTCAAAGTTGCTGAATTGGTCCCTAGGTCCTTAAAATTTTCCTTTCTTGTCACTTCAATCCTTCAACTTTCATAACATGCTTGAATCTTCAATTCTAGCTTATTTTCATCTAAGCCACTATCAAAATAATAAGTTTCTAAAATAATCCTCTATTTTCCCCTTCTTACCAAAATGATCATTTTTCATCATTTCAAGCCAATTTTATCACATTTTCAATAATTACTCTTTAATCCGTCCTTAATCTAATATTTTCAGAATCCCCCTTTTTAACTTTTTTTAAAGTTGCCGAATAGGTCCCCAAAATTTTCCAAATGTACAGTTTTGATCCTAGATTGTCAATTCAAGCTCAAAATATTATTTTCTACCCATTTCCAACATCAAATAAAATTTTGACAATTTAGTCCTTAATTCCTTCAAAATGCTGAAATGGTCCTCTAACTTTTCAAAATTTTCATTTTGTTCCCTAATCACCAATTCAAGCTACTTTCACCATAATTCATCAATTCTAAGGCTAAAATAAATTTTGCAATAATTTCCCCTAATTTCTCAATCCTTTCGAAATGGTCCTTAAAAATTCAATTGGGGAAATTCTTTATTAACATCAAAATTAAGCTTCCAACATCACAATCCATTCAATATCATCCTTAATTTAGACTCCTAACCAAAACCCCCAAATTTTAGGGTTAGGGTTTATAACCTCAAACATGGAATTTATCCAATTTCAACCTTAATTCCATGTTTAAATCATTAATTTAACTATCTACAAGTCTAATTCCATCACCAACTTCAATTTCCACAATCAATCTTCATCCATAACAAAACTCATACTTGACTTTTATCATACAAAAATACTATCAATTTGAAGAGAATCAAGTGTAGAACAATTTACCTAAATAAATTTTGCTTAAAACTTGTCTTGATTTCTTCAAATTTGAGCTTGAAAACTTTCTTTCCCCTTTCTTCCTTAAGTTTCGAACAGCCCTTAGAATAAATAATATGATATTTTGCTCATCTTTAATATTAATCCATATGTTTAAAATAAAAATGAATTTTTAATTCATTTTACATAGTGAAATTACTACTTTACCCTTTTCATCCAAAGGTCAATATTCAATCTCATAAAAATCAATGGTCATGATTTAATCCATGTATAAATCCTTTTCCAAAATTGCTCTCGATGTTTCAAAATATTTCAAAAATGCCATCCATGGCAAATGTCCAATTTGCCCTCCAACTAGACTTTATTTACTTACATGACTTAAAATTGCCATTCCATAAAAATTGAACCAAATTTGTTCCATGTATAAATCTTTAATTCATTTATTCGATCCAATTATTCTTTGGAATTGCCTTTAAAATTTCAATTTGATCTGATATACCGATATCCATAAAATACTTCTACTACGATTTTACCTTTTCTGAGCTATTGGTTTTATTCCGAAAATTCTATATTTTCCATATTCGGGAAATAAACTCTATTATCCCATAAAACTTTATTTTCCAAGGGCTTAGACTGAATTTTCCTAACTCAGTCTATTATTCCGATAATTATCGAAAATCTTCATAAAATAAAATTTCTCTTAGAATTCCTTTATTGATAATCCATACGAATTTTCTCTGCTCTTTCTGAGTCCAAAATATCGATCAGAAACACTTTTAGGGAACCTTCCTGGAGGTCACCCATCCTAATTTTTCCCTGGCCTGAGCACGCTTAACAATTTTATTCGATCCAAATTCGAACAATATAAGCCTCGTATGAAAAATCTGAGTAACACGAAAATACCACTTTTGGGGGTGAACTATCCATTTACGGGGTTAAATTATATAAATTTTTAAAATTACACATTGGTCCTTGAACTTTTCCAAGGTTTACACTTTAACCCCTAAACTTTCAAAAATTACATTTTAGTCACTAAGCAAAAATTGGGATATTACAATTGGACCATTTTAAAAAAACAAAAGTCTATTTAAAGGGCATTTCGGTTTCATATCAGGCCTTTTAGCCATTTATTCAGATTTAAAAATTTAAACCCTCATTTTATCTATTTTATTCTAACTGAAACCCAAACTCTCCCAATTTTCCAGAAGTCGGCGGTGGTCCGGCTACTTCGGCCACCGCCCCCGACTATTGCTGCCAGCATCAAAAAGCCATTTGAACCCAGTTTTAAAACAAAAAAAAACTTTTTTATGATTTCAAAATAAAAAATAGCCCTATTTATAAAGTGGAAACCCCTTTGAAGCCGGTTTAAAAACCCAAGAAAGGAAGGAATGATGTTGTTCATCGGCGGATCCCCCTCAGCCACCATGCATGACGGTGACCCGAAACCGAAATGGTCAACCTTTCCCCTTTACTTTTTATTTCTTGTTATAATATTTATTCTTTTTATTCAATATGCATGCAAAACTTAAAAAATGATACCTTTCTTTGGAAAACTCTTCTTTTTTTATTTCATTCCCTCGAAAAATTTATTACAATGATTCCTTGTTTATATTTCCGAATGGCTTTGCTTACATAGATAGGTAAACTTAAATGAAATCCCTATGGCTGAATTGATTCTGACACCTCTTGTGTTTTTTTATTATTTTAGATCTGCTCGGTGGTTAGAGAGGTGACCGCAATGCCCAGCGGTGGAGCCACATGGTTGGGGCTGGTGAAGGTGAAAGGACTCCTTGGTCAAATTCATCCTTGGCCGTTGGATTAAATCTGATCCAACGGTTGAGGTTGCTTGAAGATGGATGGTCTAGATGTAATCTTGTCAACGACGTGGCAGCCCTTGATCTTGACGCGTGGCAAGTGGAAACTGAAGAGCCTTGGGCGTGCGTCACACGTGCGCATGGAAAACGGATAGTCGGTGAGTGAACTTCACGCGCGGCAGATGAAAGGGCTCATTCTTTCAATCTGGATCGTTGGATCAGATCTGATCCAATGGCCAAAGATGGGCTACGCACAAAGAAAAAAATGATATTAGATTTAGGTTAATTAGGTTCTAGGGTTTTTTAGTATTGGGTCTGGTTTGGCCGAATGGGTCTGGTGATTATATTGGGTATTGTAATGGACTTTGGGATATTTAATAAACTAAATGGGTTCTAAGTATTTATCATCTATTTTTTAATTATAACCCAATAATAATAATAACAACAATAATAACTAATAATAATAACATTAATTAATTAATACATATAATTTTAATATACATGCAACATACATACAAAATATATACAAATACCATACATACACATACAATAAATAAATATTGATAAACATGCACACATATATACATACAATAATAGTAAATATATATACATTCTAACACATACAAGCATACATACGATGTACACATATATAATATGCACACATACAATATAAGGCATACATATATTACTACATAAGATAATACATGCAATACATAAATAACAAGCATATATTAACACATACATATTAACATATACACGTATACTCATGCACATACAATAATACAATATACATACATACATACATACAAAACTATTAAGCACTAATAATAACAATACATACATATATTTAATGGCATATAATAATAGTTATAATTAATTAATAAGATTAATACATTATACTATACAATTCGGACAAAAATGAGTGATTACAGCTGCTCCTCTTTGCTTGTTCTTGTGAAACGAGAACAAAGCAAAGATCAAAAGCACTCATTTTTGTCCTACTTTCCCGTCCTTAGCTTCTAAATCACGGGTTCTTCTAGAACTTTCCGCTTCTCCTCGGCCAACTCTTTAAGCTTCAATCTTTTTAGTGCCCCGATTAATACTCGTCTCAACATCAAAAAGAAATCTTGACATCATGCCCGAGGGTCTTACTGATGGCCAGAAGGTCTTAGCACCATGCCCGAAGAACTTATTGATGGCCCGAAGGATTTAAGAAATGGATTCACGCCAAAATGGCTACCAAAATCCCTTAAAATGATGTCCCCGTTTCTACTAGTCTTGACATCAAAATAAGGTTAGCCATCAAGCCCGAATGACTTATTGATGGCTCGAAGGACTTAATGGTGGCCCGAAGGACTTAAGAAATGGATTCACGCTAAAATGGCTACCTAAATCCCTTAAAATGAGGCTCCAGTTTCTACCAGTCTTGACATCAAAATAAGATTAGCATCATGCCCGGAGGTCTTATTGATGACCCAGATGATTTAAGAACTGGATTCACGCCAAAATGGCTACCAAAATCACTTAAAATGATGCCCCGATCTCTACCAGTCTTGACATCAAAATAAGGTTAGCATCATGCCTAGAGGTCTTACTGATGGCCCGAAGGACTTAAGAAATGGATTTATGTCAAATGGCTACCAAAATCCCTTAAAATGATGCCTTGGTTTCTACTAGTCTTGACATCAAAATAAGGTTAGCATTATGCCCGAAGGACTTACTGATTGCCTGAAGGTCTTATCACCATGCTCGAGGACTTACAGGTGGCCTGAAAGACTTATTATCATGCCCGAAGGACTTATTGATGGCCCGAAGGACTTAAGATCTAGATTCACACAAACATGGTTACCAATGGAAATCTTCAATAGGATCCACCTATTCAATATGAAGCCGCAGATCAAAGAATTGGATTCACGCCAACATGGCTACCAATAGGAAATCTTTAATAGGATCTACCTCTTCAACATGAAGCTGCAGATCAAAATCTTTGCTTGTCTTCAAATACTTGCTTAAAATAAGCAAAATGCTTTTAAGTTAGCATGCTCCTATCATAGGGGTGTCTAACTATATATGATGAATGAAATGCAATATTTTTTAGGGATGTTCAAAACTCTAAGTCCCTAAAAGGTCATTCTCGGATTTCTTTACTTTATTTCTTTACAGTATGTTCTTCAATCTACATCTTTATCAATTGAATACTTGTCTTACATCTTCTAATCTTCTTGTACGGGTATTTTTTTCTCTTCGGGGTTACCACCCATCTTCGTAAATCCTTATTCTAGTCCCTATATTATTCTTATATAAGAACTCTCGTCATTTCTTTATGTTCCTCATTACCTCATTCAATCCTAGGCTCAACTATTATCTTCGTCTTTGACCCACCACTCGGAGTCTTTATTTATCTCAGCATCGGGGTGAGTAAAATGCCTTCACCCTACACTTATCCTTAATCTTCTTGTAGCATCTTAGCGAGAACCAAGTCTCGGTCCTATGCTTTAATTCTTATTTTCAAAATTTGAAAAAAGACAGTCGTTTTGAAAATAAAACTTGGAGAAAATGTCAAACATCTTTTGAAAATTAATGTTTGGGAAAAGAACTATGGATATCTACAAAATCAAGACTTGATACAAAAACGCCAAACATTTTTGAAAACCGATGTTTGGAAAAAATGAAATTCGAAAGGAGTCGAACATTTTTCTGAAAACTAATGTTTGAAGAAAACAATAAACATTTAAAGAAACAAAATTCGGAGAAAAATGCCAAACATGTTTTTGAAAATTGATGTTTGGAGGAAATAATAATTATTAAAAAGAATTGAAATTCGGAGAAAAATGCCAAACATCTTTGAAAATTGATGTTTGGAGGAAATAATAAATATTAAAAAGAATTGAAATTTGGAGAAAAATGCCAAACATCTTTGAAAATTGATGTTTGGAGGAAATAATAAATATTAAAAAGAATTGAAATTCGGAGAAAAATGCCAAACATCTTTGAAAATTGATGTTTTGAGGAAATAATAAGAAAATCAATTTTTTTTTTGAAAAATGACAAACATTTTGGAAACTAATGTTGAACCCATAAAATTTTTCTCGTATTCTACGATTTTATTATCATCCAGGCTCATTCTTCATTTCTCTGAACCACTCAACGTATCATGGCTGAAATATGCTTTAAGCCCCTAAGCCGTCTAACATATAAATCTTTTCTGTCATCCTCATCGCAGTCATTGATGGGTCATTACTCTGCATTAGGTCGATCAACTGTATCCACGACCTTGTATTCCGAATCCTATCCCTGAAGTAATACATGAAAATCTTTTTTTTGCTTAAAATGTAAATTTGCTGGTCATCATTCCAATGAAGGGTGTCATTTAGATTAACATACAGGACCTTGAAACCAAAATCTATATAATAAAAAACAAAATAGGAGCTCTGGATATCAAGTGCAAGAGCGTCTCAGAGTCAACCTTCCAGTGATCATTCTAATCATACCTTGTGTCTTTGAAGACTTTGAATGTTGTGGCGATTCGAAGTTGTAAAATCTCCCAAGATGACTCGGTTCATCCTTATTATTATCTCATTGCTACAAAAGACTACTCATCAATTCTCATTTTTTTGCTCCGTCCAAAAAATGGACTTGTTTAACCGTTGGAGTGCAAAAATATCATTCTAAGAATAACATTCTGGGTCCAAGTGTGTACTGCCGATTATGCTTGTGTTATTATTATTATCATTGTAATTGTATCTTCAAGGATTCATCTCTGACGCCAGGGTCTTGAACAGGTGGAGCAAAGCTTCCTTATTAGATTTGTGAATCCCACGGCTCCATCAGAGTGCTTTGAGATTTATTTATTTCGTAGTTCATTTCTTCTCTTTTCTTTTTTATTTTCTTTTATATATATGTATATATTCTAGCCATTAATTACAATCCATTAAGACACAGAAGACTACGCTTAGAATTTCAATTTCAAGCAGCTCTTACGGTCAAAATTTGGAGCTTTTTCATCATCGAATATCATCAAAAGAGTAGTAGTCTTGCTTTGCTGACCAGAGTCTGTTAGTGGGAAAATCACACCTCATCGTTATCACAACATTCAACTAATCTCAAAATTGATTTCGCATCTTGCAATTGATATCCAGTGACCTGTAAAGGCAATAAGATATATATATATATAAGTTTTCAAGGCCATTGTATGTTAAGAAAAATGATTTTTTCATTGGAATAAAAATAACCAAACATGACACACGCCCTTTACAAAAAGATCTCTGCTACATTCAGGTCAAAGGTAGCAGAGTTGATTCCATGCATTACTTTAGAAGGAAACCTTAAATGTAGAGATGTCCTAACAAGACGATATCTAAAGTCAAAATCACGAACAAGATAAAATATGTGACTTTTGATTATCTTTCAAGTGCCACCTCATTATGGTCTTCTAGGTGCGCTGTAAGCTTGCCCCAATTCTTGTGTTTTCCATCGCTAGATTAAATCTTGTGTTAGGACCTCATCATGGACTAGCTTCTTAATTCTTCTAGTAATGCCCTACACTTCTTGGTGGCATGCCCCATGTGAAAATCACAAGTACTACCCTGGTCGCAACTGTGGGCAGATGAATTGGGTACCATCTTTATCGGCCTGGGAGTGAGATAGCGACCTCCACTAAATGGGGAAATATGTCTGTAACATGGACCCCAAATATCTCCAAATTTGTGCCTGTTCGAGGAATATTTTATGGTGACTAAGGAAAATTAGCGGGCCTTATTCTCTTATGATTACGAGTACTTTGGAGACAACACTTATTTACTTCTTCTTCTTATTCTTCTTCCTCCTTATTGGTTTGGTTCTTAGACCCTAATTTTCCTTCTTGGATTACGTACTCTCTTCTCTCCCCCACTATCATAAAATCCTTAAACCTACTCCTTGATTTCTTGAGCATTATATCGAAGAAAGGAAAAAAAAGAGTTGTGTGAAATAAGAGTCATTTCCTCTTCAGTTATTGGGGGCTGAACCTGGGTTGCCAAACTCCGCCACCTCAAAGCATAATCCTTGAAGCTCTCATTTGACCTTATTTTCATGCTCTAAAGGAATTGCTGACTCGATGATAGATCTAAGGCATATCTATATTGGCCCAAAAAATCTTTAGATAGGCCACCCCATGACTGGATCTGATTTTTGCTCAAACAGTTATACCATACCGCAGTAGGTCCTGCCAGACTATCATGGAAGTAGTGGATCAACAACTTTTCATTTTTCATGTAACCATCCATCTTTCTGCAAAACATGGTCAGGTGGACTCTCGGACAACTTGTGCCATCATACTGCATGAATCTAGGAACCTTGAAATCCGGAGAAATGACCAAATAAAGGACTAAACAAAAATATCTTGTATTGAAAGCATGTAATTTTTCTTTCTTCTTGAGTTCTTTCTCAAATCTATCTTCTAATTGCTCTAGTCTTGATTTCTTAGTTTGTTCCATTCTTCCTTTCAACTGGTTCTCGAATACTGCCATCGAACCCGTAAATTTCATTATTTAATTAATTAATGCATGAAATGCATCATAAATGTCTAAAAAGTAAAAGGCAGACAATAAGTATGATCTATGCAAATGGAGTGCTGATTCGAACAGTCCTTAAAAAGACAATCATTTATGAGATGTCTGATTACAGGAAGCTAAAATAATGGTTTACAAATAACGATTGTCTTGACACTTCGACTTTGTGAAACAAGGCTCACATCCTATTTCTCGATGTCGTCTCTAGTCTGAATGTCGATCTAGTTGTTCTCTTCTTTTGCTAACCAAAAGGTCCACGGTAGTGAAAACTATGCACCTAGGGACATTCGAAAAGATCGCTAGCCTATTCAGGCAGAGTGTAGACAAAGGTCTCTTCTTCGGTAGATCTCTGTGCAAATGAATCGAATCTTCAAACCTTGCGCTCAAGCTACATCGTCCCCTTTTGTTGAACTGTATCTTTTTCTTCATTGGTCTTTGTTCGGCCCAACCCGATACTATAGCATTATAGCTCTTGATATCACAGACTTCTCTCTTGTTTTTGATTGTCTTCTAAGTTGGACTGTTCTCGAATCAAAATTTGTGTGTATGATGTGGCATGCAATATAAATGCAGAAAAATAAAATAAAACAAACACCGACAGAAAACAAAAAAATCACATCAGTACAATGAAATAATTGAATAATGAATGGTCAATTAACAAAAGAAAACAAATTAATTCAATCATGCAAACAACAAAAATACAAATAAATAAATAAATAACCTTAATAGGGTTATCGCTAAACGTACATAATACCGACATGGCTCTAGCTGGTGGGATCATATGGTCCACTATATGAGGTTAGGTTCTAAAGAAAATGATACTCAAACTATCGCTCGGACATCGATTCGAGGGAATACGACCCATATACCATACGAGGGTGTAGACCCCACGAAATATAAGGATCGAATTCCAAGAGTGAATTATAACACTATAAGGAGGAGAACACCCCACGAAGTGAAGTAATCACTCCTTCCTAATGGTTTTAAAACTGCTGCATGATGACAAAAAAGTAAACAAACAAGGTTAGGAATTAAAAATTAAATTAAATCGAATTACAATACGAACTCTTTTAAAGTTTGACTCTTTTTTTATTTTTGAAAACAAAAAATTTGTTCCCCAGCGGAGTCGCCATGCTGTAGCGACCTTGGTAGGTTGGACACCATAAAAAACAAAAACTAGAGATTTTTAAAAATTGGGTTCGGGGGTCGATTACGTACGGGGAAGAGTTAGCACCCCCACTACGCCCAAAATTGGTACCTAAGGGTCTGTATCGTAATTATTAAGAAAATACAAAATTTGATTTAATTTAATAATTAATTCCTAAAATGCATGTACACATAACAATATTAAATTTGCCTTGATATCCACGGTACCAAAGAAGATGAATCCCGGAGACCGGGAAGACACTCCCACTAAAATACGGAATAGGAGGCCTAAAACTATATGCGAGAAATATATGCATGAATCAATTAATATACATAAATTAAAAGACATCAAAGAAAATAAATGGTGAACATAAATAAAGTTAAATAAATAAAGAACGACTAAATATAGATAAATATATAAAGATGTAGTAACATATATTAAACGTATAAAGGTGCGATAATAATATATATATATATACTTACAATATAATATATAGATAGTAATATATACATAGTACATATACTCTAGTATATAAAACCTGTATGTAAGATATAATAGTAATATATAATATAATATAAATAATGTAATATATATATATATATATAGAAAGTATGTAATATATATAATATAGCACAAATAATGTAATATATATACATTTATTATAAATATATGAACATAAATTAAACACATTTATAAGATATATATATATATATATATAATGCTATGCATATATTCTATACATACCAACATATATAAATGAACACCGTATGTGATATATATATAATGTGTAAATTAACAAAATAGAAAACAAGTATACACACATGTAAAGTAAAAAAAAGCATGCATACACAAATATACATAATAATAAGAACAACATACACATAACATAATGCATAAATAACAATAATACATATAGTATACGTACTAAGCACTATACACATATAAAATATAAATCATATACTATACGCATATATTTACTACATAATCATATACTACATGAAAATTTAAAAGGCTATATAAATATAAAACACCATATATATCACATGTATATGTTAGAACAAAATAATATACCAAAATAAATGAATAAATTAATAAAAAAAATACAAAAACAGAATAAATAAATTAAAATAAAAGCTCAAATTACACAAGGTTATAGAGCTAAAATTAAAAAAAAAAGTGAAATGGTTAGGGGCTAAAAAAACAAATTAAACCACTGGAAAGGGAACCCGATTGAAATGTAATCAGAAGTTTGAAGAACCAAAGCAATGATTATCCCACTGGACACCCGATTAAATTAAAAGTGGGACGAAATTGAAAACGATTGAAAAGTTTTAAGGACCATGGATAATTTATAAAGACGGAAGGATACTAGAGCTATTAAATAAGGGCGGAGGGATCATTTGGGTATTAACTCATTTTGAAAATCTGAATAGTTTAATTTAGGGACGAAATTGCCAATATTTGAAAACAGAGGAGGGTTGAGGATATAATTTAACCACGCGGAAGCCCTGATTTCGTGCTTAAATTGGGGTGGAGGGACTAACAGGTAATTGGACCATTTTAAAAAATAAAAGTCTATTTAAAGGGCATTTTCGGTTTCATATCAGGCCTTTTAACCATTTTTTCAGCTTTAAAAATTTAAACTCCTTTTCTCTATTTTATTCTAACCGAAACTCCCAAACTCTCTCAATTTTCCAAAAGCCGGTGGTGGTCCGGCTACTCCGGCCACCGCCTCCGACTACCACCGTCGCTCACCAGCATCAAAACCCCATTTGAACCTAGTTTAAAAACAATCTCCTTTTATGATTTCAAAATAAAAAATAGCCCTCATTTTATAAAGTCGAAACCCCTTTAAAACTGGTTTAAAAATCCAAGAAAAGAATGAATGATGTTGTTCATCAGCACATCCCCCTCAACCACCATGCACGACGGCGACCCAAAATCGAAAGGATAAACCTTACCCCTTTACTTTTTATTTCTTGTTATATTATTTCTTCTTTTTATTCGATATGCATGTAAAACTTAAAAAATGATACCTTTCTCTGAAAAACTCTTCTTCTTTTTATTTCATTCCCTCTGAAAATTTATTACAATGATTATTTGTTTATATATCCGAATAGCTTTGCTTACATAGATAAGTAAACTTAAATGAAAATCCCTATGGCTGAATTGATTCTGACACCTCTTGTGTTTTTAATTATTTTGGATCTACTCGGTGGTTGTAGAGGTGACCGCAATACCCGGAGGTGGAGCACGTGGTTGGGGCTGGTGAAGGGACTCCTTGGTCAGATTTATCCTTGGCCGTTGGATCAGATCTGATCCAACAGTTGAGATTGCTTGGAAATAGATGGTCTAGATGAGATCTTAGCAACGACGTTGCAACCCTTGATCTTGACGCGTAGAAAGTGGAAACTGAAGAGACTTGGGCTAGCGTCTCACGCGCACGTAGAAGGGGGATAGTCAGCGAGTGAACTTCATGCGCGGTAAATGAAATGGATCCTTTTTTAATTTGGACCGTTGGATCAAATATAATCTGATCCAACGACCAGAGATAGGCTGTGCACAAACAAAAAAATGATATCAAATTTAGGTTAATTAGGTTCTAGGGTTTTTTAGTATTAGGTCCGAGTTTGGCCGAATGAGCCCGGTGATTATATTGGGTTTTGTAATGGACTTTGGGAAATTTAATAAACTAAATGGGTTCTAACTATTTATCTGATATGTTTTTTTAATTATAACCCAATAATAATAATAACAACAATAATAATTAATAATAATAATAATAACAATAACATTAATTAACACATATAATATTAATATACATGCAACATACATACAAATACCATACATATACATACAATAAATAAATATTGGTAAACCTGCACACATATATACATACAATAATAGTAAATATATATACGCACTCTAACACATACAGGCATACATACGATTACACATATATAATATGCACACATACAATATAAGGCATACATATATTACTACATAAGATAATACATGCAATACATAAGTAACAAGCATATATTAACACATACATATTAACATATACACGTATACTCATGCACATACAATAATACAATATACATACCTACAAAACCATTAAGCACTAATAATAACAATACATACATATATTTAATGGCATATAATAATAGTTATAATTGATTAATAATATTAATACATAATATTATACAACCCGATAAAAATGAGTGGTTACAATATCATCTTTTACATTAATTAATTGAGTTATGTATATTACGTATAGTTTTGATTTAAATTTATTCCAGTGATGTACACACCAAATTTTTATCCATTGAATATTAAAATAGTAATTAAAACCCAAATACAAGCCCAAACTTAGCCCAAACCCTAGTTTTTCTCACAGCCTTCACACATTCTGGCTGCCGCCGCCCTTTCCAACCCATTTTACGTCGCCGGCAGAATCCTCCTCCGGTTAGGACTCTACCACTTCATCCTCTGAAAATCCATCCACAAGATTCATATTGAAAATAAAAATAAAATAATAAAAACTGTGTTTCATCCATCCATTTAAAAACAACAATTTGAATCCAACTTTAACACATCTAAAATCCCATGAAATTCGATCACTTCCCCTTCACCGAACACCCTGATCCAGCCCTATATAAAACCTTATTCATCTTCGTTTGAGGGGACATAAATTTTACACGAATAAAGCCATCAAGAAATGGAGCGAAAATCTGTGAGTTTGAAAAGTAAACCAGTTCCGAAAAACTAAAAAAAGGAAGAAACTAAAACGTTTCTTACCTTTTACGGTGACTGAAGCTTCTGATCGTGATTCTGAGCGGTGAATAGCTACACGACGACAAGAAGAGGGACATATTCCGAGGGAAGCTCGATTCGACAGTGCATCTCAGGGTCTGAGCAAAGTAAACTTTAAACCTTTTTTTAGATCTGCTTCGATTGACATCGTTTTTGTGGAAACCATCTTGGTTTTCAGACACAGGGGAATGGAAAGAGTGTTTTAGAGCCCCGTTTGTCAGGTTCGACCGTCGCCCATGAGAGAGTGCGGCGGCGGCCGATGGTGGTTGTGTGTTGAGAGAAAAGAGGGGAGAGTTATTTTAGATTTAGGTTAAAATGTTTTAAAAAGGTTAAAGTAATATTTTTGTCTCTAAGTTTGACCAAAAAAATAAACTAGTCCCTCGTCGAAAAACACACTCAATTAGGTTCTGTAGTTCACAAATTGCATTAATTTAACTTTTTGACCAATGTTGACCGTTACAGTATTGACGTGACAATACATTATGATGAAAAGAGGTACTAATTGATTATTCTAATAGGCTTAATTAATTATTTTGTTGAGTTTATGGGCATAATTGATTTTAATTGAAAGTTTAATAATTTATTTTAAGTTAAAAAATAAAAATTATTAAAAATTTAAAAATATTTAAATGATAATAAAATATTAAAAATAAAAATACTATAATAAATTTAAAAAATTAAATAAAAATATAAAATTAAAAATATCAAAAGTTATAAATATAAAAACATCAAAAATAAAAAAAATATTTATAAACAATCGCAAAAATCTTTTATTGTTTATGGTTATGCTAAGCGTATTAATATTCCTTGAACATATTTTCAATAGAATCATCATTGTATTAGAGTAGTAATAAATCCAAAATTTACCTTCATTTTTCTACGACTATCAATGAGATTTAATGTAGAAGAGCGAAAGAAAATTAGAGTTTTATTGTTACTTTAATACAATGTTAATTTCACTAAAAATTTGTTTAACGAATAGTAATACTCCAGTTGACGAATTCGGAGACTCTTTTGATGAAAATGTTAATTTAATCGATTTATTTAGTTTTTAAATAAAATATAATAAATAATTTAGTTTTTCGAGTTGAAAAATATATAAAAAGTCGATTAACACATTTGTGTAAATTTGTTTTTGCTTTAGAATTAAGTGTTTGATATTGTCCGACTATGGATGCTCTGGGAAACCTAACGCTTTGGAGGGATCACACATCGTTCATAATGGTAGGCTAACGGATGAAATTCAGACGCAAGGTGCCCTAGAAAGACCAGGGTCTCTGTTGGTAGATGATAGGAACCCAAAAAAGCTACAAAATTTAGATGAGGTTGATGGATCGAAAATTCCTGAAGAAGTTATCGACATAGAGGCTGATGGGGGTCTCAAACTGATGAGCGACGGTAACAAGATGGTTAACTAAAATGAGGTGACTACAGTAGATGGTGTGAATGATGTAGGGGCTGGTATGGATGGATCGACTCACCCTTCTTATGCAAATATGGTTGCAGGTTCCCAAAACCCTAGTATGCGAAACAAGATTTTCAACAAGGAAGATGAAGTGGAAGTCTTGGATGAGGATTGCGTAGTGGAGGAATCAGGTTCTTACCCTTCTATTAGATTCTCTAATAGGGTTCATTAGGAAATCGATCAATGCATGCGCCAAGTACTTATTATCCGGTTGCTAAGATGTTCAATTGGTTACAAGATTCTGCAGTCTCGTATCACCATGCTTTGGAATCCAGCGGGTGAATTTTCCTTAATTGACCTGGATAACAACTACTTCCTGGTTAAATTCCTGAATGAACAAAACTATGTGAAGGCACTAACACAAGGTCCATGGACGATTTTTGAAAATTATTTGACAGTACAGCCTTGGGTCGTACTTTTTCTACTTCTGAAAAACACCATTCTCATGTTCTGGTGTGGGTTAGCCTCCTTGGTCTACCATATTAGTATTACTCTAAGAATTTTTTCCGTAGGATTACTGCAGTCATTGGAAGAGTAGTCAAGATTGACTTTAGTACTCTGGCACATGATAGTGGGAAATTTGCTAGGCTCGCTATTTCAGTGGACCTGAACAAACCATTGAAACCTTACATAGGGATTGATGATTTTGTTCAGAAGTTAGAGTATGAAGGTCTGAATAATATTTGTTTTGCTTGTGGAGTATATGGCCATTCAATGGATAATTGTGGTGGTTCAGAGAAGAAAGAGGTTTGGAGAAAACTATAGAGAGAGTTCGTAAGGATAAAGAGGATAAGGTTCATTCAAAAGAATCTACGGGTACTGAATTGTACGGCCCGTGGAGGGTGGTGGAAAACCGCAGGCGTAAGCCGCAAAACCAGGAAATAAATCGTAACCCGTCTACTAGGATGGGGAAAGGTGCGGGGTCAGGCTCTCGTTTTGCTGCTCTAGTGATTGATGACCAGGAGACTGTTCTTGTGCATAATGTTAACATGGAGACACCACAAGCGCGCCCAACGCAACCGGATGTACGGGGTAAGCTGCAGCTGCTCAAGGGCATGTTCCTAATGGATCGTTCAATCATAATGCCGACTTATAAGGCCTCTAATCCAAACACGAAAGTGAAAAAAGCAGTTCAAGTTTCAGATGGGATTTCTGTAATCCTGTTGAAAGAGGGGCAGTTGACGCGCCTAAAAACTCATGTTGTGGATAAAAATATTGGGTCTCATGTAGCTGCTACAATTTTGGAAAAGGGTCATGGACCTAAAAGCGGAGCTGGGGTTAAACTTACCAAGGTCCAGGGGTGGTTAATAAGTCATTTAAAGAGAATTTTTCATGTGGTCATAAGGGGTTAAAACAAGGTGGCAACCTTGATGCAAACCACGTTGTTCTTGCTAAGTGGGTTCAATCTACTTCGGTACAAGTGGGTGCAATGATGGAGAATGACACAAGGGACCTACAGGATCATAATGGCTCAGATATCGAATTCTTGGATGGTTAATATATGGAAGGTTATGACGAATATGGGTGTTTCGTGGAGGACAAGCATGATATGGTTCAGTAAGTTTTGATTACTTTTATTTATAATGTTTATCATGACGAGTTTCATGTTTTGGAATTGTTAGGGTGCAGCTAGCCCTATTTTCAGGAATTACTTTAAAGAGTATGTACACGAGTATCGTCTGAAGATCAATGCCTTATTTGAGCCTCGTACGGGTGGCTCACGGGCAGATAGGGTAATTTGTAAGATGATTTCCACACTCATCCCGGGTTGAAGCTCAAGGTTTCAGTGGGGGAGTAAGGCTTCTTTGGGATGACCCTGTGGTAATGGAAGTTACTCATATTGCAAACCAGTTTATTAATGGCCATTTCAAATTGGAGAATAGTTCGACATGGTTACGGTTTACGTCCGTGTATGCTAGTCCGAAGAAAAGCATACGAGATAATCTTTGGGAAACATTGTTGACGCTTACACCAAATAATGGCTCTCCCTAGATTACTGAAGGCGACTTTAATTCCATTGCCAGCATTGAGGAGCGCAAAGGCGGATCAACAAGGGTTTCTAGAGTTAGTAGAGCTTTTGCAAAGTTCATTTTTTTTAGCAAGTTTGGTGGATGTGGGTTTTCACGGACCTCCATTCACTTCGTCGCGTGGTGATATGTATCAGCGACTTGACAAGTTTCTATTAGGGATGACAAAATTACCCGTCTTCGACCCGACCCGACCTGATCAAAATTTTTCTTATGATTTTCGGGGATCGGGGCGGGACGAGTATTTAAAAATATAAAATCGGGGCGGGTTTGGGTATGATATGAAAATTCTTCGCCCTGCCCCGATATTTTTTTTATTATTTTTATTATATTTATAAAAATATCACTATATATAAATACTTTTAGGAGTTTTAAGCTATTTTTTTAGTTTGTGTTTATCTTAAATTTTTGTTAGATATTGTTCAAATTTTAACATATCTAATTCTAAAAGTCAATGGTCGAGTTTATTTTTTTAAATATGTATTTTTTTCTTCATATGAGTAATTTAATTGATTTTATTTTATTTTTTATATAGTTTAAAGTCTGTAAAATTTATATTTTGTAAATATAATGGTCGTTCGATTGAATCTAATATTTATCGTCGACGAAATTTAATATATTTTTTTACATTTTTTGGTCAGGTCGGGTTTAGTGTTTATAAATTGGGGCGGGCGGAGTGGGTAAATTATTAATTTATTTCCGGGGTGGGGCAGGGTCAGATTTTAAGATTAATATATCGGGACGGGTTCGAGGAGGCCAAAAACCCGCCCCGTCCCGTTGCCATCCCTAGTTTCTATTTAATCAGGATTAGGTTTCTCTCTTTCCAGAATCACATGTATATCATCTAAATAAGTTGGGTTCGGACCATCGGTCAATCCTTTTTTCCCACGCGTTAATAGAGAATGCCGAGGTAAGTAGACCGTTTCGTTATATTGCGGTTTGGAATGATCATCCCCAATTCTCCGATTTCTTGCATTCCATCTGGGATAATGAAGTTAGTCTTGGTTTTAATCTGAGTAAGTTCAAAACGGAGATGCTTGTTTGGAATTCAGAGGTCTTTGGTCACATTGGGAAAAAGAAGAGATGGCTTATGGCCCGATTGAGTGGTATTGATTGAGCATTACAAGTATCATTCAGACTTCTTAATTACCTTGAATACGAATTGCGGGCTGAATTAAAGGAAGTTCTAATCTACGAGGAGATTTTATAGAAACAGAAGGTGGAACGCTCAATGGTTAGCTCAAGGGGATCGCAATATGAAATTTTTCATGCCTCGACCATGGCTAGAAGATGCAGGAATAGAATTCTAGCGCTCAAATCAGAGGGTGATATTTGGTGTACTGACCTGTCAGAATTAGCATCAATGGCAGTCTAGTTCTTTAGCAATTTTTTCATCGGCTCTAATGAGATGCTTTCTATCTATGAGATCAAGGGTAAGTTTGTGCAGATTCCATCTCAAGAATTAGAGGGTTTGGCGTCGCCTATTGTGGATGATGAAATTAGGCGAGCAATTTTTGGAATGGCTCCTTTGAAAGCTCCAGGGTTTGACGGGATTCAAGCTTTGCTCTATCAAAGGAATTGGCAAGTGGTTAGGGAATCGGTTTGTAATTTAATTAAAGGAGTTTTCTTTGATAATTTTTGGCATGAGGATTTGAATAATACAATTCTTGTTCTATTGCCAAAGGTTACCAATTTAAACATATTCATCAATTTCGCCCTATTAATCTTTGTAATGTGATTTATAAAGCCATTATGAATACTATTCTGCATCGTTTAAAGCCGTTCCTGCCTGCCTGGGTCTCAGAGAATTGAACGAGTTTTGTTCCAAAAAGGTCAATCATCTATAATATAATAATGACTCGAGAGGTGATCCACTCTATGAATAAGAAAAATGGGCGAAAAGGATGGATGGCTGGAAAAGGCATACGACCGGCTTGTATTGAGCTTAATCAATGTTACACTTTGTGATATTGGTATTCCGGATGGCTTGCGGAATATTATTATGCGCTGTGCTAAATCGGTTAGAACTCAAATTTTATGTATCAAGTCTTTGACAGAATCTTTTACACCTACTCGAGGTATATTGTAAAGGGATCCGCTATCACTTTATCTCTTTGTGCTATGTATGGAGCGATTAGCACAAAATATTCAATTGGCTATTGATAGGGGTGCGTGGAAGCCGTTCCGGACATCTAGTGCATGCCCTGGTATTTCTCACCTTTCTTTCGCCGATGATATAATTTTATTCGCCGAGGCATCTATTGAGCAAACAATTGTCATACAAGATATTCTTTGCTGGTTTTGTGATGTGTTTGGTCACAAGGTAAGTATCGCTAAAACCACGATATTCTTTTCTAAAAATTTGCCGGTTGAGAGTGGAGAGCATATTTGCAGCACTTTCGGCTACTCGAAAGTAAATAATTTAGAGAAATATTTGTGCGTTCCTCTTTTACACACGAGAGTCAATACGACCACCTATCAATATTTACTCTCTATGATTCAGGATATATTGTCTGGTTGGAAAGCGAAAACTTTATCCTTTGCTGGGCGTGTTACACTTGCCAAAGCTGTCCTCGCCGCCATCCCAATTTATACAATGCAATCGACGTTGATTCCCAAGAACATCTGTGTGGAGATTGAAAGACTAATTCGATGATTTATGTGGGGAATCACGTCCTAAAAAAGAGGTGTTCATAAATTTAAATGGATTGATATCCGTCAGCCGGTAGAGGTGGGGGGTCTCGGCTTTAGAGACTTAGAAAAATAGAATCAAGCGTTCTTGATGAAGATTGCCTTTCAGTTGCTAGATAAGAAAGATCAACTTTGGGTTCGATTTCTTCGCGCTCAATATAAATGTGGAGATAGATTACCGGAGGCCCTCCAACAGTCTAATTGCTCGCACATATGGAAGGACATTGCTCGTACATGGTCCCATGTTTGTGATAATGTCGTATGGTGCATAGGAAGTGACAAGGAGATCAAATTTTGGTTTGATTTGTGGTTGGTGGACGTTGGTCCACTTATTAATCACGTAACAGCTGCTGGCACCATTTGCATGGAGAAGGTTACTGTTGCAGAGAAGGTTGATCAGGCCGGCGATTGGAGATGGTCTAGGTTTGATAAATTACTGCCAACGGATATACTGCTCCGTATAGAAGCAGTCAAAGGTCCCTGTGTATCGCAGGTTGAGGATGTAGTGGGATGGATATTAAATCCGGACTTGAGTTTTACAATTCGCTCAGCGTACGCAGAGATTGCCAAAAGCGGGGATAGTTTGTCGAATCTTGACCCGGTGTGGAAAATAATTCACAAATTCTGTGGTCCTCAAAGAATCAAGATGTTTCTATGACTGATTTGCCGCGATAGGGTGATGACCAGTGTGGAGAAAATGCGTCGCCATTTTACGGTGGATGGAAGTTTTCCAAATTGTTCATGGCCGATGGAAGATATTAATCACTTACTCCGGTTATGCCCAACATTAGCGGTTACATGGACTAGACTTGTCAAGTCGGATCATTTACAAGAGTTTTTATCCATGGACATTAAAGCTTGGGTGAAGATGAACCTCACGGACCCTCGAGGATTTGTTACTGAGGTGGAGGATTGGGACTTATTGTTTGGTGCGATTCTGTGGAATCTATGGCTCGATCATAACTCGGTTGCTTTTGAATCTCCACTTGAGGACAAGCGACCTTTTCTTGACCGGTGTCGTCATCTTCAAGTGAGTGTAGTAAGGGCGTTGGCCATAGTCCATCGTGCTAATAATGAATCAGGGGGAGATGCTCCTAATGCTGCTCGAGAGCATGGATGGAGTAATCCGCCGAATGGCTGGGTAAAATTAAACTCCGATGGTGCAGGACAGGAAAGTACAGGTCATGCGTCATGTGGAGGGGTGATTCGTGATTCGGAAGTATGTGGATCATAGGATTTAATAAATTTATTGGTGTATGTTCAGTACTTAAAGTTGAGCTTTGGGGCGTCTATTTAGGACTTATCGAGGCGTGGAATTTGGGGAATTGAAGGATATTAGTGGAAGTGGACTGTTTAGACGTGGTTCATCAAGTTTGGCGGCGTTGTAATAGTTCTCCTAAGGTATCAATTTTGTTACATATCACATCCCTTTTGGAGCTAGATTGGGAGGTTTGTTTCCAATATGTTTCTCGCAATGGAAGTCAAGTCCCAGATAAAATGGCCAACCTTGTCCTGCATGGTGATCTCAGATTGTGTTGGCTTGCATCCCCCTGTTGCGATTATGAGTATAGCTTTTATTTTAGTTAGCTGATTAATGGAGGCTGCTCTTAGTATAGTTTTTATTTTAGCTAGCTAACATGCTTTTATGATTATTATTGATGTTATATGATACTATTATGGGTACTCTTTTCCTCCATTTAGCTCTAAGGAGGTTTTTAATGAGGCCCTAATAGTATCGTCGTTACTTTCCCTTTTCACCAAAAAAATATTAACTTAAAATTTAAACAAATTATTCATCCAGTTTTAATATTAAATTTTAGTAATTTCCTAAATTCTTATTTTTAACTTAAATATTAAATAAGTTATCGAACTTTCAATTAAAATCAATTATGCTCAATTAAAATCAATTATGCCCCAAACTCGACAAAAAAAATCAATTATGCCATCGAATTCGGTTAAAAAATCAATTCAGCCCCCTTGCCACGTCCACTTCCCACGATGTACAACCACATAATCATCGTTGACCGCCACGTCAGCATCGTAGACTATCACATCAGTACCGTTAACTGCCACGTCAACAATGTAACGGTCAACATCGGTCAATGAGTTAATTTGATGCAATTTACGAACTAAAAGATCTAATTGGGTGCATTTTTCAACGAGACGCTGAATTAATTTTTGGATCAAACTCGAAAGCAAAAATAACCCTTTAGCCTTTAAAAAAAATAAAAGGGGAATGTAATAAACACTGCCCCGTAATAAATGAAAGGATTTTGAAGTCTTTCTTCATTCACTCAATTGAATGAATCTGGGAGGGAAAGTACCCACTTCTTTTATATTTTGGGGTTAATCACCGCTTAAGTTCTTTATGTTTAGGTACTTTGCATTTAGTTTTTTTATCCTTTATGTTTTAGTTTAATTTATTTAAGTCCCAATTTTAGATTTAATTTATTTAGATTTTGACCTTTAGGTTTAGGTTCTTTTTTAATTAGATCCTCTTCATAAAATTAATTAATAATTAAGCCTTTTAATTTGTTTTAATTTGATTTGGTCCTCGTATAAAGATTTGATAATTAATTGGCTTTAATAATTTGATTAATTTGTGAATTGATTTCTAATTAAAATTGTTTTAGTCTAATTAGGTGCATAATTTGAACTTGATTAATAATTTAATTTTAATTTATTTGATTAAATTTGAATTTGTTGTACTTGATTTTTTTGAATTAGTTTATGCCTTTTTAGTATGTGTTTATTATGCGTTATTTTTCATGCATTTAGCAGCATAATTATTTTTTTATTGCTAGTGCTATGAACCCCTTTCCTTGAGATATTTTTTTAGACAACCAAAACCATTAGGTACCAATTTTGGGTGTAGTGAGGGTACCAATTTTTTATTACATGTTTTCGGTTGTACTCATTCCAAAATGATCGATGGTAACTCCAAACGTTTGACGAGCTTTTGAAGGCCCAACCAATTTTAGCTCGGACTAAAATGGTGTCGACAACATGTCGACTCCGCTGGGGAATATTTTGAGAGTCGAGCCAAAAAAGGACACATTGTCTCAAAAAAAGGATTTGAACTATTGGTGATCACAAAAAATTGAAGGATTTTGTATTTTACGGAGATTGTTCAATACGTGGTTACCTTGTGGTCAATGTTCCTTTGCGCACTTGCATATCATAAGCTCTCTACCTGAGCTTCGTCTTGCTTAAGTGGTTGTAATCGCTACCCTTCGATAGGTTAATCCTCTCTACAAGAAAGCGTGTTGCTTCTGAGGTTCACATATTTTTTGTCTTCGAAAGGTTAAACCTTCATACAAGCTTAGAGGAGTGAGCCCTCTAAATTGAACTCGGTCCGTAGAAGCCTATAATGAGTGAGAATCGAGGTTCTTATTGTCCTTAGTAGGTTAGTAAGGACAATTTGGGCACTGTTACCTCTCCAAAAGTACTATTTTTAATGTCAATCTTACAATGCTTTTGCTTGTTTTTAGGTACATTTAGTCGCATTAGGATGTTAAAATCATGCATTTACATAGGGAGTTTAGAATTCTGTCTATGCCAGTGTGAAGGGTAGTTTTGTTGGCAATTTTGCAGGTTTGACATAGTATTTGGCACAGAAAAGCAGCACAATAAGGAATTCCAGAGAGAATGTCGAGTGTTGTTGGCACAGTTGGACCAGACAATGCCAAGCACCGGTTGGCAGAAAAGTGAACTTGATGCCATGCCAAGAAGCTGTTGGACCCCAAAAAAATAGGACAAGACTAGGCTCCGAAATGATAGCAATTGCATCAATCTCTGAGAAAATAGCGGATAAGATGGTGCCAAGATTGGTTGGCAGATTCATGCCAAGCTTGGATGCCAAGGCAACATCGGCAGTATGACGTCAACCCTAGCCTGATCAGCTCTCATTCAAACTTGGATAAGATGATTATCCCTTATCCCTTGATCATTTGAAATTCAAAAATTGAAGAGCTTATCCTATCCCTTGCACGCCTATTTAAACACCAACCAATAAGGCTTTTGGGGAGTGTTTTTTTGAGTGATCGAGTGAGGAGTTGGAGTGCGACGATTGACAACCGGCTGCACCAAGGAGGGTGGTTCGACCACTTGGCCGAAAGCCTGGATCTTGAGGGCTACATCGAGAGACCCATCTCGCTCATTCTCTTGTTTTAAGTAGTTTAATTTCGTTTTAATGATGATGTATTTGGAAAACGTTTGTGAATTTTTGGTTAAATCCCTCACTCTAAACTAATCTAATAGTTGGTGGGGGATGTTTTGCATTGAGCATTGTTTTATGTCTTAGTTTTTGATAATAAATCTGCCTTGGCAATGCTTTATCTATTCGGCATACTTTAATATTTTCTAAATACTATGCCAAGCGAGAGCTGGAACTATTGGCCTATTGCCCATCAATATCTTAACAGACTTGGGGTGGCAACGATTAAGTTGTTGAATACTAAGGTGAGAAGCTTTGAGAGAAGTCATTCAAGTAGATAAACTTACTTCGGGAGTGAAATTTACCCCTTAGGAGTATAGATTGGATCTTAATCAAATTGGTTTATTTAAAAGCAAACACTATAGAGATATAGGGGTTTTTACATGATCAATTTAGGGCAATGACCGTCGAGAGAGGCTTTTCTAATTTTGAATCTGCTCGGCAAACAATGCCAAGACAGGTTGTTATTAAAGGTTGACACGACATGAATAGCGTGGAAACCAGGCATTCCATACCAACGCTCATCATTCATTAAAGCACCTTCCTTGCCAACATCTTCACTTTACTTTTATTTCTTTTATATTCAATTATTTCCAAAACCAACTTCAAAGACAATTGAATTCCAAGTTAATCTCCGTGGGACCGATACTCAGCTTAACTGCTATATTACTTGCAGACCATGTATACTTGCACGCAAAAGACTCATCTTGGCACTATTTTATACTTTTTCAATACATATCTTCTGCCCTTTTTGCCAGCATTCACTTAGAGAGTCTACAAGTTTTTGGCGTCGTTGCCGGGGATTGCGACGGAATTTATTGCTTTAATTTTTACTTGTTTTTTTTCTTTTCATTTTACTAACTTTGCTTTTTTTGTTTTGATCATTAATTTTTTTCTTTTTTAGGAAAGCTACAAATAAGAGTATGGGCAACCACATATGCTATGATGATGACTACATTTTTCCCACTTATGACTACCAATATCCAACTCCAAGAGTTGTCCATGAGAAAAGACTATATGAAAAGCATGAAGAGGATGCCTATACAACACTATCGGCACAGATTTTTGAACTAAAAAACATGATTGCATCAATGCAAGTGCCTAACAAGTTCAACAAAAGGCAAGCAACACCCGTTGTTTGTGCATATTGTAGAGGATGCCACTCGTTTGACAATTGCCCCTTCAACCCTAATTCCTATTGTTACATGGGGCACTGTAATGTGAACAACCCTTCCTCCTACAACTTCACCCCAAGATGGAACCAGCAGAAAAATATTTTTTGGAATGATCAAGATGACGATTATTTTTATGCACCTAACAACTTTGCTGCTCCACCAGACTTCAAACAAATGCCATCCCAAGGTAGCATTCTTCATGAGAAATCAGTGACAGATCTTTATGGATCTAATAGATCATTTGCCATGGTAGAATTGCCTATAGAAATGCTGATGCACAACAATCCACCTCAAGAGCAAACAAATTACATTGGAGCCGCACTTCAAGAAGCCATGGATGCTATGAGAGGCTTGGAGGAACAAGTATGGAGGCTTGCAAATACCGTGAATGACATTCCATAAGAGAACGAGATAGAGCTTCCATCAAGGCAGCAGGAGGTGGCAAACACTTCGGTTAGTGGTAACAATCAGAATGCCATGGCAACACTACATCAACAAGCTGTCAATTTTCTTCCTCTATCTGCTCCTCAAGAAATTCAGAATCGACATTACGGGTATTAGGTTTTTCCTAACACACTTGAATCAATATATTATACTGATGAAGAGTATTTAACAATAGGTACATTGGACTCATTAGTGGTAATAGAGTGTGAGGAAAAATTTGAGGGCAGGGATCTTGAACACAACAACATCGAGGTAAAGCTAGATAATGTTGCCAAGTTCCATGCCGGGATAGAAGGGGATTCTGAAGTTCCAAACCAAGAAGACTAAGGCAAATAACCGATTATTTGCCAGGAAGAGAAATCAGTGCCAGCAGGTGAAACCTAAGGAAATGGAGAAGGAAGTGGCAGAGGCTGATGATGCCATATCACTATCTAATGCCATACCACTATCTAATGCCAGACCGCTATCCGATGCCAAACAGCAGTCGGATGCCAACACCACCTCGACAAAACCAGTGGAGCTATCATTTGCCAACCCTACCTTGGTAAAACAAGCATATATTATTTTTGACATTTTTAAAGCTCTTAAATTGTACAGACGAAATTGAAGAATGCCATGCAGTTGAGCCAATAGAATCCATTTTGGATGAGAACCTGGCATTGAATTGCCAAGGACTGAAAGCTAATTCCATAAAACAAAAGTGCGGTGGCAGAAGAATTGAGCCACATAGAAGATCGATTCTGGTCAAGACTGATGGCATGAAGCGAGGTGTGCCCAAATGGCTTGTTGCTGGAAGGAAAAGTGGATATCGAATGACTAAGAATGAAGAGCTAAAACATGAAAAATTTGCTGTAACAAAAATGCCAGAGATGTTGTGGCTCAAAATTGAAGATTTCATGAAGACTCTGGAACAAAATGAGGATGACTATGCCTCGACAACAAAGACATTCTTCAGTTTTCTAAGGTGGTTGTTCAAAGCCACCATGGTATAATATTATCTTCATTGAGTAATCGAGAATTTGGCATGATCAAAGGAAAACAATTTTTTGGCTTTCTATGTTGGTTATTTAAACCAAATATTGCCACAGCCTACCATCCACCAACCAAGGGACAAAGATTAAAACACTATTTGGAAGGTGATTAGAACAATACCATGGAGGTTATCCTCCTGGTAGAGGTAACGTAACATCCTCATCAGGTTTGAATTTTTGTAAATATTAGG
Organism: Hibiscus mutabilis; assembly: GCA_019671005.1. Classification (NCBI taxonomy): domain Eukaryota; kingdom Viridiplantae; phylum Streptophyta; class Magnoliopsida; order Malvales; family Malvaceae; genus Hibiscus; species Hibiscus mutabilis. Next base: position 17,449,001 of record CM033732.1, read on the forward strand.
TTAGTTGTTTTTCTTTATTTTTAGGTTAGTTGTTTTTCTTTGTTTTAGGTTTTAGGATTTTTGTAAATATTAGGTTATCCTTCTACTTCACATCATTATCACCATTTATTGCGCTACCATTATTAAACCTCATTAAACACTCAACCTTTTCACTTTCTTACCCTAGCCAATTTTAAAAAATCAAATCTCTCTCTCACTTTTCTTTTTATCGAGCAAGAACCAAGCACTTATTCGTCTCTTATTCTTTATCCCTTGTTCAAAACTGTTCCAAATTCTTAAGCGTTTCCTATGGCTTCGTCATCTACTCCCTTCAAATGATTTTTCAACGAGGAGATCCGAAAAAAGTGTGAAGCAAGCTTTGCTTCAAGGTCTTTTTGTTATGAGAAACACTTTGATTTTGAGACCGACACAACCATTGTATTCCCTCAAGAATTCATGGCAATAGTCAACATGCACAAGTGGAATCTGTTTTGCCAACAAAAAGGGGAGATTTATGTCACCATTGTTCAAGAATTCTATGCCCATCTTGTGACCAAAGATTTGCCCTTCTTGATGATTATAGGTACGCGTGTGCATTTTGATGAAGGGTATATTACCACTATGTTTAAATTGGATGGTGCAGGGGATAAATATTTTGAGTATGCCGATTGGATGAATACTGCCAAGAAAAAAAGTTGTTGGCAGATTTGTGTGAGACCTGGCACGTCATGGACAGTGTCATCGAAGGGCCACCGAGCGGTGAAACGATTGGTATTGAAACATCAATTTAGAGGATGAAATCACTTTTAAAGGCCAAACTGATGCCTATAACCCACAATGAGTCTGTCTCGGAAGAAAGGCTGATTTTATTGCACTCCATCATGATAAGGCACAAGATTAACGTTGGCAGGCTCATTATCGATGAAACTTATAAATGTGCAGCAAGAGGTAATGGCAGTTTGTTCTTTCCTTTATTAATTTCTAACATTTGCATGCTCCATGGTGTGCCAAAGCTTAATACAAAGAAATGTCAAAAGATCAAGGGAACAACAATCACAGCTGCTATTTGGAGAAAACTCACCGCTGCCGAGCCAAAAGAGAAAGGCAAGGGGAAGGCAAAAGTGCCCACGCCCAAAGACAAAGGTGTCAAAGGCAGTGCTAGACACCATGCCTGCAGTTCACTGGCAGTGCTGTCTCAAATTTACCATCGCCAGGAGATCATTCCCTGAAAGTTAGAGACAGCTGAGGAACTCAATGATAAGTTTGGGCACTACACAAAGGAGGGGGATGCTATCATCAGGGAGGTTCTTGAAAAAATGTCCCCTGATTTTGTACCAGTATTTCTAGATTTCCATGCCGAGCCCTCTGCCAGCGATGATGCCATGCCAGCCAGTCCAGTTCATACCCCATCCGATGCCACAATCCCATTATCTCCAGTTCAAGTCGATTCTTCCAGTTCTGATTCCTCATCTGAATCAAAGGAAGCCAAAGCCAGGTCTACTAAAGCCAAGTCACCAGTGACACATGCTATACATATGGCATCTGATGCCTCTGATGCACATGCCGCATCAAAACCTGGCAAGAAAATAGAGGAAGTTAGAGCCTCCACTGCTGCTTCAAAACCGAGCATGAAAGTAAGGAAATGAATGGCCCCTAATCGTGGGACATTTGTGAAAAGAAAGACTCGCGTCACACGAAAAGAAGTCTTCGAATGAGAGTCCTCTTCTTTCTAAACTCCTTTACATTTCATTTCTTTGCATTTACATGATCATGCATTTTTTCTGTTTTAATTGTATATATGTGTTGTTTTCATGCATTGAGGACAATGCACATCTTGGGTTTGGGGGTGTGCGTTTCCTCACATTTATGCCATGCCATGCATTTCATGTTTTTCGTTGCCATGCCATCTAGGTCATATAGAATAGATGCATACCGAACCATTAAAAAAAGAGAGAAAAAGAAAATTTTGCCTCAGATTAATTTTGAAAAATGTTAACACTTGTTAGGCAAATTTAATTTGATCTAGGTGTCTGTCCAATGAGGAAATTTTAATCTTTAGTTGTTATGCAATGCCAGCGGAGTAGTATGTCAGGTTTGCTTGGTAATTGATCTCTAGTTTAGGTTATTGAATTTACACTTAACACGTAGTATGTATCCAATTCCTTAGCAAACTTAGTCTTTTTGAAACTATGCTCAGACTTTAAAAAAATGATGTTAAGGTAATATAAACTAATACTGCAGCAATGTTCTGCCAAGGTAAGAAAACAATAGAACTCTCCTCCACCTTAGGGATAATAAGTTACTTGGGGCTTCGTGGTTTGCTCCCTCTTATTTCTCAAGTCCAAAACCTTAGGGTATGAGTTGAAGAGAAATCCTAGTGATGTCTAGATTAAGGTGGGGATTCGTGGTATGCTCCATCTTATCTCTCATGCTAAATAGTGTCATGAAGCAAGCTTAAACTAATGACAACAGAAACCCTTGGCAAAGAAAAAATGATAAAAAATAAGAATATGAGTTTAGGTAGTAAAATTGACTAAGGGAGTGAAATGATACTTGATTCATATTGCCTGCACATCATGCACCCTTCAGGAACTTAGACTATAGTTATATTGCTGCACTTGAATTACTACCTGCTTGGCATTATTGCATTGAGATACTGAGGATAGAAATAGAGCCAAATTCTGCTTGCCAGCACGTGTTGGCATTCCAACCAAAATTTTGCCGAGGTAACATTTTTGCTATTTTTGTTTTTATTTTGTTTGCATTACTCGAGGACAAGTAATGAGTTAGGTTTGGGGGTGTGTTACCTCTCTAAAAGTACCGTTTCTAATGCTAATCTTACAATGCTTTTGCTCATTTTTGGGCACATTTAGTCGCATTAGGATGTTAAAACCATGCATTTACATAAAAACTTTAGAATTCTGTCTATGCCAGTGTGAAAGGTTGTTTTGTTGGCAATTTTGCAAGTTTGGCATAGTATTTGGCATAGAAAAGCAGCGCAGTAAGGAATGGCAGAGAGAATGCAGAGTGTTGTTGGCACAGTTAGACCAGACAATACCAAGCACTGGTTGGCAGAAAAGTGAACTTGATGTCATGCCAAGAAGCTGTTGGACCCCGAAAAAATAGGATAAGATCAGGCTTCAAAAACATAACAATTGGATCAATATCTGAGAAAATAGCGGATAAGATGGTGCTAAGATTGGTTGGCAAATTCATGCCAAGATTGGTTGGCAAGGTAGCGTTGGCAGTATAACGTTAGCCCTAGTCTGACCAACTCTCATTCAAACTTGGATAAGATGATTATCCCTTATCCCTTGAGCATATGAAATTCAAAAATTGAAGAGCTTATCCTATCCCTTCCTTGCATGCCTATTTAAACACCAACCAAGAAGGCTTTTGGGGAGTGTTTTTTTAGGTGATCGAGTGAGGAGTTGGAGTGCGACGATTGACAACCGGCTGCACCAAGGAGGGTGGTTCGACCACTTGGCCGAGAGCCTGGATCTTGAGGACTGTATCGAGTGACCACTCTCATCCATTCTCTTGTTTTAAGTAGTTTAATTTCATTTTAATAATGATGTATTTGGAAAATGTTTGTGAATTTTTAGTTAAATCCCTCACCATGAACTAATCTAATAGTTGGTGAGGGATGTTTTGCATTGAACGCTGTTTTATGTTTTAGTTTTTGATAATAAATCTGTCTTGACAATGTTTTATCTATTCGGCATACTTTAATATTTTTTAAATACTATGCCAAGCGAGAGCTGTCACTGTTGGCCTATTGCCCCTCAATATCTTAACAGACTTGGGGTGGCAACGATTAAGTTATTGAATACTAAGGAGAGAAGCTTTGAGAGAAGTCGTTCAAGTAGATGAACTTACTTTAGGAGTGAAATCTATCCCTTAGGAGTATAGATTGGATCTTAATCAAATTGGTCTGTTTGAAAGCAAGCACTAAAGAGATATAGGGGTTTTTACATGATCAATTTAGGGCAATGACCGTCGAGAGAGGCTTTTCTAATTTTGAATCTACTCGGCAAACAATGCCAAGACAGGTTGTTATTAAAGGTTGGCACGACATGAATAGTATGGAAAACAGGCATTCTCTGCCAACCCTCATCATTCATTAAAACACCTTCCTTGCCAACGTCTTTACTTTACTTTTATTTCTTTTCTATTCAGTTATTTCCAAAACCAACTTCAAAACAAAACAACTTTTTCTCAAGGCAAGTAACAATAAAAAAATTGAATTCCAAGTCAATCTTTGTGGGATCGATGCTCAGCTTAACTGCTGTATTACTTGCAGACCGTGTATACTTGCATGTGAAAGACTCATCTTGGCACTATTTTATACTTTTCAATACATATCTTCTGCTCCTTTTGCCAGCATTCACTTAGAGAGTCTACAGGTACCCATTCTTTAAACCATAAACCACATGTAGTGAGTCATAGGAGTCCACCCAATTAGAGTCATGTCGAACCTTAAACTTTTAGTGGTCACCTAATTATGTACACGACGGTTGCACATTTCTTTCCTTACTCTTTTTACATTTATGTTCAAGCATGTTAATTTTTTCCTTTAGCATAACGATATGTGGTAGTAAGCATGTGGGGCAAGATCTTCAATAATGCATGTTGGGTAGCTAGCATATATGGGTAGGATTTATTTATGGCTTATCATGACTTTATTATTCTATTGTTTTCGTACTAACATAGTTTTTTCTTTCTCACATGCATCATGTTCATGACATGTAAAAAGGATGTTGACATACAATTAGCCGTTTAAAATGGAAGGTTTTTGTAATCGAAGTTATGAAGATTGTTCTATGAATGGTCAATTCTAAATCAATACCTTCTATGCATTCGTGCATTTAAACATTAGCATTGTAATTTCATGCATTCATATTTCATATTGGTAGATGATCGAGCAGCTATACATGATGAAGAATATGAAGATTCAAGGGAGAGATTTTTTGGCACTCACACGGAGAAGACCCTTGTCATATCTTTTTAAAATTTTTGTATGCATTGAAATTTGTTTTGAGAAATCAATTTTGTAAATAAATTTTTAGCGATGAATAAATGATCATATTTTCAAAAATGAGCTTTCAAACTATAGCTATGAACAATGAAGTAAATTTATAAAATTTTGAAGTTCCATGAAAATCAAACAAATGAAATGCTCTTTGGAGAATCGAGGTTATAGACCTTTGACTTATGACAAGATTAATCTTTCACTTGAAACCAAAAACAATATCCCTTGATCTTTTTAAATTCTCCATGACCAATACTGGAAAAGCCAGACATGATGCACGGTTAACATTCCATGGAAGATGATGTTCGAGTAACACCTCTATTTTTTTGAAAGTATGACCCAAAATCAACTTGTTTTTTTGTGTGCAAGATTAGCCTTCTATGGAAGACGACATCCAAGTCATGCCTTAGTTTCTGAAAGTTTGACCTAAAGTCAACTTATTTTTCTAGCCTACACCTCAAAGACATGAAAAATCAATATGTTAACTGGTGTGCGAATCTTCCAATAAGAAAACAAGGTGGGACATCTCGTGTCGATTCTGTGAATGAGCTCAAACATTGGGGCATGCATGAAGAAAAAAAGAAGAAAAATGAAAAATGAAAAAAGAGAAAAATAAAAATAAAAAGAAAGATTAGATTATCATGCATTATTTGTTTTTAGATGATTCTGTGAATAAATGAGGTAACTCTGAATATCTATCCTTCTGAGGATAACTCTTCTGCAAAAATATCCATGTATGAGATGACATTTGACATTCCTTCAGTTTCCCTTCTCAAAAAGAGAAAATTATCATTTGTCTTCCCCGTTGAGCCTTGCAATTTTCTTTTATTTGAACCATAACCAAGGATCACCCTCCACACTGGGGGCAATGGTGAAGAAATGTCCACTCACATGAATAAATTGTCTATTCTGATCAATTTAGGTGTAAAAAAAGAAGATATGTTTCAGCTATAAGAGGTGACTTGTGCTCAAATAAAAAAAAGGTTCTAAATTCATGAAAAAAGAGGGAAAAAGAGAAAATAGAAAAAGAAAACATGAAATGAACAGAACGAGAAGCACACATCTGAAGTCACTTGTCAAAAATTACTCCCTAGATTCTAGTTACCTCCAAGCAGAAGTTGTTTGAATATTTGGATCCAATAATTGTGGAACTATCATGAATCCTCGAAGATGAAAAGAAAAAAAAGAAATGAGCTCTAGGGTGAAAACCCAAAAATGGACAGTCTAGAGCGATCCAAGAAAAACTAAAATATGTTGAACATTTTAAGTCGAGCAAAGTGGGAACAAGATTCCAACGACAATAATTAATCTTTGGTTTATTCACCCTTAAACACTTGTTTGGGACTATGTATCATTTCTTTTATAACCCTGAACCATAGTCTACATTACGCTCCAATAAAATCCATTTTGATCATACATGGATATTTGATTTGAAAGGTATATCTTTAGAATCAATATCTCCTCTTGGAGTTAACAGTTTTGCTTGTATAAGAATTCTACATCTTTTAATGCATGATGAGATAATCAAAAAAGGGGGAAAAAGAAAATGAAAGGAGGATTTGATGACTACATAGATAGCTTATCTTTCATGTCCTTTTTACTTAGCTTTTGCATGTGTTTGAGCCTATATAGTTGCATTTAAGAGTAGTTTGCATATAGTTAGAGAGTTATGGTGCCTGCGCTTAATTGTTTATATTTTTATGCATTTAATGGGGAAGGTAGTGCAGTTTAATGGTGCTTGTACAAGAAGCAAGTGAGGCAGAGGAGTACTGGAGTAATGGAGTGGCATCCTCTTTTGTGACGAGCCAACTAAGCAAAAGACTTGAAGATGAACCTAGATTTTGGCACACATGGACTTCCATTCGATATGGACTCTCATTGAATGAAGTGGGAAAGCAAGATCCTCATTAAAAGACTTTGCGTACTTTAGGGTTTCTCAACCCTAGCTTTGCTACCTATATAAAGAAGACTTGGGCCACAAACAAAGGGAGACTGATCTTAGACGACAGCCCTTATTCTTCAGCTATCATAGAACCGCCTTAGTCAAAGGTCTAGAGGACTCGAAGAGAGTCATCGAGAGAGGCTTGAGGAGTACGAGACCTGTAGCACAGTTAAAGGGCTTGGAAAGGACGCCGAAAACCCTTTATCTTTCTTCTTCCTTGCTTTATAAACTACCATGCTCTTTAATACTTTTATTATAGATGTTATTTGCTCAGACATGAGCTAAATACTTTTGTTAGGATTATTGTTTTTAGGATATTATGTTTTAAGTACTTGTTTAATGCTATACCCTTTTCCTTTATCTATTATGTTCATTGTTCTTCATGCGTTGTTATTGTAAGAGCTATCGAGAGAGGCCTTTTAACTATTGATCTGTGGCTTAATATTGAGAGAGTTAGGTTATACAAATTTGAACAATGGAGCTTAAGCTGTCAACTTAGGTTCTAATCCAGCTTAGACATAAGTTTAGGATTTCAACGACTAATAATGAGAACTTTAATAGATAATAGAGTTGTTAGGGTTCAAGAAAACATGTATTACCATATCGTATTTGTTATCAACTTCTAGGTATTGAGAAAGTCAAGAAGTTAATTACAAAACCCCTGTCGAATAGGTAAAGACATAATTGGTTTACGCATACAAGTATTGCCAATCGATATAGCCTTCAAATAAGTAGTTAGCATAATTCCTAGGCAATGAACCCAGCTTCCATAATCATTTGAATATTTGCTACATCATTTGCTTGTCTTGATCATTGCTACTTTACTTTTATTGCATTTAGTTTTGGTAAATCACCATCAAACCAATACTTTCTTGCTAACTCTTGAGTACGATAACTTCGTATTTGTTAATCCAATCCCAGTGGGTTTGACACTTTAATCTATCACTTTATTACTTGATCGACGAGTATTGTTAAGTTTGAAAAAGTACTATATTTTATACCCTTTCTGCTCATATTATTGTTTAGACTTAAGCCCATTTAGTTGCATTTGTAGTATTTAATGTATAAATTCGTAGTCCTTTCGTTTATTGGGCTTGGCTTTTCATTTAGCTATTTTGTGGAGAAATTGCTAATGTTTTGCTTTATTTTATGTAGAAGGAGTTGCCGAGCCACTTGTCGCAGGTTGCCATGGAAAATCGCGATAAAACTATTATCTATAGCATTAATTCAAACGCATTGGATAATTACCCAGGTTCAAATTCAAAAGCAGAGTTAGTTAGAGATCAAATCCCATGGGTTTCACACTCAATTGGACTCTCTTCTCCTCGCCTATTTAAAGAGATCATATCAACACATCAATGAGTCGATAGTGAGAGACATCAGATCGAAGAGAAGGATTCATGCACAACCATTAACGTAGATTGGAGGAGTTCATCTTCTCTATTTCTTTTTATTTTGTATTGTGATCCACACATGTCTGGGTTTTATTCATTGTTTTTTCTTCTAACCCAACCATGAACTAGAATAATTTGGCTTGGGTTCTAGGGTTTATGGTCTATAAGGAAGAATTATTGGTTTTGGTTTTTAATTCTACAGACTCAGTGTTTAACCATTCTTGGTTCTTAATTTAGCTTCAAGGAAACTTGGGAAAGGAACTTGAATGCCTTTATTTATCTAGACTCAAGAGAGTTAGATTCATGAAATGAGTCGATACAGTTTTCCATTTAAACAATCGTTGGTGGAAACTAATTCACCTTAAGAATTAGGAATTAATTTCAGCGGCTAAGAAGAGTGAAAAAATCGATGTTTTCCACCCAAGGTTAACGTAGGGATGTATCACCAAGGCTTGCACATTCACCAGTTCTTCTGTTAGGGATAATTTGAAGGTATTGAAGAACACTCTGCCAAACATTGAAGGGAATTACTTGCCACATCAATTACTTACCACGATAGTTCATCCGATAATCACACCATTACTCACTATAAATCAGTTTATTCTCCCATATCGATTGTCTCTTTTTGTTTGATTAATTACTTTTACACTTAGTTTATTTTACTTGATATTTATCACCATCTATCATCATTATTTCTATTTTCTTTCAGTGCGAAAAGCTAAAAGTCAAGTTTCATCAATCCCTTTAGAGACGATCTTAATCTATACTATTACTTGCAATGTGTTCACTTGCACCGTTTGCATTGCACTTAAATCACGCAACAAGTTTTTGGTGCCGTTTCTGGGTATTGGAATATTGACTTTATTTTGAATTTCTTGCACCTTTGTCTTTTCATTTATTTATCTTGTTATTTGTTTCAAGGGGCTAACATTTTTGGTTTTGCGTCTGTGTATGACCAGAGCGAGACCGACAACACAAGACTACCCACTTTAAACCTGAGATTAAACGAGTTTTTTTGTAGAAGAATGAGAGAGTTAAGAGTAGCTATTGCAGATCCTGTTGATCTAGTTGGTAATCTGATCGCCTCTATCAATCCAAATGCCCTTGGCAATTTGAATGCTACAGTAGGAGGCAACGCAGCTCTAACAGAGGAACCTATATGTGTACAAAACATGCCCATCAAAGATCATTTACTTCTAGACCTTGGTGATCTCAACCCAGGAATTTCCGCTCTTGAGATTCAAGCCGCACACTTTGAATTGAAGCCGGTGATTTTTAACATGCTCAATTCAATTGGTCAGTTTAGCGGCTCAGCAACTGAAGATGCCAGACAACATCTGAAGTATTTCTTAGAAGTTTGCGATTCTTTCAGACAAAAGAGAGTCCATGAGGATGTCCTGAGGCTAAAATTATTCCCATATTCACTAAGGGATATGTCGAGAACATGGTTGAACAGTATACCATCCGGATCTTTAGAATCTTTGACAGATCCATGCCAGAGTTTCATTGTCAGGTTTAATTTTGCAAATATAACTGATAAATTGCATAATGACATGACCTCTTTTCGTCAAGTAGATGACGAATCCATGTACGAGGCTTGGGATCAATATGAAGAGCTTCTATGCAAAAGTAACCTATACAAATTCAAAGATTGGACACAAGTAGTGATGTTCTACAATGGAGTTAACGTACCGACTAAGATAATGCTAGATGCCTCGGCAAATGGCACACTCCTAGACAAATCACTTGAGGAAGCCTTGGAGATTTTAGACAGACTTGCCAACAATGATTACTAGTTCCCAACCACCAGAAAGGGAGAGGTGAGGTGAAATGCCACGACAATTGAGTTTGATTCATTAGATTCTATCTTAGCACAACTGACTTCTTTAACCAACTTCTTTAACCAACATGGTTAAGAATTTGCAACGACCCAGTAACACATAGGAGGTTAAGGTAGTAGATTCATTTTGTGATTCTTGTAATGATAACCATGATTTTTCTCAGTGTCTGTAGAACCCAGAGTCCAGTTTTATGTTGGAAACTACAACCAGAATAGTAACCCATATTCCAACACATACAATCCAGCATGGCGGAAGCACCCTAATTTCTCACGGAGTAATGAGAATAACTCTAACAATTAGACCTACCAAAACACAGAAGCATCAGGATTCAGACAAAACATGCCACGACAACAGTTGCCATAGCAACAATTATTACTAGCTAGTTCTTTTGAAACCATTTTCAATGCTTTTATGCTTAAAACTGAATATTATATGGCTAAGACTAGTAATTTCATGGAAAAGACTGACTCTTTTATTAACATGACTGAGATGGCGCTATAGAGTCAAAGAGCAATACTGAAATCTTTGGAGACCCAGGTTGGGCAATTTGACAAAATCCTAAGCTCAAGGCCACAAGGTAGTTTGCCCAGTGATACTGAGGTTGTACGAGGATCGAGCCATGAACAGTGTAAGGTGATCATCAATCGGAGTGGACCAAAGGCAAACAATGATCCTATCCAACCTGAGGATAGCAATCAACCAATAGAGCAGTCCTCTGGTGAGAAAGACATGCCCAAAAAAGATGATAGGGCAAATGCAGATGGTAAGCCTTTAGTAGTTTCCACGGTAAGTTCATATGCCACGACAAGTGCATCTAACGATATCAAACCATACGAGAAAAGTAAAGGCAAAGAGATCAGACTGCCACCACCATTCCCACAGAGGCTGAAGAGGCAGAAGCATGAGTACAAGTTCAAGAGTTCCTTGACATCCTGAAGCAAGTTCACATCAACTTGCAATTGGTCGAGGCGATAGAGCAGATGCCTTATTACGCTAAGTTCCTTAAAGATATTGTCTCTAAGAAAACAAGGTTGAGTGAGTTTGAGACAACTGCCTTGACATAAGGGTGTATGGCGATGTTGCACAACCGATTGCCACCCAAATTCAAAGATCCCGACAGTTTCACAATACCTTGTACCATCGGCAATCACTATACTGGGAAAGTACTATGCAACCTTGGAGAAAGCATAAATCTTTATGCCAAAATCTATTTTTCAATGATTAGGCATAGGGAAGGCGAGACCCACCACAGTCATGCTACAGCTTGCGGATAGATCTTATGTTCATCCAAAGGGAAAAATTGAAGACATTTTGGCAGAGTGGATAAATTTATTTTTCCCGCTGATTTTATTGTTTTGGATTGTGAAGAAGACCCATTATTCTTAGAAGATCGTTATTAGCAACGAGAAGGACTTTGATCGATGTTGAGAGAGGAGAGCTCACTATACGGGTGAATAGTAGCAAATCACACTCAACATTTTTAAAACCCTCAAGTATGCCAATGATCTGGAAGAATGCCAAGCTATTCAGACCATCATAGAATTTAACTTTGATGTGGAGGAGTATTGCCACGGCAATTTCATTGTCGAGCCTAAGGAACTTGAGGAGCCAGAATTAGACAGCGAGGCATAACAAGAAGCAAATTGGGTTGTGAATCGACCGGGTAAAAATTTCAAATCTCTTGATTACTCGAGTAAGGAATTTACGCCCCCTAAACCTTCTATTGAACAACCACTATTTCTTGAGTTGAATTCATTGCCAGAGCAATTGCAATATGCTTACTTGGGAAAGGATAACACCTTGCCCTTGATAATTTCTTCTCAATTACAGCTTGAACAGGAAAGAAAATCATCAAATCCTAAGCACTACTGGGGTGCTAAGTTCAGCTAAAAGCTCACTAGATTTACAGGGAAGAGGTACTTCAATTTCCTAAGATGTTTGTTCAAAGCCACCATGACAAAACATGCTTCTCGTTGTACAATCGAAAGTTTGGCAAACTTAAAGGAAAGAAGTTCTTCATTTTCCTACATTGGTTATTCAAGGAAAGAATACCATAGCAATTCTAAGGGAGGTACCATAGTCGGGCTGAGACTATAAATTAAGCACTTTAGGGAGGCAACCCTAACCTATTATATTCCTTTATTTTGCATTAGCATTTCTAGATTTGATTGTTTGTCAGTGTCATCATTTTTAGCAAGGCTTCTCAAGTAGAAACGACTTGAAGATCATGCAAGAAGGTCCTCCAAAAGCACCCACGGTAACAAAGAAGACCATTGTTACCAGACCTTCCCCAGCAAGTGCACTTGCCGCGACAATTCTCCATGTGCTAACAGATTTAATTCGTCCTTTGCTACAACGGTTTGATCGATTGGAGGCAAGGCATCAAATGTTTTGGTGATACATGAAGGACTGAGATGTAGCTCTAGAGAGAGAGTCATATCAGAGATTAATTCAACGTGCAATGTTTTTTTCCTCTATTTCCTGCTGAGTTATTCGCCACGACAGCTGATGCTGAGCCCGCTGTTAGCGACATTGCCACAACAACCGCTACCCCACTCAAAGTTAAAGCACCAGTTCAAGAACCTGAACATATTGAATCTTTTCATGAATTTTCAGATTCTGACGACACCACCTCTGTACCGTTGAAGTCCCCACCTCTAGATGTGCCATCAAAGAAACAACTGAAACGTAAGGTTTTGCCATAAGAAGCAGCCAAAATGAGGGTGAGCCGGTTGAAGAGGTCGACAAAATTAGGATTCATGACCATGCACCAGCTCCTCGACAGTAACTAAGGCAAGGCAACAAGTGCCTCAAACAACCAGCCCAAAGGACTCTACAAATTCATGGTGACGACCTTTTAAATTAACTCATTTACATTTCATTTATTTTGTTTTTCTTTTGTTTTGTTTTGCATGCATTGGGGACAATGCTTCTCTCGAGTTTGGGGGGTTGTCTTGTCTTTGTTTTGTCTATTTCATGTTAGTTTGCATATGTTACTTGCTATGACAATTACCTGTTAAACTGCCAAAACCTGCCGTGATAGCCTATGATGAGTTAGTTGCCATGACATTTAGATGAGAAAACCATAGATTTTAGGATTAGCAAGGAATTCACTCGAAATTTGCTATGATGTTGTTTATTCTGTTGTGACTTGTTGATCTAGCGAGACCCAATAAATGTTAGGTTATTAAAATTAGAAAAATATGCTAGAGGTGCCTATCTGGCTCTAGCCGTAAAATAACAATAATAACAATGATAATTGATTACTAGAGGTGCCTGTCATAACCATTTCGGGCTTGACGTTTCTAATAAACAACATAACAGATTCGCCACCAATCTTTTAAAAGGTGTGATTAGAACACCTAAAAATGGTTTATTTTAATAAAATCATTTTATTTTATTAAACCAACAATTTTGGTCTGGGAAAAAACCAAAAACGGGTTCAGGAGTCGGTTACGCGTGGGGAAGGATTAGCACCCCCACGGCACCCAAAAATTGCTACCTAGCCGATTACAAAATGTTTTAATGTCATAATTTGTAAGTTCATATGAAATTTAATTTATTGTCCATTTATGAGTATGATTTCATTTTACCGGCCCCACCACCCGGAGAATAAACTCTAATCACCGCCAACATTTATAACGCTAACCTGTCACCTCCTTTTGACAGGACACCCCATTAATTAGGTTTCACCTTTTAAACAAGCAATCACAAAAGCAATTAATGTGTTGAAAACTTTTATTTTTCTAAGTTGGTAATTATTAACCCTAAGAATTTTCTAAGTGTATTTTACCTATCAAGGTAAAAATATTATTAAGTGTATTTTATGATGTTGATATGAAGAGAATTTTATTAATTTTGAAGACTCTAAATCAACTAAGGCTCTAACACTAAAAGACTTAAACCTAAGGGTTTCACCTAAACTAATATTTTCATTTAAAGGCAAATAACTTTAAATTCATCAGGAAAGAAACAAATTAATGGCGCATATGAAAATAAAAAAAGGATTTAACTTACCGCATTAAAAAGGAAGGGTGTTTCATAGATTTCAAAAAAAGAGGTGTATCCATCTCTAAAAAAGAGTCAACACCATATTTGAACCGATTTAGTTAAAAGGTTAATTTTGCTTTTTCCTTTAAAAATATGATAAAAAGGTCAAGTAATTTTAAATAATTTAAGATAAAAGGGGAAAATAATTAATGACCAAATAAAAAAATTGGAATTATATGCCCTGGTTTAAAAAAACGTTTAAAGAAACTTTAATAATAAAAATGTAGGGATTCAATAAAACTGAAATGTCCCACTTTATTTAAAATGGTTATAAAGCCCCAAAACACAATTATTTAACTTTGTTTCAAAATAAATATTAAAACATCCTTTTAGATAAAAAACCATAAGTGTTCATGAGAAAAATAAGGGATGAAGAACAAAGGTGGTGAACCACCGTGCCGGCCGCCGTCCACCGACGGTGGTGTACCAAAAACTCCTATTTTTTGTTTGATCGAAATACTCGAATAAGGTTCTTTAAAACTAATAAAGGTTAGAATGGCTCCCAATTTCCAATATATTTGAAATAAATAAAATAAAATAAATAAAGCTAAAAATAAAAATAAGAAAGAATTACCAATGTGAAGAAATTTGCTTCTTGTGTTTTTACTGGAATTTCAATACAACTTGATCTTCTAAGGATTTTTTGATACAATGTAAAAGTGGTGAATTACAAGGGTGAGGAATGAATGGTGTAGTGAGTGGTGAATTGTGTATGAAGTGTTGTGTCTTACAAGTGATGGGGAAGGAGATTTATATAGCATTTTTCACTACCTAAAATACAAAAAATCAGAATATTAAATCCCTTACAAATATTGCCCTAAATTGTTTATTTGATTTAACTTCCTTTTTCCAATTGATTCTTGCTTGATTTTGCACTAGCTGCTTCCTTCTTTGATTCAATTTTGACCATCTTTCCCTTTTGAATTGCTTGAATTTTGGGCTGGTATCTTTCTTCTTTTTCTTTTGACCGATCTTCAGTGCCTATTTTGATTCTGACTTGGGATAAATTTCAGTGACAATAGCTGCCCCTCTTTGCTTATTTTGGTGAAACAAGAATAGAGCAAAGAACCAAAAAGAAACTAATTTTTTTGGCTGGACTGCAAACTGGACGTTAAATGTCAAAAATAAGGTTCCAGTATTCTTATGCCTGAACGGATAAGAAATTTTCATTCTTTTTATTCCTGGACAGATATGCAGGCTCCATTCTCCTTACGCCTGAACGGATATACGGGTTCCATTCTTCTTAGGCTTGAGCAAATAGGCGGGTTCTATTCTCCCTATGCTTGAATGAATAGACGGGTTCCATTCTCCTTATGCCTGAACGGATAGACGAGTTTCATCTTCCTTATGCCTGAATAGATAGCTGGGTTCTTTTCTCTTTATTCCTGAACAATTAGGTGGGCTCTATTCTCCTTATGCCTGAACGGACAGATGGGTTCTATTCTCCATACGCCTGAACGGATGAGTGGGTTTCATTCTCCTTATGCCTAAACAAATAGATGGATTCTATTCTCCTAACGCCTGAACGGATAGGCGAGTTCCATCCTCCTTATGCCTGAACAGATAGACGGGTTCTATTCTCCTTATACCTGAACGGAGAAGCAGGTTCCATCCTCCTTATTCCTGAACTGATAGACGGGTTTCATTCGCCTTATGCCTGAATGTATAGGCAGGTTCCATCCTCCTTATGCTTGAACGGATAGGCGGATTCCATTCTCTTTATGCCTAAATGAATAAGAGGGTTTCATCCTCCTTATGCCTAAACGGATAGGTGGGATCCATTCTCCGTCTACCTGAACGGATAGGCGGGTTCTATTCTCCTTACGCCTGAACGGATATGCGAGTTCTATTGTCCTTATGCATGAACGAATAGGCGAGTTCCATTCTCCTTATGCCTGAACGGATATGCAAGTTCTATACCTGTCAAAATTTAACAAATGCTATAATTATGATGAGTATGCTCCTAGGGATGCCTAATACATGAATGCATGTCCTTTTCTCTTTCATTTTCTTTTCTTTTTCATTTTTTTAATTTTTTTTTGGTTTTTCATTTGGGTTTTTTCCTCTTTGCTTCTTTGCACATTTGCTCCCTCAGCCCAGATAGTCAACTATGCTCTGCCATTTCATTCGTTGTACCTCTTTTCTTTATAGAGAACATCTGATCCTTAGACATTTGATCCAGATGTTTATTAAAATAATCTGCTTTGCCATTCATGCGTCTCTTAAAATAATATCAAGTATCTTTAGTGCCTCTTGTGAGTTCTCTAATTCTTGCCCCTACAGGGCACTTTGAAGCACTTGCCTGCTGCAATGCTTATTTCTACCTTGAATGTATTTGAATGCTATTGGCACCTTAATCTCTTTCTCTCGTGCTTATCAAAGTCAGGGATCTTGAACCTTTGCCCCAATGGTGGCATAGTTTGCCCATTGAACGCGACTCCTTTCTCTTTTCATGCTTTAGGGATTTCATATCTTATGTGAGGATCTTGCTTGAAAAGATGGTTGACCCTACACTCTTCAATACACGTGTTTTTTTACCTCCTCATGCAAGGTGATGCCCCCATTCAATCTGAGGTTCAACCATCGTTCTCTTTATTGGGTAGTCACTTTATTATTTCTTGACGCAATTACGAACATTTACTCATGGTTTCCTACAGTTGGGATTAATACCAAGAAATCTTTTGTCTTTCATGAATCTATGTCAATCTACTCGTAAGATGCAAGAAAAGGCTAGAATTGAGAATTTAAGGAAACAGTCATGGCAAACATGGAAAAGAGCAAAGTTAAGATGCCCCAAAATTCATAGTATGAATGATTCATGAATCCATCAACCGAATAGTATCCCACTTTTAAGTGGCTCTCTTTAACTCACCCACTCCCCAAATTTCAATTTTCCCACTTTTTTAATATTAATCAGACATTAGAAGTTTTAAGGTCTCTGAAGAAATGTTAACTCAATAAGGCGAAATGTGTTCTGCAAATAAACTCTTTTTCTCAGATATTCATGTGTGATCCAAATGGTCTTGAAAGGCTTGTAATGTAGGCTAGGCTCGTGTTACAAAAAATATGTATAGGCTCAAATACATGTTTTAAGGGTGATTAAACTAAAAAACAATCTTTCTTAATGAAATCTTTGTTCTTTTATTCTTTAGATCACTCTAGACTACCCATTTTGGGTTTTCACCCTAGAGTTCATTTCCTTTTCTAGGACATGTCTCCCTTGAAGGATTTCATACATTTTTTCTTTCATATTTCAGCTTTTATTTCTTCCTTCTTTTTCTTTCTTTTTTTTCTTTTTTGTGTCCTTTTTTGTTTTAAATTTAGGACATTTAGCTTGATTTGCTATAAATTTTCCTCCTTTGCAAACCGTATTTCATCCTCTTTGCCCCAATGTGGGGAGTGATCCTTGGTTAGGGTTCAATCATAAGAAAAATATCTGGCTCAAAACGACACCACAAAGGATTTTTTTCTTATTCGTGAAGGGAAATAAAGAAATGCCAAATGTCATTTCACACACAAATATCATTGAAGAGAAGCAGTATTTAATTAGTAGATATTTTGGAGTTATCACTTTATTCAACGACCTTAACAATAATTTCTGAGAGGAAAATTACTCAAAATATGTTTATGGGATTTCCCATTAATCCTAAACACACTTTATTGCCCTTCTATCTTGGGATTAGATCCAAGAATCATTCAGACAATCAATAATAGGGATTTTGCAAAGAAGATGTATGATGAAAATTGAAAATAGAAAAAAATGAAATATTTGCCACTTGAGAAAAATAAAGGAAATGCATCTTTAAACAAGTAAATTAGCATAGAAGCCCTTACAAAAGATCTCTAATGCTCATAGACAAAAGCAAAAGGGTTGGTTCTAGGTATGACCCCAACATTGCTCGGGAAAATCCTCTATTATCCTATTGTTAAGCATTATTCTAGGAAGGCATGGATGAATTCCAGCCAAGCATGCCCACATCTACTCTGTGACAAGATTCCATTGCTGGAGTAGTTTAGGTTATAGGCGCTCGTCATATTTTCCTTCCTCGAGTCTCCCACTTTTGATGGCCACTAATATTAGTTCCCCATTCATGACCATGTCCGCGAAACTTTTGGTGGCATATATGGTCGTATAAGGGACCATTTAAAGTCTCCACGGACATTGGAGTAACCTCGTTTTCTAATAGTAGAGGTTGAACTTGGTCTACCACATCTCGCCATGTAACACCCTTTACCCGGGTTAGTAGGAAACCAGTTCGGGAGCGTTACTAATGAACAATAGAAGCAAGAACAGGGCAAGAATAAGTTAACTCATCCCTATTAGATGAGTTACTTAACTAGCAAGTTACCAAACATTTAAAACTTATCATGTAAGCAATCACCTTTACATACATTATAGGTTACCAAAAATTTCAATTATCATCATCATACAACATCATTATTCGAAACCACAAAGCAAACAAGTTTCCATTTTCATTTCATTGTTCATTAACTTGATTACATATATATTTTCATGCATAACTTAAAAATCATAATCCATTTCACGTACCTTGATTCCAAGCAAGCATATGCCACCCTTACCATTCGAAATTTACCATTCAAGCTTATAAAAATACTACAACAAGGTATGTTTACACAAGAGACTATATTCTTTCACAAGATATTCGAATAACATAATAGTCTAGGTCAATTACATTGAACATTCATTAGACACATATCAATACTTATATGCGCAGCAAGATACATTTCCATTACATAGAATTATAGTTCATTACTTAATTTACATTAACCACCAAGTTCATAACATGATAGGCCCATTTAAGACATATATACATATACAAGTTCAAGTGTTCAAAATGCATGCACTAGACATTATATACAACTAAGTGTCACCAACTAGGGGAGTACAAAACAAGTATGTCCATACTTTAGATATGCTTGTGTCTTGATTCGAGCTCAAGAAATCAGGCTTCAGGATCAAGCAAAGATCGAATCCTTTAACATGTGGTTGGGAAGAATGGAAACAAGAGTGATAAGTACAAGAATGGAAACAAGTGAGGTAGCAACTAGTTCTAACCATTTTATTAACATGTATCACTTAACTAAGTTGCTTAGTCCAAGTTGGAAGCAATTCAATTCAAGCTTTGCTCAATATTTATTTCAAGCCAATTAGCATACTCAAGCAATATACACATTTCCATTCAAGTCAAGTACATATTAGTTCAAGTTTACATGTTTGTCTTTTCAAGAATACATATCAAGTAATCCAAGTAGAAAATTATTCAATACAAGGTTCGAGCATAAGCAATTATCATTTCAAGAGTTCCATGTCAAGAATCAAGCATTACATTTCAAGAAATTCGAGTAATTCAAGCTTACGTATCAAGTAATTCAAGTATCAAGTAGTTCAAGAATCAAGTAGTTCATGTATCCAGTAGTTCAAGAATTAAGTAATCTCAAGTATCATGTAAGCTTTATTCTTTAATTATTTCTCATTTGCTTTCTTTACTTTATGCCCTTGGTATTTAGTTGTCCAGGTAATCGAGTCTCCAACCAACTGTCGCCACAAGATGTGCCGTAGCACTGGTCAACCCTCCTACTGTCGCCAATTAGGGGCCTTAGCCTCGACTGTAGTCCACCCTTAAGCAATGAGCTCTAGACTCTAAGGCATGCCCTTCTACCTATCACCACTAACAACCAAGGCTTTGTTCAATTATGAATCACTTATTCAACTATTACATGTTTATGTCAAGCAATAGCTTATTTAAGGATCAATTCAAGTGATACATTGCAAGATCATGTTCATATGCACAACCCTTAGGTCAATTGAGCCTTAGATCTACACTTTGCAATTTAATCTTTTCATTCAAGCAAGCAATTAACATATGCCATCTCTTAGGCATCAAGCAAGATCTTAAGTTCATGATTTATATCATGTTAACAAGTAATTAAATCATAAAAGTACATTTAAGCACTCATTCGAAATGATCACAATCAAGTCATCAAGGTTCAAGCATTTGTATCAAAGAGCACTATCAAGCAAGCATTACAACAAGTCATATCCAAGGCTTGGAAGCATACATTTGTTTTCACTTTTCTTTCTAATTAATTTCTCAATTTTGCATGCTATTACTTATTCACAATTTTAGCTTAGTCCATTCTTCCCTTTTATACATATTCAAGTTAAAATTGAGATCATTAACATGGCATATCAATGGTAAGAAGATAATCATGCACATTTGTTTAGGAACTAAGTCCTAATCCTATTGTAAACTACACTCACAATACTCCAAGCTTAGCTAATCTTGGATCCAAATCCCCTTGTTTCTAGCTTTCAAATGCTCCTCCTTAGACCCTTCTCCCATGTTCTCTTCTCGCTCTAACATTTCATACAAGTAAATCAAGATCAATACAAAGTTTATTCATTTATTCAAAACAAGGCAACAATACAATTAATTCATTTATCATTCATTCCAAGACATCAAGGCTGTTATTGTCTGGCAGCATCTGCACTGTTTACTTAAACATGCATATCTTTCATTTCGTACGTCGGAATTTCAATTAGTTTACACCGTTGAAAAGCTGAATTAATTTTATATCTAACCATATAGGCCTTGCATTTAATTATTTACCAATTAATACAGTTTTTTACTTAAAGACAGGGTAATTACAACACTGGACAGTTTGCACTGTCCCTAGTGTTTCATTTCTACAATCCATTCTACATTTCAAAATTTACTTCTGTTTTCTCCTAATGATTTTATACATATTAAGGAATTTTCCATAACATTTCCAGCCTTAAATTCTCTTTGTAAAATTTTTGGTGATTTTTCAAAGTTACTGCCCAGAATAGAGTTTTCTGGACAGATTACACTAGTTTGAGTTTATAGCTTCTTTAATCACTTAGATGACATTTCTAACATGTTAATTAAACTTATATACATACTCATACAAGTATATTTCAGTTCTATTCACCTATCAATGTGATCAAAGTAGAGCATTATACAAAATCAAGCATGTTCACACAATATTATCTAGCAATGTGATCAAAACAGTTTCATGCCATGATACATTCAAATCATACCAATTTAGTACCTAATTTTCCAGCAACTTCCTAACAATTTCCATCATTGATTATCTTTCTAACAACTTAAACCACATATATACATATTGGCATTCAAACTATGACAAAATTTCAACAAACAATGTAACTATAAAATCAATAAAAAGCACCACAACTCAAACAACAAGAGTTCATATACATATAGTTCTCATATTCAACTTCAAATCAATGAAATAAGTGAGATTACTTACTCTTCTTCTTTAGAAGACTCAAACAAAGATTCAAAATCTGCCCAATTAAACCAAAAACTTCATGTTTCCATGGTTACCAGCTCACTGACTCTATTCTCT
Organism: Hibiscus mutabilis; assembly: GCA_019671005.1. Lineage (NCBI taxonomy): Eukaryota > Viridiplantae > Streptophyta > Magnoliopsida > Malvales > Malvaceae > Hibiscus > Hibiscus mutabilis. The sequence goes on from CM033732.1 coordinate 17,470,652, forward strand.
CTATAATTGCTAGGATCGGTTATAGCTATTGCAAGGTTGAAGAAGACTCAATTTTTGTTTTTTGTTTCTTTCAACAATATGGCCAACCAACACCCATAATTGCCACATGTGTAATAACCTTGCCACATGTATTCCATTATAGAATAATGGTCTAATTACCATGCAATTTCATTGTTTTGTTCTTGTTTCAATTTGATCCTCTTAATTTGGCACTGTAACTTGTTAGCTATAACATTTTAGTCCTTTAATTATGTTAGCTAATGTTCTTCCCTCAATTAATTTCCAGTTCTTTCGATTTGATTAGTTCATGACTCAATTAGTCAATAACTTAAATAGTGATAACCTTCCTAGGCCTGGTTTAGGGTGTTACAATTCTCCCCCTTAAAATAAACTCACCCTTGAATTTACCTGAGTCGAACAAGTGAGGATATTGATCTCTCATCATAGCCTCAGATTCCCAAGTTGCCTCTTCCATTTTATGATTCCTCCATAACACTTTCACCAAAGGAACATTCTTGTTTCGGAGTCTTCTAACTTCTTTGTCAAGTATTCGTATCGGCTCTTCTTTATATGATAGGTCGGGATTCAATTCGACTTCTTCAGGTTCAAGAACATGGGATAGATCAAACCGATATCTTCGGAGCATAGATACGTGAAAGACATTATGACTCTTGTCAAATTCACTGGGAAGAGCTAATCGATAGGCCACTGGCCCTATCCTTTCAATGATTTCGAATGGTCCAATGAATCGGGGACTAAGTTTCCCTTTTCTTCCAAACCGAAAGACTTTCATCCAAGGGGACACTTTCAGGAAGAATTTATCTCCAACATTGTATTGGATGTCTCTCATTTTCAAGTCTGCATAGGCTTTTTGTCTATCGAAAGCTTGCTTCAATCGATCATGTATGATTTGAACTTGTTCTTCAGTTTCTTTGAGTAATTGAGGTCCCAAAACCTTGTTTTCTCCCTATCCAGACAAACACAAGGGAGTTCTATATTTCTTTCCGTATAGAGCTTCGAAGGGAGCCATCTGGATAGATGTCTGGTAGCTATTGTTGTAAGCAAACTCTACTAGGGGTAGAGATTTTTCCCAGTTCTTTCCGAAGTCTATAACACAAGCATGTAGCACGTCTTCAAGTACTTGTATGATTCTTTCAGATTGACCATCTGATTGAGGATGAAAGGTTATGCTCAAATGCTCATTCGAACATGGATGAAGTGAGTAGACTTTGTGAATCTATCAACAATCACCCATACATCATCATTCTTTCTTAGAGTGGAAGAAAGACCAGTAACGAAGTCCATTGTAATCCGATCCCATTTCCATTGAGGGAATTTGATTGGTTGGAGCAATCTAGCGGGGACTTGATGCTCGGCTTTGACCCTCTGACAAGTTAAGCACTTTGAAACAAAGTCTGTGATACCCGAGTTCATGCCTGGCCACCAGTATAGTGGCTTTAGGTCCTTGTACATCTTAACCGATCCAGCGTGAATCGAGAAAGAGCTTTGGTGAGCTTCTTGTAACATCTCGTTCCTTAGTTCTTCGTTGTTAGGAACACATACTCTATCTTTGAAATAGAGGAATCCATTCGACTTGAGGGAAAAGTCAGAATTAAACTCAAAGTCTAACTTGGACATGATCTTCTGAAGATCTGGACCAATTTGTTGGAGTTCTTTGATTCTCGAGATTAGACTAGATTGAACTTGAAGTTCAGACAAGAATTTCCGTCCTTTGGATAAACAGAAATGAGCATTGATAGCCAAGGAAGCTATAAACGAATGGAAAAGGTCATTAAGGGAGATTTTCAAATAGTTACTTGTAAGTCAAGAAAAATCTAATTTGAATGGATTATTCTAGGATTTAGATTTAAGGGTTTACCCAAGTATGGTCTGCGACTAAGGGCATCAACAACCACGTTTGCTTTCCCTAGATGGTAGTCGATAACCAAATCGTAATCTTTAAGTAACTCTAGCCATCTCCTTTGCCTCAAGTTCAAGTCTTTTTGAGTTAAGAGGTATTTGAGGCTCTTGTGGTCTGTGAACAAATTACATTTCTCCCTGTACAAGTAATGTCTCCAGACTTTAAGTGCAAACACGATAGCGGCCAATTCTAGATCGTGAGTAGGGTAGTTTGACTCGTGTGGTTTTAGTTGTCTTGAAGCGTAAGCTACTACGTTTCCATCTTGCATTAGGACACATCCTAGTCCCAAATGAGATGCAACACTGTAAACAATGTACTCCTTGCCAGGTACTGGTTGGATGAGAACCAGAGCATGAGTCAGAGCTTGTTTAAGCTGATCGAAGCTTCATTGTTGGTTCTCTGACCAAACAAAGGGTGTATCTTTGCGAGTTAGCTTAGTCAAACTTGTGGCAATAAATGAGAATCCTTTGAAAAAACGTCGATAATACCCAGCTAAACCAAGAAAGCTTCTGACCTCACCAACACTCCTCAAAGGTCTCTAATCTAGGATAGATTGAATTTTCCTTGGATCTACTTTGATCCCTTCTACCGAGATAACATGTCCAAGAAATGATACTTCCGATAGCCAAAATTTGCATTTAGAGAACTTTGCAAACAATTGAGGTTCTCAGAGAGTTTGCAATATGATTCGAAGGTGTTCAAAATTTTCTTCCTTATTCAGAGATTAAACTAGAATGTCATCAATGAAGACGACTACGAACTTGTCAAGATAGGGCTTGAATACACAGTTCAAGAGATCTATGAAAGCAGCTGGAGCATTCGTTAATCCGAATGGCATTACAAGGAATTCAAAATGGCCATATCGAGTACGAAAGGCTATCTTTGGTACATTTTCTTCTTTTACCCTCATTTGGTAGTATCCCAATTGTAAATCGATCTTTGAGAATACTGAAACATCCTTGAGTTGATCGAAAAGATATTCAATCCTTGGGAGAGGATATCGATTCTTGATAGTAAGCTTGTTCAATAGTCTGTATTCAATACATAGTCTCATAGTCCCGTCTTTCTTCTTCACGAACAGGACTAGAACACCCTAGGGAGACGAGTTAGGCCTAATGAAACCCTTGTCTTGTAGTTCTTAGAGTTGCTTCTTGAGTTCTTTCAACTCAACAGGTGTCATTCGATAAGGTGTGATGGACACCGGAGTTGTTCCAGGTTGGACATCGATCCCAAACTCTACTTCTCTAGTTAGAGGGAGACCAGGGAGTTCCTCAGGAAAAACATCGAGATATTCAGATACAATAGGAACACTAGGTAAGCCAAATTCAAGTTCATCTTGTAAGACCATAGTAGCAAAGATTGAGGTCGGTTTCTTGTCAATTAGAAGAATTGATTCCTTTCCTAAGCCCCGAAAATAAAGTCTCCTATTTATGTAATCTACCCAGGCTTTATGCTTGCTTAACCAATCTAGTCCCAATACTAGATCAAACTCACAAGTTGGTAGTACATATAGATCAACAAGAAATGGTACATTTTGAATGAATATGGGACAATTTCTATAGATAAGGCATATGTTTGTAATTCCCCCTATTGGGTTCGAAACTTCAAGGCTTTGTTTTACAATTTCAGGCTTTAAAATTTTCAATCACGGTTGAGCTTGCGCTCTAGGTTCAGCTCGTTGCTGTGGAGGATTATGTTTCATCCTCACACTATCTCCTTCATTTGAGGAGCCTACAAGACTTTCATCATCCCGACCAAGCTATGTTTCAGACATTCTACGTTCAAATAGAATAATTAGGAATTCGGTTTAGTTAAGCAAAGACACAAGCTATACAATACAAGTCTCCTAGGCGGAACATGTATCCTATATGATGCAAGAGAGCCCTGTTTAGTCCTAGAACCGACTAAAAAGCTCTGATTACCAATAAAATGTAACACCCCCTACATGGGTTGGCAGGAAACCGGTTCGGGAGAGTTACTAATGAACAATACAAGCAAGAACAAGGCAAGAATAGGTTAACTCATCCCTATTAGATGAGTTACTTAACTAGCAAGTTACCAAACATTTAAAACTTATCATGTAAGCAATCACCTTTACGTACATTATAGGTTACCAAAAAATTCAATTATCATCATCATACAACATCATCATTCGAAACCACAAAGCAAACAAGTTTCCATTTTCATTTCATTGTTCATTAACTTGATTACATATATCATTTCATGCATAACTTACAAATCATAATCCATTGCACGTACCTTGATTCCAAGCAAGCATATGCCGCCCTTACCATTCGACATTTACCATTCAAGCATATTAAAATACTATAACAAGGTATGTTTACACAAAAGACTATATTCTTTCACAAGACATTCGAATAACATAATATTCTAGGTCAATTACTTTGAACATTCATTAGACACATATCAATACTTATATGCGCAGCAAGATACATTTCAATTACATAGAATTATAGTTCATTACTTAATATACATTAACCAACAAGTTCATAACATGATAGGCCCATTTAAGATATATATACATATACAAGTTCAAGTGTTCAAAATGCATGCACTAGACATTATATACAACTAAGTGCCACCAACTAGGGGAGTACAAAACAAGTATGTCCACACTTTAGATATGCTTGTGTCTTGCTTCGAGCTTAAGAAATCAGGCTTCAGGATCAAGCAACAATCGAATCCTTTAACCTGTGGTTGGGGAGAATGGAAACAAGAGTGATAAGTACAAGAATGTACTTAGTGAGGTAGCAACTAGTTCTAACCATTTTATTAACATGTATCACTTAACTAAGTTTCTTAGTCCAAGTTGGAAGCAATTCAATTCAAGCTTTGCTCAATCTTTATTTCAAGCCAATTAGCATACTCAAGCAATATACACATTCCCATTCAAGTCAAGTACATATTTGTTCAAGTTTACATGTTTGTCTCTTCAATAATACATATCAAGTAATCCAAGTAGCAAATTATTCAATACAAGGTTCAAGCATAAGCAATTATCATTTCAAGAGTTCCATGTCAAGAATCAAGCATTACATGTCAAGAAATTCGAGTAATTCAAGCTTACATATCAAGTAATTCAAGTATCAAGTAGTTCACGAATCAAGTAGTTCATGTATCAAGTAGTTCAAGAATCAAGTAATCTCAAGTATCATGTAATTCAAGTATCATGTAAGCTTCATTCTTTAATTATTTCTCATTTGCTTTCTTTAGTTTATGCCCTTGGTATTTAGTTGTCCAGGTAATCAAGTCTCCAACCAACGGTCGCCACAAGATGTGTCGTAGCACTGGTCAACCCTCCTATTGTCACCAAAGACCACACATACGTACCCTCCGTTTGTCGCCAATTAGGGGCCTTAGCCCTTGACCATAGTCCACCCTCACACAATGAGCTCTAGACTCTTAGACATGCCCTTCTACCTGTGACCACTAACAACCAAGGCTTTGTTCAATTATGAATCACGTATTCAAGTATTACATGTTTATGTCAAGCAATAGCTTATTCAAGGATCAATTCAAGTGATACATTGCAAGATCATGTTCATATACATAACCCTTAGGTCAACTGAGCCTTAGCTCTAAACTTTGCAATTTAATCTTGTCATTCAAGCAAGCAATTAACATATGCCATCTATTAGGCATCAAGCAAGATCTTAAGTTCATGATTTATATCATGTTAACAAGTAATTAAATCATAAAAGTACATTTAAGCACTCATTCGAAATGATCACAATCAAGTCATCAAGGTTCAAGCATTTGTATCAAAGAGCACTATCAAGCAAGCATTATAACAAGCCATATCCAAGGCATGGAAGCATACATTTGTTTTCACTTTTCTTTCTAATTAATTTCTCAATTTTGCATGCTATTACTTATTCACAACTTTAGCTTAGTCCATTCTTCCCTTTTATACATATTCAAGTTAAAATTGAGATCATTAGCATGGCATATCAATGGTAAGAAGATAATCATGTACATTTGGTTAGGACCTAAGTCCTAACCCTATTGTAAACTACACTCATAATAATCCAAGCTTAGCATATCTTGGATCCAAATCCCCTTGTTTCTAGCTTTCAAATGCTTCTCCTTAGACCCTTCTCCAATGTTCTCTTCTCGCTCTAACATTTCATACAAGTAAATCAAGATCAATACAAAGTTCATTTATTTATTCAAAACAAGGCAACAATACAATTAATTCATTTATCATTCATTCCAAGATATCAAGGCTGCTGCTGCCTGGCAGCATGTGCACTATTTACTTAAACATGCATATTTTTCATTCCGTAGGTCAGAATTACAACACTGGACAGTTTGCACTGTCCCTAGTGTTTCATTTCTACAATCCATTCTACAATTCAGAATTTAGTTTTGTTTTCTCCTAATGATTTTAGACATATTAAGACATTGTCCATAAAATTTCCAACCTTAAATTCTCTTTGTACAATTTTTGGTCATTTTTCAAAGTTACTGCCCAAAATAGAGTTTTCTGGGCAGATTACACTAGTTTGAGTTTCTAGCTTCTTTAATCACTTAGATGACATTTCTAACATGTTAATTAAACTTATATACATACTCATACAAGTATAAGTCAGTTCTATTCACCTATCAATGTGATCAAAGTAGAGCATTATACAAAATCAAGCATGTTCACACAATTTTATCTTGCAATGTGATCAAAACAGTTTCATGCCATGATACATTCAAATCATACCAATTTAGTACCTAATTTTCTAGAAACTTCCTAACAATTTCCAGCATTGATTATCTTTCTAACAACTTAAACCACATATATACATATTGGCATTCAAGCTATGACAAAATTTCATCAAACAATGTAACTATAAAATCAATCAAAAGCACCACAACTCAAACAACAAGAGTTCATATACATATAGTTCTCATATTCAGCTTCAAATCAATGAAATGAGTGAGATTACTTACTGTTCTTCCTTAGAAGACTCAAACAAAGATTCAAAATCTGCCCAATTAAACCCAAAACTTCATGTTTCCATGGTTACCAGCTTACTCTCTCTATTATCTCTCTAATTGCTAGGATCGGTTATAGCTATTGCAAGGTTGAAGAAGACTCAATTTTTGTTTTCTCTTTCTTTCAACAATATGGCCAGCCAACACCCTTAATTGCCACATGTGTAATAACCTTGCCACATGTATTCCATTATAGAATAATGGTCTAATTACGATGCAATTTCATTGTTTTGTTCTTATTTCAATTTGATCATCTTAATTTGGCACTTTAACTTGTTAGTTATAACATTTTAGTCCTTTAATTATGTTAGCTAATGTTCTTCCCTCAATTAATTTCCAATTATTTCGATTTGATTAGTTCATGATTCAATTAGTCAATAACTTAAATAGTGATAACCTTCCTAGGCCCGGTTTAGGGTGTTACACGCCACATTTGAGCATACTGACGGAAACTCTCGTTGGGCCTTTGTTCCATGCTCTGTTGTATGATCCTGCTTGGGACCATATCTGTCACATGCTCGTACTGTTTCAAGAAAGCTCTTAACAGATCTTTCCAAGTGTGTATGTTGACCCAACTCAATTGGGTATACCATTGGGTAGCAGACCCTGATAGACTGTCTTGGAAATAATAGATGAGTATTTTCTCATTTTCCAAGAGTAGTGACATTTTTTGGCAGTACATGGTCAAGTGCGCCGAAGGGCAAGTGGTCCTGTCATACTTCTCAAAACTGAGAGTTCTGAATTTTGGATGAACCACCAAGTCAGACACTAGACTTAGATCTCTAGCGTCCATGCCACCATAGACATTTCCTCTTTATAGGGCTCTAATGATCTCTTCGAGCTTGTGACATTGATTTTCTATCCTCTTATTCACTCTAGAACTGTTAGCTGCCTTATGGAGATCCCAAACCTTAATACCTTGGTTTTCCCCTTGATTTATCCTAGACCTTTCTGAAAGATGAGCTGAGGTTCTTGCCATGAGGATATGGAACCTTCTCTTTGGTGGAAATGTCTCACAAGTCATCCCGGGTTAGGGCGACAAAACATCAATAGCTTCAATCATCTTTCCTCTTTTTGGGTCCTTGAATCCCAACATAGCAGTTATCTGGATGGCAGTGCTTTTCTAAGCTTGTGCAATTTCTTCTTTTAAGTCTATCTCCATTTTATTGAGTCTATCTTGGGTACTCTTGTAGTTTATTTCTAGAGTTGTCAATCTTTACTTTGTAGTTATAGCTCGAGTATAGTATTCGTTGAAAGCTTTTGCTATTTTGAAAATTCTGTCATTGTAGTTTTCTTATTAGGCGTAAATGTATGCGATGATGTAAACTATTATTACAAACAAATGAAAAACAAACAAAAATGCAAATGCATGAATGTAGGTGAAAGTCCATCAGTTCCATAAGTAATTGCTCTAGAAATAGTTTTTATTAGATGCCAAAGGTCCTTGTTACAAAAGATTTTGACATTTTCATGAATACATCTCAGCCCGAGCACCTAGCTCTTTTATTTCTTCAATTAGCCACATGAGTTTTGGTCCCACTTCTCCCACTGGCCTGATGTATTAGTGAAGAGTTGTAGCTTCCGTAGCTAACATCATGTTTGGCAACGTCTAGAATTTGGGCCATGAAGCTCTTGTCAAATTCATCTCGCTCGTGAAATCTCATGGCATTACCTCTAAGACGAGTGAATCAATAGTCATTTCCCCCTTCATTGATATCCTCAAGAACCAAGATCTTTGTTTTGCACTCCTGAATGATGCTCTCTATAGATTCCACTCGCTTTTTAAATGTATCATTCTCACTCAGGCTAGCCTGGAGTTCAATATAAGTATGATGATACTGGAAGATGTGCAACGAATGATTCAAGTCTGTTATCTTGGCTTGCAACTCAGCAACAAAGTCCTGGCTCTGTTTTAACTTCTCACTGGTCTCATCACATACCGTCTGCAACTCAAACAAATGGATCTTGTTATCATGGGCCTTCCTCTTCCATGTAGCCACATTTTATCTCTTTATTGGGGGCCCGCTTATTTTTCTCATTCTCAACCGCTTGCTTACCTTCTTTCTTTCTTCAACAAGTGCCTGCTTGTAGTTTTCAATTTCTCTTTTATCGCACTTTTTTTCCTTTCCCATGGTTCGTTCAATTTATTGCATATACTATTCTATAGTCTTCCTCGGATAAGCATTTTGGACTATGGCCTAATACTTGAGGAAACCGACTCTCCGAATCTCGAATTTCTCCTCCAGGTCCTTGTATAGCTTCATTACCCAGTTTGTCTCTCCTTTGTATTTCTCCACATCGAGGCTTGACTCAAACTGGCCTTTCCTATTATGTTCTTGCAGAGCTTTTATTTTTGCCTTGGCCCTTTATAGCTCGACCCTCAGAATATTAGCCTCAGATGGAACCACCTTCAAATGTTCTTCTATGGGCTTAGCTTGCCTGGGGTAGGTGGCATGATCTTTTCATTCACACTCACGTGCCTCCATACATCATAGTCAGGGGTGACCGTACACTTACTATCGTGCTCTACCACTATAAGGTAACAATGTTTCAATGAATCGTTGGTAGTCTGCACCTTCTCTCTGAATTCTCCTTGGAACTCAAACTCAGACTTGTCTAGGCCAATTTTAAAGGAAACAAATTGCCGAGAAACTAGTAAGGGAGCACAACTGATTCCACCCCATAGGCCTAGCAGCATCAGATGGTCATAATCCCCACGCTTGTACAAAACCTTAGCGTGACCCATCCACGAAACTCTCCATACAATTTCTTGATATCGGTAATCCCTAAAAATGTCAACCCACACATTAGACAGAGTCAGAGTCGGACACTTCCAGAAATGGCTAAGGGCCCAAACCTAAAGCAAAGGAGCGCACCCCCTGAAACGCACACCCTCTACCTTTCGGCAAACATTCAAGGAGATAAAGGTTTTTGATAGTACATCAGGAACCAAATTAACTTTCTTTTTCAGCTGTCAAAAACGTCTAACATAGACATATCAATATTGCCAGGACCCTCAGGAAGATAACCAAGCCATAGATCGTTATAGCTAAAAGATTCACTCTCTCCTCCCTATCTGGATGAGTAGGGATTATGTCACAAATATTCGACCAAGGAAAGGAAAAACTACCCCCTCTCTTCTGTATCAGGCCCTTGACCCATCCATCGCTCATGCCAGCAAAAAAATTGAGCATAGAGTGAACATTTTTTTTCTTAAGGGGTTTTGCATAAACCCAGTTCTTCTTTACCTTGCGCAACTTGAACAGTGCAAAATATTCTTCAAAGGTGGGCATCATGTCTTCACCGTTGAAGGTGAAACAACAATACCCTAGATTCTAGAACTGAATCAGGGCCTTAAAGGAATGGCTCATCCACCTTCACATACAACAAGTAGGTTATGTCATCGTAGGTGTAGAAGAACAACAGTTTAGTGGTATGGTCAAAATGGTTTCATATCTCTCGTAATTCTTGCACATTGTTCTGTTTGACACTAGCGTAAGCGTATTCTGATGTCTCGGTCATGTGATCTATTGACAAACTATCCCCGTATACTCGTTGGTTGACCTCAGACGAGTGACGTACATCCGCGTTGTCTTCTTCTTTATTTAGGTACCTTCCATCCATGGCTAAAAACTGTTTTCTAACCGTGCAAGTGTCTTTAGAATAAACCCCTTCTAAATATAAAATGGTGATGCAAGAAACAAATATGCAAAACAACAAAACACAAAAAAGAAAGGATTATTAAACTTAAAAACATGAAAGGTCCAAAATCATTTCATTGTATGAATAATATATGGGCATCTCATTCCAACATCTCTGTACATGTCTCCACGGACTATTCTATTACGAAATAATTTTGACCAAATTTTAACCCTAAGGTTTTCCACATGGCTCTATTGGGGTGGGTTTCTAGATTCACACACAAAGGTTAGGTTCTAGAAAGGTCATCGAACTGTCCTCGTTGTCCCCTACTAAGGGTAGTAAAGCCCCCGATTCTCACCCATTATAGGCTTCAAACGAATCAAATTCAACTCAGGGAACCCATTTTCCTATGTCCATACGAAGGATTAGTATCCTCACAAAGACATAGGGCATATGAGCGCCGAAGGTACTTGCTAGGCCCATACGGAGAATCAATATTCCCACGGGAGCAATAGTGTTTTCCCTCACTTAAATGATCAGGATGAAGCTCGAGTATAGAGCTTGTAAACAAGCTTTAAATGCATAAAATGAGATCACATTCATAAATGGACAATTAAATTAAATTTTACATGAACTTAACAAATTTCGACGTTAAAACAAAGTGTAATCGGCTTGTGGCTTGACTCTATTTTTTGTTTCAAAAAACAAAAATTCTCCCTAGCGGAGTCGCCAAGCTGTCGCAACCATTTCGGGCTTGACGTTTTTAATAAACAAAATAAAGGAGTCACCACCAATCTTTTAAAATGTGTGATTGGATCACCTAAAAATGGGTTATTTTAATAAAATCATTTTATTTTATTAAAACAACAATTTTGGTATGCAAAAAAAATAAAAACGGGTTCAGGAGTAAGTTACGCATGGGGAAGGGTTAGCAACCCCACGACTCCCAAAAATTGGTACCTAGCCCATTACAAAATGTTTTAATGTTGGAATTTGTAAGTTCATATGAAATTTAATTTATTGTCCACTTATGAGTATGATTTCATTTTAACGACCACACCATCTGAAGAATAAACTCTAATCACCGCCAATATTTCTGGCACTAACCTGTTACCTCCTTTTGATAGGACATCGCATTAATTAGGTTTCACTTTTTAAACAAGCAATCACAAAAGCAATTAGTGTGTTGAAACCTTTTATTTTTCTAAGTTGGTAATTATTAACCCTAGGAATTGTCTAAGTGTATTTTACCTATCAGGGTTAAAATATTATTAAGTGTATTTTATGATATTGATATGAAGAGAATTTTATTAATTTTGAAGGATCTAAATCAACTAAGGCTCTAACGCTAGAAGACTTAAACCCAAGGGTTTCACCTAAACTAATATTTTTATTTAAAGGCAAATAACTTTAAATTCAACAGAAAAGAAACAAATTAATGGCACATGTGAAAATAAAAAAGGATTTAACTTACCACATTAAAAATGAAGGGTGTTTAATGGATTTCGAAAAAAAATGATGTATCCTTCTCTAAAAATGAGTCAACACCATATTTGAACCGATTTAGTAAAAAGGTTAATTTTTCTTTTTCCTTTAAAAATATGATAAAAAGGTTTAGTAATTTTAAATAATTTAATATAAAAAAAGGGAAAAGAATTAATGACCAAATAAAAACAAATTGGAATTATATGCTCAGGTTTAAAAAACATTTAAAGAAACTTTAATAATAAAAAATGTAGGGATTCTATAATATTGAAATGCCCCACTTTATTTAAAATGAGCATAAAGCCCAAAAACACAATTATTTAACTTTGTTTCAAAACAAAGATTAGAACATCTTTTTAGATAAAAAACATAAGTGTTGATGAGAAAAATAAGGGATGAAGAGCAAAGGTGGTGAACCACCGTGCTGGTCGCCCTCCACTGACACTGGCCGCCCTCCACCGGCGGTGGTGCACCAAAAAGTCCTCTTTTGTGTTTGATTGAAATACTCGAATAAGATTTTTTAAAACTAAAAAAGGTTAGAATGGCTCCCAATTTCCAATACATTCAAAATAAATAAAATAAAAATAAGAACGAATTACCAAAGTGAAGAAATTTGCTTCTTGTATTTTCACCGGAATTTCAATAGAACTTGATCTTTAAGGATTTTTGGATACAATGTAAGAGTGGTGAACTAAAAGGGTGAGGAATGAATGAGTGGAATAATGGTGTAGTGAGTGGTGAATTGTGTATGAAGTGTTGTGTCTTACAAGTGATGGGGAAGGGAGTTTATATAGTATTTTCACTACCTAAAATACCAAAAATCATAATATTAATTCCCCTAAAAATATTGCCCCAAATTGTTGATTTGATTCAACTTCTTTTTTCTAATTGATTCTTGCTTGGTTTTGCTGTAACTGCTTCCTTCTTTGATTCGATTTTGACCAGCTTTCCCTTTTGAATTGCTTGAATTTTGGGCTCGTATCTTTTTTTTTTTTTGCTTTTTACCGATCTTCCTTGCCTATTTTGATTCTGACTTGGGCTAAAAATCAGTGACAACAATGCCTATCTTGCTCTAGCTGGAAAAAAGAGAACTTTCTATAGGTGCCTAACTAGCTCTATCAGATTAAAAATTGCATCGACAATCTAATAAAAAATGAGGTTTTCTTGGAATAATGTTGATTGACTTGTACACAACTTTGCACACACATTTTCGCTAGCATTGTAGTTTAAATTTGAGTAAATCTCTATGTTTATCGACTATTCAAAGGTAATCAAATCTTTGTTGCCATGGTTCTAAGGATTGAAGTCAGGTTTGAAGCATGTTTTTGTGGTAAATGTCTTGGCAAGTAATTGATAGTTTTTGTATTGCTTGAGGACAAGCAATAGTTCGAGTTTGGGTGTGTGTTATGTGTGAAAAATTACTATATTTTATACCCGTTTTACTCATATTATTGTTAAATTTAATCCCATTTAGTTGCATTTGTAGTATTTCATGCATAAATTTGTAGTCCTTCTATTTATTGGGATTGGCCTTGTATTTAGCTATTTTTGTGGAGAAATCATTGCTATTTTGCATTATTTTGTGCAGGAAGAGTTGTCGAGCCACTTGCTGAAGGTTGTCATGGAAAATTGCGATAAAGCTATTATCTCTATGATTAATTCAAATGCATTGGATAATTACCCAGGTTCAATTTCAAAAGCCGAGTTAGTTAGAGATCAAATCCCACGAGTTTCACACTCAATTGGAATCTCTTCTCCTCGCCTATTTAAAGAGACCACATCAACACATCAGGGAGTCGATCGTGAAAGAAAAATCGAAGGATTCACGCACAACCATTAACACAGATTGGAGGAGTTCATCTTCTCCTTATATTTATATTTAGTATCGTGCGATCCACACATGTCTGGAATTTATTCATTGTTGTTTTCTTTTAACCCAACCATGAACTAGAATAATTTGGCTTGGGTTATTGGGTTTATGGTGTGTAAGGGCGAATGATTGGTTTTGGTTTTTAATTCTATAAACTCAGTGTTTATCCTTTCTTGGTTCTTAATTTAGCTTCAAGGAAACTTGAGAAAGGAACTCGAACGCATTTATTTATCTAGACTCAGGAGAGTTAGATTCATGAAACGAGTGGATACGATTTCCATTTAAACAACCCTTGGTGGAAACTAATTCACCTTAGGAATAAGGAATGAATTTTAGCGGCTAAGAAGAGTGAAAAGATTGATGTTGTCCACCCAAGGTTAACGCATGGATGTATCACCAAGGCTTGCACATTCATCAGTTATTCTAATAGGGATAATTCAAAGGCATTGAAGAATACTCTGCCAAACATTGAAGGGCAATTACTTGCCGCGATAGTTCATCTTGAAATCACGTCATTACTCACGATAGCCCAGCCTATTCTCTCATATGGATTGAATCTTTTTGTTTAATTAATTTCTTTTACACTTAGTTTATTTTACTTGATCTTTATCACCATCTATCACCATCATTTCTATTTTCTTTCAGTGCGAGAAGCTAAAAGTCAAGTTTCACCAATCCCTGTGGAGACAGTCTTAAGCTATACTATTACTTGCAACGTGTTCACTTGCACCCTTTGCATTGCACTTAAATCACGCAACAAGTATACTTGCTCTTAATTGCATACCTATTTCGCAAGCATTAAGTTTTTGGAGCTGTTGTCGGGGATTGACAATTGATAATTACTTAGTAATTATGCTTAATATTTTCTTTAGTTTATTTCAAACTTTTATTTTTGCTTTTACTTTTCATTCCAGGTTTGTCTTAGTGCTTGACCCAACACTCAAATAGAGATGAACCCATTATGTCATATAATCCAAAAATCGAACGATTCATACGTACTAGACTACGAGAACAAAGAATAAAGGCATCTCGACTAGTAAATGGGGATGACCTAGATAATACACGTAATGGCCAAAATGATTCACCACCTGGTAGAGGAGTAATTGTTTATGATGCAATTGATAATGGAGCATGGAATAGGCAGCAGGTTATTCCACCACCAGCCCATCTGAGACAACCTATTCATGATAATTTTGCACTTGTTCTTAATGACCTTACTCCAGCGTTCGTTGTTCCAGTGATAGAGGTAACTCACTTTGAGCTAAAGCCTGTTATGTTCAACATGCTCAATTCTATTGGACAATTTAGTGGATCTGCAAGGGAGGATGCTCGAGAGCAAGTTCAAGCTTTCCTATAAGTCTGCGACTGTTTTAGACAAGAGGGAGTTCCAGATGATGTGCTGAGACTGAAACTGTTCCCTTATTCCTTGCGAGATCGAGCCCAAGCATGGTTGAATACCATACACTCAGGATCTATTACATCCTGGGATGACTTGTGCAAAAGCTTTTTGTACCAATACAGTTCACCAACCATGCACAATTAGATACAGAGCGACATCATAACATTCAAGCAACGTGATGATGAATCCATGTATGAATGCTGCATCAATACAAAGACATGCTATACAAGTGATCGATTCATGGATTCCATGATTGGCTACAAGTGGTAATGTTTTATAATGGTGTGAATGATTCTATGAGAATGATTATTAACTCTTCAACAAACGGTATTTTGCTTGACAAAGATCCTAAAGATGCATTTGACATCCTCAATAAGATAGCCAATAACAACTATCAATTTCCTACGAGGAGATTAAATCCTGGCCCTAATTCTTCTAAAACACTCCAATTGGATGATTCCTAAAGCATGGCAGCTCAACTCTCCACCATTGCAAATCTACTCAAGAACATGCAACCACCTTCCAACACACGAGAGGTTAAGGTAATCCAATACACTTGTGAGCATTGTGATGGGGAACATCAGTCGAATGAATGCCCCCAGCTATAGGAATTTGGATGTTACGTAAGGAATGCTAACCGCAACAATAACCCCTACTCGAACACCTATGACCCAAGGTGGCGTCGACATCCTAATTTCGATTGGGGAGGCAACACTGGAAATTCAGGAGCCAAACAAAATGCTAGAGCAGAGCCTTTTGTAATCCAACAAAAAACTCAGAGGCAGAACCAGGGAGTTTCTAACTCCAATTCTAATTTTATTGACACTTCTTATCATTTTATAGATACTGCCTAAGTTATTTTGCAGGACCATTCAGTGAATCTCAAGAACCATAGTGACATGCTCACAATAAAAGGCACTATGTTACAAAATCAACAATCCATGCTGCAAAACCACGCCGTTTCACTACGGTCCTTGGAGACACAGTTGGACAGATTGCTCAAATCTTGAAGACGAGACCTCAAAGTGGTTTACCTAGTGATACTGAAGTCACTAAGACCTTTGGTGCGGAGCAATGTAATGCTATCACATTACTTAGTGCTACAAAATTGACCAAAGATGACAAGTTTGGTGGAGGTTCCCTTGTTGATTCCTTTCCAAGTAAGAAATCAGTCGTTGTTCTGACACCCAAGGATACACCTCCTATGTCTGATACAAGGAAGTAACTTGCTACAGATGGCAAGGAAAATAAAGATACGGATGCTACAGCATCTAGTGAACCACACGATGAGCCTAGACCACTACCTCTGTTTCCATAATGATTGAAGGCTCAAAAATAAGACGCTCGATTCCAGAGATTTCTAAAGATGCTTAAACAGTTAAATATTGATGTCCCATTCCTTAAGGCCACAAATGTCGATCAATGAAAAGTTTTTGAAGGAGATTCTAACCAAGAAAAGGATGGAGGAAGTGGTTGAGATTGTTGCTAAAGCAGGAAAGTGCGGGGCGATGCTTAGTAATTTGCCACCCAAAATGAAGGATCCTAGCAGTTTCACCATTCTATGTTCCATAGGCTGGAACTACTCTGGCTGTGCTTTGTGCAATCTCGGTGCAAGTGTGAATTTGATGCCAAAATCAATGTTTATGAAGCTGGGCATGGGTAGAGCCAAACCTACATTGAAAATTCTTCAATTGGCCGATCATTTCCAAATTTGACCCGAGGGAATGACTGGAGATGTCCTGGTTAAGTTAGATAGATTTTTCTTCTCAACAAATTTCATCATCCTCGATTGTGAAGCTAATGAGAATGCTCATATCATCCTCGGGAGACCATTCCTTGATATCGGGCGTAATATGATCGATTGTTAAATACTTAGTGACTAAAAAGGGTGCTAAACCTAGACTTATTAGGTGGATTTTACTATTGCAAGAATTTGAAATTGAGAAAGAGGATAGAAAAGGTACTGAGAATCAAGTAGCCGATCATCTCTCGAGGATTGTGAATGCATGTGATAATAATAATCCACTTGATATCAAAGAAGAATTCCCTGACAATAAATTATTAAAGGCTACGGCATTGTTGTGGTATATTGATATTGTTAACTTTCTTCTTAGTGGTATTTTTCCTTGTGATCTTAGCAGCCAAGAACGAAAGAAATTCTGACTCGATGCACGCTACTACTATTGGGACGAGCCCTACCTTTTCAAGCAATATACCAATCAAATGATCCAGAGATATATACCCGAGGAAGAACAAGAAGACATCCTTTACCATTGTCATTTCACTCCATGTGGAGGGTATTTTGGAGGACGAAGGACTGCTGCAAAGGTCCTACAGTCTGGATTCTATTGGCCAGCCTTGTTTATAGATGCCCAGGCGTACTACAAGGCTTGCAATAGATACCATAGAACAACGAACATCTCTCAAAGGAATGAGCTACCCATGCAAGTCATCCTTGAAGTTAAACTTTTTGATGTTTAGGGGATCGACTTTATTGGACCCTCCCCATCCTCTGGTAGACACTTTTACGTTCTGTTGACAGTTGATTATGTGTCTAATTGGGTGGAGGCCATTGCAACAACCAAGAACCATGCAATACAGTCATGAGGTTTTTGCATAAGGACATCTTCACTCAGTTTGGAGTACCTCGAGCTATTATCAGTGACGAGGGAAGCCACTTCGATAATAAACTGATTGCTAAGGCGTTGCATAGATATAAAGTTTACCATAAGATCGCCACGATATATCATCTGCAAACTATTGGACAAGCTGAGGTGTCCAACCGAGAGATAGAACAGATCCTTGAGAAAGTGGTCAAGTTGAACTGTAAGGACTGGTCCTTAAAGTTGGATGAAGCCTTATAGGCCTATTGGGTCGTGTTCAAAACACCACTGGGCATGTCACCGTATAGACTTGTCTATGGCAAGGCGTTCCACTTACCGGTTGAGCTAGAACACAAAGCCTTTTGGGTAATCAAGAAGATCAACATTGAATGCCATCTAATTTGAGAGAGAAGACTGCTAGAGTTGAATGAGCTAGAGAAGCATTGCCTGGATACTTATGAGAATGCCAAGAAATACAAGGAGAAACCCAAGAGATGGCATGACACAAAACTGGTACCTCAACATTTTGTTGAAGGCCAAAACGCTATACTCTACAACTCTTGCATAAAGCTCTTCCCCCGGGAAGTTGAAGTTTCGTTGGTCCAGCCTATTCCAAGTTTTCAAAGTGTATCCACATGGTACTGTGGACATTAAGGATATCAAAGACGGCCCGATCTTCAAATTCAATGATCTACACTTGAAGGCCTACCAAGGAGCATCGGTTCATCGTAACAACTTCAATCACATTACTGGATGCTTAAGCATCTAGTTCTATCCTTTTATTTTCTGCATTTACTTTTTGGACTTTAATTTTTTTACAGTTTTATTTTTAGATTTAGAATTTAATTATATATTTTTAGTTTATTCCTATTATTTATTTGGCTTTAAATTTATTTAATATTTTCTTAACCTTTGTTCTTTTTGGAAGTTATAAAGTAAGAGACAAATTGGAAGGTCCATTTAAGACTTTGAAAAATATACTTCTTGGCAGATTTGGTTTTATTTTTGTAAAAATGGTCTAGTAAACAAAAGGAGAAAAAGAATGAAGTATATTTTTAATTAATTACACCTTAAAATTTTCCCCATAATCATTATTCCCACTTTCTTTCTCCAACTTTACCGTAACATTTTTTTCCCATAATTAATTACACCTTTCCATCTGTAACAAGCCATAAACACTCCATTAATCCTTACTTTCCCTCCAAAACTCAGCCGCTCTAAAACTTTTCCATCTTTTCCCAAAACCTCATCCAACTCCCCTTTATAAATCTGTGAGAAAGAAGTGACTCTCTTTTCCAAGTCTGCCATATCGATTCTTAACGTAAACCTAGAAAGTTCTTCTTTCAATCCTCTTTTCTTCAAGAAATGGTGGAAAGAATATGAACCATCACTCGTGTCGGCCCAAATAACTCACCTGTTTCACATGGAGAAGCCAACCCATCACCGTCGTTGATGCCCACCACCTCTATTTCTTGGTGCCATACTTCAACATTAGAGGAACTCGACCAACTCAGAAACTTTTACAATGATTTAATAAAGAAGAGTTATGAACTTTTCCAAAGCTGACCACTTACGCAGGAGGAAGGGTTAGAGTTTTTTGGTGAATACAAACTCTAGTTTGATGCCATTACCCTCATAGTCATTTCTACCCATAACTAGGAGGAGTTTGTTTGACAACCAAGAAAAATAAATACCTCATGGGTTCGTAAGTTCTACACTCATGTTACTCAGGCTCAGGACAAAATGACGTTTGTTCGAGGAAAGCTTATAGACTTTTCTGCCTATGTAATTAACCACTATTTTGGCCTGGACAATGATGAGGACGAGCACATTGACTTTAAGGCGGCCGCCACCAATGCCACTTACGACGAGGTGCTTCTTTTTAAGCCAATCTTGGAATGCAATGGATATAGAAATCACCTACTGCTAGGGTGATAAAAAGGGTTGATTTGAAGCTGAACCCCAAATATTGGATCCACTTCATGAACACTAGTCTTAAGCCAACGAAGCACCATTCTACAATTTTTGCCAAGAGGATGCTTCTTCTGCATTCAGTGATGAAAGGTCGACGAATCAACATCGGGAAATAACCTACTAGTCTATTATGGGAAATGCCACATCTACAAGTAAAAAAAGTCATTTACTATTTTTGAGCCTGATTATTGACTTGTGTGCAATTGCACAGGTTCGTGAAGCCCCTAGCGACCTGGTCATAGAAGCCCAAACAGGTAATCTACTAGCTCAATTGCCACAGCTCAAAGGACTTGTGTCTGCATCTGCACCTTCCAATAACACTGCCCAACATGCAGCCTTGTTAAAAGCCCTGGCTGAGTTCTTTGGCCCTACTTTGCTTATGCCAGAGAGAATAACATGGCCACAAGAACATAAATGAATGAACTATTGCTGGTATCTACAGTTGCTTTTCCCAGTTCCCTGAGCATTACTTGGATAAACCTACTGTTGCACAAGCTGAACAATTACCACCTCCAGAAGAAGAAGAAGAAATTCCACCTAACCCTCATGCTGCTATTGAGAAAAAGTGAAAACAAAAGAAGAAAAAGGCACTTGTTGATGCTCATGCGTCTCGCCGCCATGACAAGAGGACAAGAGCCAAGGGCAAGGCTCCCATGCACCTTGAACAATCTACTCTTGCCAGTGATGAAACCACTGAGGCACCATCGGTTCCACAGGCCACTCTTTCTCCTTCCCAAACATCTCCTACTCCCACTTCGTCTGCCACCACTCCCAAGACTTAGACCAAAGTGACTGTCGGTCCAGCCCTCAATCTTATTGAGGAAATGCAAGAATATCTGAGGCACTTGCCTACCATATCTGAATCCTCAGAATCTTCTACCTCCACTACTGCTTCCACACCACAGGATGCCCCTGCATCCCATGTGCCACCACATGCCCCATAAGAGCTTGTATCCTCCGTGCCTCGTACTAGACAAAGAACTAAGAGCCAAGCGTGGCATACTGCACCTTCCCGTCCCCAGTAACTCCCTAGGCAATTTTTCTTTTGTTTCTTTTATTATTTTTTGCATTTTTAGTTTTTCATATTGCATGTTTGTTTTCTTTTCTATTTTCCTTTTCTTTTTGCATTACAGATAATGCTTCTCTCAAGTTTAGGGGAGTATTGTCTCATGTACATATTTGGTAAAATTTAAGGGTTTTTTTTTAAATTAGGAATGTAAATAGACTTGTCTACTTTTAAGGTTTCCTTTGCTATGGTTCTATTATACTGAAACTACTACTGCATTGATGATGATATTCCTATGATGAACCTATGCTTAATTATGTTTTGCAATGTGTTTAGATTTTAGTGATTTGAACTTAGGGTTGAAATTGTTGTAGCTTCTATCTCACATGTTGCATGCTCTCTGAAAGCTTAAGAAGCCTTAAGGGAATTCTAGGTCGACTCTCTGATGCCAAAGCATAAATTGATGTTAATGAACTAAATGCTCAATGTAGTACTAGAGGCTTAAATAAAACTCCCAAAAAATCAAGAAAGGATAAAAAGATCAAATTAAATGATAAACTCGATGCCAAAGGCAAACTATTGAGGGACACTCTAATATGCATCTTGCTAGCTTAGTAAACTAGGTGAGTTGTGTTTTTCTCCATTTAACTTTCCCTAGTAGGAACAATAGAATAGCATAAGAGTGAATGAAAGTCCCTACGAGATGACTATGTTTGTAGGGCTCGGGGATGGGTTGTTTGCTCCACCCTGTCTTCAGGCTTGAAGAGTAGTTGTGATAAGCTGAAGCCCCAAGGATACAAATTAATGAACTTAAAAAGAACTAAGGGAGTACAACATTGTGCTTAAAATAAAAAGAAAATGCTAGGGCAATGATAGAGAGCAATCCTTGAAATTTTCTAAGGCCATTAAGTGATGATTGCGTGCAACACAACTCACACTGCACCTGCAGTAGAATTGATCTTAGGAACAAATCTGTGAGCTCTATTATATTGCATATCTTTATTTTTTTAGGATTGAATTGATGCTACAACATGTTTTGGAACTTTTGGAACCATAGCTTAGTTGGAAACTTTGAGACGATAGGCATGTTTTTATTTTAGTTTAGTCCAAAACTTTGAAACCTTAGTTTAGTTGGAACTTTGGAAACTTTAGGTTCTTGTTTTTAGTCATTAGCTTAGGTCTAGGTTTGCAATGCTTAAGGACAAGCAACAGTTCAAATTTGGGGGTATTTGATGAATACATAGATAACCTATCTTTCATGCCTTTTTAATTAGCTTTTGCATGTGTTTGAGCTCATATAGTTGCATATAGGAGTAGTTTGCATATAGTTAGGGAGTTATGGTGTTTGGACTTAACTATTTATATTTTGATGCATTTAATGGGGAATGTAGTGCGTTTTAGTGGTGCTTGGGTAGAAAGCAAGTGAGGCAGAGGAGCGCTAGAGCAATGGAGTGGCATCCCTCTCATGACTAGCCAACTAAGAAAAAGAGTTGGAGATGAACCCAGACTTTTAGCACACGTGGACTTCCATCCCATATGGACTCTTATTGAATGAAGCAGGAAAGAAAGATCCTCATTAAGAGGCTTCGAACGCTTTAGGATTTCTCAACTCTAACTTTGTCACCTATATAAAGAAGACTGAAGCCACAAACAAAGGGAGCTTGATCTTAGACGCCAGTCTTTAGTCTTCAGCTATCGGAGAACCACTGTAGTCGAGGGTCTAGAGGAGTCTCCACATGATGAAAGCCATCGATAGAGGCTTGAGGGGTGCATGACCTGGATCACAGTTAGATGGCTTGGAGAAGACGTCGAGGACGCTTGATCTTTCTTCTTCCTTGCTTTATAAAATACCATGTTCTTTAATACTTTTATTATGGATGTTATTTGCTCAAACATGAGCTAAATACTTTTGTTGGGCTTATTGTTTCTAGGATATTATGTTTTAAGTACTTGTTTGATACTATAGCATTTTCTTTTATGTATTATGTTCATTGTTCTTCATGCGTAGTTATTGTAAGAGTTATCAAGAGATGTCTTTTAACTATTGATATGTGGCTTAATATCAAGAGAGTTATGTTATACAAATATGGATAATGGAGCTTAAGCTGTCAATTTAGGTTCTAATCTGGCTTAGACATAAGTTTAGGATTTTAACGACTAATAAGGGGAACTTGAATCGATAATAAAGTTGTTAGGGTTCACGCAGACATGTATTACCATAGCATCTTTGTTATTAACTTCTAGGTATCGAAAAATTCAAGAAGTTAATTAGAAACCTTGTCGAATAGGTAAAGACATGATTGGTTTACGCAGACATGTATTGCAAATCGCTATAGCAATTAAATAAGTAGTTAGAATAATTCCTAAGCAATAAACCCAGCTTCCATAATCATCTGAATATTTGCTACAGCATCTGCTTGTCTTGATCATAGCTACTTTACTTTTATTACGTTTAGTTTTGATAAATGACCATCAAACCAATATTTGCTCACTAACTCTTGAGTACGATCACTTCGTATTTGTTAATCTAGTCCCTGTGGGTTAGACACTCTACTCTATCAGTTTATTACTTGATCGACGAGTATACTTTCTCTTAATTTTATACCTATTTCGCAAGCATCAGGATTCAAGATGAAAACCCGTAAAGGGCATCTTGAATCAATGGTGGATTCGAGTTGAAAACCCTACGAAGGTGACTCAAATACGAAATATGCATGACTGGCACGCGAGAGGTGATCTTCTAAAAGTTTAATGAAGTTCCTCTCACCCTAAAAGCATTCGCAAAGAGTTTCATGTCAGTGGACAAATCTAAAAGTCGCACACGAAGCTTCCAAGATCATTCGATCATTTCTAAACAAATCAATGAACATTTGAAGAATCATGTCTCATTCAAAACAGCTAATCCCAAAACACATTGTATTCCAATCCGACTCATACCTTGAAATCACCAATAGTCTTGACGCGTGTCAAAGAGCTATAACTTTAAAATATTGAAAGAGTAATTGATTTGTTTGATTTTTAATGAACTTGAATTTTATGAAATGTTTCAGTTGTAAGCCTGGTGTATAAGGGCACATTTTCATTTGCAAAAATGTTTTTGCAAGCTCTTCATGTTTTGAAAAAAAATCAAATAAATATCAGTTTTTTAAGAATGAAAAAGATATTTTTAACAAGGGTTACTTTGACTTGAAAGTCCAGAATCAAGAATGGGGCAACGAAAGGAAAAGACGAAAGCTTGAGCACAAATTTGTTTGGGGAAAAATGAAATATCACAATCTGGATGTGATGGATGCAAACCCTAATTTGAGGAAAAATAAAGTCGAGATAACCAAGTTGAATCCAAAAAGGAGACTTCCTACGCATCTTTACGTCACCATTAACCATGACAGCATGCATCTACATTATTGACATACATGTTCCTTTATGCATCTTAGCATCAAACATTCGCAAATCATATGCGTGTCATTTGCATCATTAAATTTATTTTGTTAATAATTTACATGAGAATGTTCACATGATTTTTATTCTTGCAGAGGTTTTAAAACTTTCTCGATGAATTTTTCAAATCTCACTTGAGATATTTCCAAATATTTTTCAAAAAAAAAACATTTACTTTCCTCGTTAGAGGAATTTTTTCAAAAAAAAAATCTTGAGTCTCCTCTCTTGAGGAACTTCTTTTTCAAAATCTTGAGATACTTTAGAGATTTTCAATGTTTTCCCACTTGAAACAAATTTTGTCTCTATTGAGACCGTTCCCCTTGAACAAAATTTCATCCCCCTTGAGACCGTTCCCCTTGGAACAAAATTTTGTCTCCCTTGAGTCATAAAACTCTTTTTTTCTCAAAAACTCCTCTCCTTTGAGACATAAATCTAGTCTCCCTTGGGACAATTTTAATATGTTGAGATACAATTTTAGCCTCTCTTAAGGACATTTCAATTCTCTTATGAGAACTTCTGCGAAACGCCTCATAGTGAATTCTTTGAGTCTCTCTTGAGACATAAGTTTTTCCAAACTTTGGGGTATAAAATGATGCATTCAAGACAAGTTCATTCATTTCATGAAGACATATAGATACATTTAAGACAAGTGCATTTTCATAATTTGAAAAAATAGTTTTTCCATTTCATATGATCAACTTCAAACTTGTCAGAATCTTGAGCATGACGTTTTAAAACCTCCGAGATGAAGTGTCACCATTTACCTTCTAGATGGAGTGTCACAAATTACCTCCGAAATAAAGAGTCTTTAGATATGAGTAAATAAATCTGTTAGAACTACTGTCCCCAAAGATGAGGGAGTGGAGTCTTACTCCCAAATCAGAGTTTTCAACCCAACATCCTCAAGTTTGAAGGGGTAGAGTCAAATTTTCGCATCCTCAGGTTTGAAGAGCAAATCAATTTTCCTACTCAATATCCTTGGATTTGAAGGATAAATGTTTTCGACCCAGCATCCTTAGGTATGAAGCAGTGGAGTCAGAATTTAGCATCCTCATGTTTGAATGAGCAAATCAATTTCCCAACTCAGTATCCCCGAGTTCGAAGAATTAGAGTTTTTTACCCAACATCCTCAGGTTTGAAGGAGTTGAGTCAAATTTTGGCATCCTCATGTTTAAAGGAGCAAATCAATTTTTATCATCGAGTTTGAATAATTGGAGTTTTTGACCTAGCATCCTCAAGTTTGAAGGAGTGGAGTCAGATTTTGGCATCCTCGGGTTTGAAGGAGTAAATCAATTTTTTATCTTCGAGTTTGAAGAATTAGAGTTTATGACCCAACGTCCTCAGGTTTGAAGGAGTGGATTTAGATTTTGGCATCCTCATGTTTGAAGGAGCAAATCAGTTTTTCAACTCAGTATTCTTGAATTCAAAGGATTAGAGTTTTCGGTCCAGCATCCTCAAGTTGAGGGAGTGAAGTTTCACATATAAAAGTTATTTTCTGAGCATCTAGTGTCCCCAAAGATGAGGGAGTGAAGTTTCACGTATAAAATTTTATTTTCTAAGCATCTAGCGTCCCCAAAGATAAGGGAGTAGAGTCTCATATATTGAACGTATTTTCTCAAAATCTAGTGTCCCCAAAGATGAGGTAGTGGAATCTCATGTTTAGAAGTTGTGTTTACAAAATCTAGCATCCTCAAGATGAGCGAGTGATGCCTCATACAGAGAAATTATTTCTCAAATTTTAACACCCTCGAGACGAGCGAGGTGCATCTTACACCGAGAAATAAGTTCTCAAATTCTAGCGCCATTGAGACAAGCAAGGTACATCTTACATCGAGAAACGAGTTTTGGAATCTAGCACCCGTAAGACAAGTAGGGTACATCTTACATCAAGAAATGAGTTCTCGAATCTAGTGCCCTCAAAACGAGTGGGGTATATCTTAAAATTGAGAATTTAGTTCTCGATTTCTAGTGCCATTAGACGAGCGGGGTACATCTTACATCGAGAAATGAGTTCTTGAATTTTGCACCCTCAATACTAGCAGGGTGCACGAGGTACATCTTACATCGAGAAATGAGTTCTCGAATCCAACACCTTTGAGACGAGAAGAGGCGTCATCTTTGCAGGTTCAATATTCAATGGAGAAATGTTGTTTTTAGTCTTTGCTCCATTCCTCTTGCTTGAGTAATGAGTAAAGAAAGGCAGCTGTACACACCAAATTTTTACCCATTGAATATTAAAATAATAATTAAAACCCAAATACAAGCCCAAACCTAGCCAAAAACCTAGTTTTTCTCACAACCTTCACACATTATGGTTACCCCTGCCCTTTCCGGCCCATTTTATGTTGTCGATAGAATCCTCCTTTGGTTAGGACTCTACCACTTCATCCCCTGAAAATTTGGCCAAAAGATCATATTGAAAATAAAAAAATAATAAAAATTGTGTTTCATCCATCCATTCAGAAACAACAGTTTGTATCCAACTCAAACACATCCAAAATCCCATGAAATTTGACCACTTCCCCTTCACAGAACACCCTGAACCAATCATATATAAACCTTTCTACATCTTTGTTTGAGGGGAATTTTTTTTACACAAATACACCCATAGAAAAAGAGAGCAAAAACATGTGAGCTTGAAAAGTAGATCAGTTCTGAAAAACTAAAAAAGAGAGGAAGAATTTGAAATGTTTTTTTACCTTTTTCGGTGACTGAATCTTCCGATCGTGATTTCGAGCAAAGAATATATGCACGATGGTAAGAAGAGAGACATATCCCGAGGGAAGCTCGATTCGATGGTGCATCTTAAGGTTCGAACAAAGTAAACTTTAAACCTTTTTTTAGATCTTCTTCGATTGACATCGTTTTTGTGCAAAAAATCTTGATTTTCAGACTTGGGGGATTAAAATAAGTGATTTAGAGCCCTCGTTTGTCAGGTTCGACCATCTTTGGTGAGAAGATGCGGCGGTAGCCGATGGTGGTTGTGTTGAGAGAAAAGAGAGGAGAGTTATTTTAGGTTTAGGTTAAAATGGTTTAAAAAATAAAAGGGGCACGTAAAAAACACTGGCCGATAATAAATGAAAGGATTTTGAAATCCTTCTTCATTCACGCCATTCAATGAATCTGAGAGGGAAAGTACCCGCCTCTTTTATATTTTGGGGTTAATCACCTCTTAAGTCCTTCATGTTTAGGTACTTTGCATTTAATTTTATTTTTATCCTTTAGCTTGTTAGTTTAATTCATTTTAGTCCCAATTTTAGATTTAATTTATTTAGATTTTGAATTGGTTCTTTTTTAACTATATCTTCCTTCATAAAATTAATTAATAATTAACCCTTTTAATTTATTTTAAATTTGATTTGGTCCTCGTATAAAGATTTGATAATTAATTGGATTTAATAATTTGTGAATTGGTTTCTAATTAAAATTGGTATAGTCTAATTAGGTGCATAATTTGAACTTGATTAATAATTTAATTTTAATTTATTTGATTAAGTTTTAATTTGTTCGACTTGAATTATTTTGAATTAGTTTATGCTTTTTTTAGTATGTGTTTATTATGCATTATTTTTCATGCATTTAGCAGCATAATTATTTTTTATTACTAGTAATATTAACCCTTTGAGATCCTTTTTTAAACAACCAAAACCCTTAGATACCAATTTTGGACGTAGTGAGAGTGCTATAACCGACTCCCAGACCCGACAACGATCTCGGTGTTGAAGCAAACTAGTATTACAGGTTTTCGGTCGTACTTATTCCAAAACGGCCGCTGACGACTGGAAAAGTTTGACGACTTTTGAAGGCCCAACCAATTTCGACACGAACGAAAATTTTGTCGACAAGTAAGTTGTAAAAATATTTTTTGATTTTTCTTAGTATTTCCTACTTAGGAAAGGATCAAGAAAATATGTTCTTAATGATTATGGAACCCGCAATCTTAGGGATATATATTTTGATTTCTAACGGTTAGTTATTCAATAAGTTCTATAATTACATACAGTCTATTATTTTGGTACAATCATAAAATTGTAAGTTGAATCAAGCTTAAAATTGTAAGTTGAATCAAGCTTAAATAATTTTAGGGAAAACTACATATTTAGTACCCTTATTATACATGTTTTACTATTTTTTTTGGGGGTCGAATCGATCAACCGAATTCGCCAAAAGGGGGTGAATTGGCCTTTGAGTAATTATGGTGGAAGTAATCAAAAATAAAAAAATGTACAATGATTTATAGTGGTTTGACTTCTAAACCAAGTCTACCTCCACTACCTTAGCTATCAACACTAAGGATTTTCCACAAATTCACTAATTTGTCTTTCCTATTTCTAGGCTCAAGGAGATAACCTTTACAACCCTCAAAGCTTAGACCCTAAAGCTTTGATAACACACTCTCTCAAAGAGAATACAAATTTAGCAAACTAGGAAAACATCACAAGGCAAAGAGTTTGCACAATTTGGCTCTCACCCAAAATCCTAACACTTGAGCAAACGTAATAATTTGGCTCACTAGTGTTTCTACAAGAAATTTGACAATTTAAGCTCTAAAACAATTTCTCTATACAAAGAATATTGGCAATGTGTTTCTTGTTGTTCCATCGTTGCTTGAATCTTTCTTTTAAACCCTCTAAAGAGTTATTGACCGTTACTAGCCGTTCGGGGTTGATTAGAGCCGTTGGGGACATTAATTTTAGCCATAAATGTAGTTTTGGGTTCATCGGTATCTGTACACGACCTTTAGTATCGGTACCTGCCTTAAATAGAAAGAGTTGTTGGGCATTTATTACATTGGGTATCGGTACACGATACTTGGGTATTGGTACGGTGCCTCATGTATCAGTACGACCTAGCCTGTACCGATACAGTAAATGTCTACTGGAATTCTAAAATCTTGGGGATTAAAAGGGCGTATCGGTACACGAGAAACCATACTGATACGGGCTATTGGGTATCGGTACGAGGAAGACTGTACCGGTACTCAAAGCATGTTTTTAACACTTTGGCTATTTTGAAAGTATTTAAACGTGTCAAAAACCCTTAGAAAACGTTTAAAACATAATTTTCAAGTTAATGGACTTTTGAAATATTTTTGCAAATTAGTTTAAGTCCAAAAACTTTTTTCATTTTAAGTTATATCAAAATCAATATCTCAACTATCTCCCTATTTTTGATAAAACGAAACCACTTGAAAATTTGTTTTTGAAATATCCCTCCTTAGAAAAATAATTTTAGGAAAAAGAATATTTTAGAAAAATATTAAAGCTCCCTCTTTTCTTTTTGAAATTAGAATTTTCAAACATATCTTTCCCTTTTTTGTTATTCCAAAATTACCTTTGAAATTACTTTTTTGTACAAGATAACAATGGAGAAAAGACCAAAAATAAGATTTAACATGAAAAAATTTTAAAAAAATGGCTCGCCTTAATCAAGAAACAAAACAAAGTTAGTCCAAACATTCAAGAGAAATGTTGAATTTCAAATAAATAAATTAATTAAACACAAAAATTCAATAAGCATGTAATCCATGAAAACAAATCATCATACATACAATTCATGGAATAAAGAAGACAAGCTTGTCCCTTTTTGACTGTGCGTACCAGTACGGAGACGTCCGTATTGGTACTTGGTTGAAGGTCGTATCGGTACAGTATGGGCGGTACAGGTACCGAAGGCACGAATTGGTGAAAAAATGCAGCAAAATCAACTCAAATAGCCTTACAACTTAATCTTAAGTTCATACAAAGCCTCTAAGAGGTCTTAGATATACACTTTGATCATTTTTGCTAAAAAATATCAACATGCTTCTCAAAACATAACATTTAAAACATAGAAAGCATAGTTTCACCAAGATTCAACCAAACATTACAAGTTTAAGGCCAAAAAAATAGATATGATCATAAAAGGCCAAAAAAACATGTAACTCATTCAATTGAGACTCCTTCTAACTATATGCAATCAGGCACACCATGGAGTCATACAAACAAGCTTAGATCATTATGAAAATTATACATGAAAAGATGATCAAGCAATTGCACGAAA
This sequence comes from Hibiscus mutabilis, assembly GCA_019671005.1. Taxonomy (NCBI): domain Eukaryota; kingdom Viridiplantae; phylum Streptophyta; class Magnoliopsida; order Malvales; family Malvaceae; genus Hibiscus; species Hibiscus mutabilis. The sequence goes on from CM033732.1 coordinate 17,501,039, forward strand.
CTTTAAATTTACCACTTGAACCAAGGTAGGATGTTAAGTCTCTCCTTCATCAAGTGTCATTCTCCTTTGCAGTCAAGAGCTTTCAAAAATTCTACTTTGCTCATCAATGCTCAAGTACACCTATAAAAAAATCAAGTATATTTTGGTATCCAAATTGCTTTGGATCCATTGTCATTAGTTCCAAAAATTTTAGTTCCCTTTGGAATCTATTTTTCAATGTCTTCTTTTTTGTTCGAAGAAATGAGTCATTTTGGGACCCAAATGTTCTTAATCATTTTTCCTTTAAAAAAATCTTGGGGAACTAGAATGTCTTTGATAAAAATTTGTTTTGGATCTAACTCCATTTTCACTTCTTTGAAAATCTTTGTTAAACAAATTCTTTTTAAGATCATCGATTTCTCTTTGATGATCATTTTGAACTTTTTGAAGAATGTTTTGTAAATCAAAATTCTTTTGCTCAAAGTCTTTGAGCTTTGCTTCAAGTTCATATTTGGTTTTAGAAATCAAATCATTTTGAACTTTTAATTTTGAAACCATTTTCTCGTTTTTGAAAATATGGTTTTCAAATTCTAAAACCAAATTATCATAAGTATCTTGTAATTCATCAAAAGTATAAGAAATTAAAGGTGATGAATTAGAAGTTACCCTTGAATGTTCTTCGATGGCCATGAGACGAAGGTTGGCTACCTCATCATCGGTGGATTCCTCTTCATCACTCCATGTAACCACAAATGCCTTCTTCTTATGGCTTGGTCAATTCTTCTTTATCTTTGGACAATCGTATTTGACGTATATTGGATTTTTGCATTTGAAGCATATGATGGGATCCCTCTTCATTCTTGATTCATGCCTTGATTCTTCCTTTTGGCACTTCATGAATCTGTTGAGCTTCTTGAAGAGTTTGGCTATCACTTTATCCTTATTTTCACTCTCATCTTCACTTGATTCTTCTTAAATGTTTGAGGAGGTCTTGAAAGAAACATTCTTCATTTTCTCTTCTCTTTTCCCCTTTGACATCAATTCATGGGTAAGAAAGGAACCTATAAGCTCGTCAAGATTGAGCGTTTTTAGGTTTTTTTGCTTCGATGATGGTAGTCTTTTTGGAATCCCATGATTCAAAAATTGAGTAAATCAACTTCTGAACTAGCTTGTCTTCTGGAATCACTTTTCCATAGCCTTTAAGTCCATTCACAATGGTGGAGAATCGATTAGACATAGCTTTAATGTCTTCCGTTGGGTTCATCTAGAAGTTTTTGTACTCAAGGTTGAGAAGACTGATTTTGGTCTTATTTATTCTGTTGGTTCCTTTGTGAGTGATTTCAAGCTTCTCCCAAACCTCCTTGGCACTCGAGCAAGAATACGTCTTGGCATACACTTCGGTTTTGTTAGCACAAAATGTGTGATTATGAGGATCAAAGAGAGTCCTCGAGTACGTACTCATCTCAGTCGCTTCGGCGATGCAGACGCTACGACGTCGTAGACAATACGGTGTCGTGATGACTCGTGTACCATAGCATCACATGATTTTGTACTTTGGGCTATAATACTTAAAATGCATTTATGCAGGTAGTTAATCTAAAAAGCTTAACGTACACAATACTGGTAAGACAGATCGAATCTTATGATTTGAATATTATATTGGTTTAATGAACTATACATGTAAGGTAGTTCTATGCATGATAAAATGTTATCAACTACAATTGGAAAATGCTTGCCATTTTGCAGGGTTGTGTTATTTATAATCATTGTTTTATATGGTTATGATTATGCCTCACTAAGTTATACTTAACGTGTGTTTCGTATCACACGTAGGTACTTCAGATTAGATAGCAGAGGATGAGCTACACATCATTGGATCAAGTTAGGTACATTATCAGTAAGTATCACCGCATCCTAGTCTAGTGGGGCATGTATAGATATTAAATATGTAGCTATTTTGTATGTCTAAATTTTTATACTCTACTTATAAGTTAATGTGGATATATGATCTAGAAACATGACTTAGTTTGAGGAATTAAGAATATTAGAAAAGATGCTTCAAACAATTTTAAACTTAGTTGGTTGTTTATCGCATAGTGATTTTAAAATCAAGAAAGGGTCTAGGCAGCACACATAGTTTTCACCCTGAATTATATTTTCATTTTAGTAACTGCTTAAAGTATTTTATAAACCAATTTAGGGTTGAAACTAAGTGACTCTAGACAGATTTGTAATTTAATAAAAACCGAGAAAGGGTTGTTTAATCAAATTAGTTTTGCATCAAAAAAAGTACAAGTCTGAAAATCAGTGTAAATCAGTTAGTAACATCTTTAATGTGTATTCGAATATCGAATATACGTTGAGGGTGTTACACTTAATAACTGAATTTGTATCTTATAGAACATTTGCCTTGGATCACATTTGGACATGGGTAGCATTGATCCGTGTTTGACCATATTGGTCCGTGTTACACATAGCTCAAAGTACATAGCAATGGCTAGTGTCGAAACATAACAATCCTAACTTCTTATCTATCCAACCAACTGTCACCAATCTCCTTATCATCTCTCCCGTTACCTCCTACTGTAGCCAATATATCACATATATAGGGTCGTCACCCTTAAGCCGTAGCTTATGGACCGTAGTCCCGAAATATACCTTTACACCATGCCAAAGTGTCAAAGGACTTCCATTGTTTAGGCAACTTACATATTTTATTCTTGAAAATTTGGAGGGTATCTTATGACAAAAGTAAACTTACTTGTTTCTTTTCTTAGTATCTTATAACATAAGATGAGCTTTTAGCTCCTTAGGGCTTTAGAATTCATGAACTTATAATATTGGAATTGAATTCCTTTATTAGAATCTTATGGTATTATAAGTCAGAAGTTAGCTTCAAAACTTTATATCAAAGTATACATAATCTTCCATTACAAACATAGCATAGCAAGAAATAAGATGCATATGTAATGCAAACATAACCAAAAGACTTATCAAAGATGTCATGCTATGAATGTATTCACACATTGTGCTCTATGTGAGCCATATGCATATGCTCATAAATTAATCACAACATATCATAGAAACAAAGATCGGAATGACGTTGTGTCACCCGAGACAAATGCGACTACACTCACCTGATATCCCAAAGTTACGGGATGCCTGAACCACAATCACGTCTTGCTTTTTCAACTTACTTTGTTTCCTTATCTTTCTCAACAAGGTACGTACCTCAAAACAAATAACCCATTTTTAGAATTTACTCAATTCAATCTTATAATTGGTTTTCACCATCTTACTACAATATTCAAACAATTGAACAACCGTATATAACACACCAAACTTTATTATAAGTCAAAAATCATGAACATTCTTTCGTGCTTCCATTAATATTTCAAGGTAACAACCACGTCAAGGTTATCACCTATTACACATTTTAGACAAATGTTCATTACATCGAACATTCAAAACCACTCAAGTTCCATAAACAAACTTAAGACATTCAATCCTTCCAATTTCTTTCACTTCAATTCGAAAAGACCACCAAATATCATACATTTTCATGTTTGGCATCACTAATACAAACTATGATCATTAATACTAAACTGTTTCTTGCAACAACGAAAATGCATATTAACTCATTTCAAAACTGCATTCAAGTTACTTCAAAATTCTATAATTTATGCTCTACCAAAACTGCACTGTTTTTATCCTTTAAAGCTGCTTTTACAGCACCTATTACACTAGTTTTATAACACATAATAAACTGTTTTTAGTTTTACAGTATATATATCAAACTGCATTGCATCGACATACAAAATTGCCCTGCATTGATATACTAAACAGCATTGCATTAACATACAAAAACTGCATCAAAAACTACGTTTAGACATATAAAACAGACTCATTCTGCATATAATTCTGCATATTATCAAACTGTTTTCTGCATTTTCTTCAACTATTTTACTGAAGTTTCAAATCTGCTTACTGCATCCATTTTAGCTTCCAAAACTGCACTATTTAACATGTCAAAACTGCATTAAAAAGCTTACAAACTGCATATATCAATCATACAAAACTGCATTTCTTTATCAACTTAAATAACAACTTTCAGTCTCAGATTTTACTAAAAACATTACTACTATTCTTATCATTAAAATTCAAGCATGAAAACATTAATATAACAATTGGTTTACATCTTATTCAAACTAGTACATATTGTTTTTCCAAAGCAAGCATGTACTAAAAACATTACAATCCATTTTAACATTTGAAGAACCATTATCCCATATAAATCTATCTACCTAGCAATGTAAAAACGTGCTTATAAATTCATACCCTGTCTTTCGAATATACTACTAACAGAGCAGAAAATTTCCAGCATTGAATCACACTTATCACTCAATGAAAACCAATATAAATTTAGGTTATACAAAAATTCAGCTTCAAGAAGAGTTTAGTATCAATTCAATGACAAACCTCCATTGGATCAAATTTTAAGGTTCATTTCAACTCCAATTATACCCCATCACATTCGGTCAAAACTCTATATCCATAACTAAGCTTAAACATTCTAAATTTCCAAAAATTCAGAGTAAATTCAATTACCAATTTCACCATGTAGTCTAACCCAAACATGTATTTATCACTATCCGAAACAATTCCCAACTAAGTACCAATACCCAATATCATCATTCAATATCCAACAAATTTCTAGTATGAAAGAACGTAAACAAGATAACTTACCTATCTATAGAGAATCTATGAATTGGAAGCTAAAAAAAATTCAGATGAATTTAAGACTCCCGAGTAAGCTTCTCCAATGCTAGCTTCGATGGTAGGTATTCGCTGGAAAGGAAATTGGGAAGAAGATAGTGATTTTTGAGAGCATCGTTCCCTCTCCTTGGCTATTCCCACCGATCCAGTACCCACTTTTACCAATATTTCCTTATTATTTTTTTATGACAATATTAGCACTAGTCATCATCAAATACTCCTAATGAACTAACCAAACTTGGCCAAATAGCCATGCAAAACCACTTTTATTGCCTTCAATTCAATTTAGTCCCCATTCTCCAATTCATTCTTTACATTTTGATCCATTAGTACAACTAAACTTAGTTCAATTCTTCTCAGTTTGTTCTTCCAACTTGATTTTATGTGGTGCTAAAAGCTTCGTTAAGGTTTCCATAAAATATAATAAAATAAAATAATAAACAACTACAATAAATAATTATTTTAGTTTATTAAAACCGTCGATAAATACTAGTCCAGATTTAGGGGTGTTACACTTTGTGGTTTATTGTGCTAGACTTGGTAGGATTACTTAAAGTGATGGTTTAGTGTTGTCAAGCCTGCATCTGATGTTATATGTTGTTTAGGTATGTATTAAGGTTGTTTAGAGTGAGCCAAAGTGTTATATGTTGGACCTAGAGGTCATTACAAGCCTCTACGTACCGGTATGTGTACCCAAGGATCAATACGCGGGATATGAAGAGGCTCAAACCATCGAAAAATAGCAAAGGGTATTGGTATGCCTAGCCACCGTATCGTTACGCCTTGAGGAAAATTTGTACTGGTGTCGGTACATGGGTTTGAGTACCAGTATAATCCCTATGATTTTAACGAGCCGTACTGATACACAGGGTACCATATCGGTACGAGATTTGCTCACTGGAATTCTGAGTTTTTGAGAAACCAAAGAGGGATCGGTACAGGGTCAAGGCCGTATCGGTACGGGTGGGTCAACACACCGTATCGATACTATTATACGTATATCGGTACGAAAAGCTATTTTGTTTGTTAAGCTGTATCAGTACGAGCTTGCCTGTATCGATACACCCTGTTGATTTTGTGTTGGACAGTTTGCTAAAGTTTGGAAATCTTGCAATTTAGTCCATGATTATTATGTATGCAACTGAATGAGTGTAGATGATTGTTTAAAGTTGAAATTAATCATGCGAGCATGAAATTGGACTAATGAAGAGTTGGTAAACTTGAATTCAAATTAAGTCCATGTAATTTGTGGAAATTATGTTTTGGTCCCTAATATGTTATGTTGAGAAATCAATCTTTGTTTTGAAATATGATTTCAATGAAACGTGTCTGCTGAAGCATGTTCACCATAGGAAATTAAACGATGCATTTAGACAAGATAAAAAGAAGAAAATGGACCCAGTTTAAGTTATTAGCTCAGGTTTGCTTCGGCAAACCTAATGTGATTCATTTAGTCTGGTTTTGGCTAGGCCTAGTCGGGCTAAGGGGGTTACATTTTTGTCTTTCTTTTTCGACGAGTCGGACTCCTACTCTCTTCTTTGTAATAAATGGCACATCCATCACTACATCCCAAAGGAGGTAGTCATTTGATTTGATGAATAATCTCATCCTATTCTTCCAATATGGGTAATTTACCCCATTAAAGTATGGTGGCCTTGAAATAGATCGAGAGTCTTCAATGTAATAAGCACCGAAAGTGGATGCCATTGCTTCGGTTGATGTTGAAATGACTTCAGCTCTTCGTGGATTGACTCTAAGATGTTAATTTGATGATAGAGACCTCACTCTGATACCAATTGTTGGGCTCGAATCGATCAATCGAATTCGCCAAGAGAGGTGAATTTGTCTTTGAGTGATTGTGGGGGAAGCAATTGGAAATAAAAAATTGCCCAATGATTTATAATGGTTCGACTTCTAAACCAAGTCTACCTCCACTACTTATCTATCCACACTAAGGATTTTTCACAAATTTACTAATTTGTCTTTCTTTTTTCTAAGCTTTAGGACATAACCTTTACAACCCTCAAAGCTTATACCCCAAAGCTTTGTGAACACTTTCTCTCAAAGAGAATACAAATTTAGCAAACTAGGAAAACCTCACAAGGCAAAGAGTTTGCACAATTTAGCTCTCACCTAAAATCCTAACACTTGAGCAAATGTAACAATTTGACTCACTAGTGTTTTCTACAAGAAATTTGACAATTTAAGCTCTAAAACAATTTCTCTATACAAAGAATGTTGACAATGTGTTTCTTGTTGTTCCATGGCTACTTGAAGCTTGCTTTTAAACCCTCTAAGGAGTTATTGACCGTTACTAGCCGTTGGGGGTTGATTAGAGCCGTTGAGGACATTAATTCCAGTCATAAATGTAGTTCTAGGCTCGTCGGTATCGGTATGCGACCTTCGATATCAGTATCTGCCTTAAACAGAAAGAGCCATCGGGCATTTATTATACCGGGTACCGGTACACGATACTTGTGTATCGATACGGTGCCTCATGTATCCGTACGGCCTAGCCTGTACCGATACAGTAAATGGCTAATGGAATTCTAAAATCTTGGGGATTAAAATGGCATATCGGTACACGAGAAACCGTACCGGTATGGACTATATTTGGTATCGATACGAGGAAGACTGTACCGATACTCAAAGCATGTTTTTGACACTTTTGCTATTTTGAAAGTATTTAAACATGTCAAAAACCCTTTGAAAAATCCTTCAAACATATTAATATTTTTGCAAATTAGTTCAAGTCCAAAAATATAGGATTCATAGTGCATTGCATGCAAAACACGTCCAACACACGTGTCGTAAATCTATACACATGTTGGAGTCCCAATGTCCGAAGTTTTCCTATAAATAAAACACATGCAATAACTCCCCCACAAACAGTCACACAATTATCATCCTTTTAGCAAAGTGAATGAACTGGCGTCTCATGGTCAGAGTTACAGAGCTGGTCAAGCCAAAGGCCGAGCTCGAGTTATCCACTCTTTACCACTTTCCTTCTTTCATTCATCACATTTTTTATTTCCCTTTTTGAAGTTGGTGATTAAGAACTTGGTTTCGACATGATAGGGAACGTACGAATATATTATTAGATAGTCAAAATGTGATTATGAAGGGTTAAGCATGTCGAAATGGTTGAATTATTTATTTGCGTGTTTTTTTATATATTTTTTCTTTTATAGATAATCAACATTAAACGATTACGATTTTTCATGACTTTAAAGTTAAAAATAAATTTTAAAAATGAGAAATACATTTGATGCGTAAACGGTGCAAATTAATTTTTTTATAAAATTGTCGATTTTAAAATTTTAAATATTTAATTTAGGATTTATTTTTAGGATAAAATTTTAGAATACAAAGCTAAGGATTTAAGATTTATTATTTTGAGACTCAAGATTCTTATTTTTTTAATTTAAATGAAAAGAATAAGATTCTTATTTTTTTAATTTAAATGAAAAAAACAGTGCAAATTTTTCTACACATTTTTTTATAAATTGTTTGTCAAAATATAAATCTTTAAAAACTATTTATTTATTAATATAATGATGGAGTACTGATTTTACAATATACATTACATGTTAGTATACAGGGGAGTATCTACCCTATTACCTGGTGGGTCACGTGACCCACCATTAAAAATAGAAAAAATACATTTATTCTTTTGGGTTAATTTCTATAATGGTCCTTTTTTGTTTTTAATTTATTTTAATATAATTTTGCATGATTACTAGTTATTTTGACCGTTTCAAGTTTTAATTTCTTTAATTTAATCCCTCAATATGGTAATTTTTATTTTTCACATGTCCATTTTTGGTCCATATTCGGGATTCGTGGCTCTTCCTCTCAACAATATTGTCTTCAAAGTTTGAATTCGAACCCTCTTCTTGAAAGTGCAATGTGTCTTGTCATTACATCCAACACTTGTTGGTTATTTTTATTTTCACTATTAATTTATTGTATTATATATTTATTGTTATTAGACTTTTATGTTATTATAAAATACTACTATTATTTTTGGAAGTTAATATTTTTTATTATTATAGTTATAATTATTGTGCAATATATTTCTTTTATTTTATTTTATTTATTATTATTATTATCACTTTTATTATTTTTATTACTATATATATTAATTTTCTATTACTATTATTTTATTATTTTTTGGATATTTTTCGATATCGTAATAATTTATATTTTGATTTTTTATTATTGTTCTAATGTAGCTTTTAAAAACTTATTCAATTTACTCTCGATTTACATGCAATTATATTTATTGTTGGTAGTAAACTACCAAATTTAAATTTTTGGATCTATCTCTGTTAGTATGTTGGTCTATTTTACGTTTATTTCCCTCTATGCCGTGCCTTAATTTTTAAAAGGCCAATTGAATTTTAATTCAATTGGCTATCATTTTTTTAAAATAATAATTAAATTTTAGTTTAATTGGTTATCATTGTTATTTTTATTATATCATATATTTGTATTATATATTCTTATTGTGTTTGGTGTTTCTTTTAATTATGGGTGTAGTGTGGTGTTTCTAATCTAAAATTTTAATTACAAGAATCCAACAAGTGTTCTAGTGAAAAAAACGGATGATGTTCATCTTAGGAGACACAAGTTCAAATCGCTTTGTCTACAAGGTGCATGTGCTTTGTCAAAGGGTTAAAAATATGTATAAACATATATTACTTTGTATTCACCTTTAGATCATTTTAAAAAATTGATTACAAAAATCAACTTCTATTGGGCCTCATCTAGTAGCTTGATTTACCAAATAAGTCAAATTGCTTCTAACACATTTTGGCATATGATAAAATATTGAAACATTATTTATCAATATTGAATAATATATAAAATAGTGAATAGTTTTAAAAATTATCTAGTAGCTGTATATATGTGATGCGGTATTTGTAATACGTAGTCGTGTTCCGATTGACATGATTTTAAATATATAAATAAAAACAGGAAAAAGGCGAGCAAATGAAGGAGAAGGGTGAAGCGGCAGAGCAGACAACATTCGAGACAGTTGAAGCTATTAAAGACAAAACTACAGGTGCTGCACGATCAACCAACCAGCATCGGCATCTGCTGAACAGAATGCGGAGGAAGCCAAGGAAAAAAGCGGTGGAATCCTTCAGCATACGGGAGACAAAGTGAAGAACATGGCTCAAGGTGCCACTGAGGCTGTCAGGAACACCTTCGGAATGGCCCATGCTGATGACGAGCAACACATTTATCCTCCTACAAGGAAGGATACTAATTACTATGGTTTTCGTTTTCCTTTCTGTTTTAAATAATGGTTGCAACGTCAACCTGATGCTCTATAATGTTTTATGACGTTTACTTGGTTGTTTCTACTTTTCCTCCATGAATAAAAATACTATCATATATTATCAGGTATTATATTCGAGACCAGTGGAAAGTAGTATGACTTCTTTTTACTATAAATTGTTTTTTACCCTTAAAATACTAAAGTCAAAAATTCTCTTTCAAATTATAGTAGGTTATCTTGGGAGTGCTTATCGAGCGAGTCGATCGCGAGTTAGACAGTGCTCGATTCGTGGTCGTTAAAAAATTTTGCTGCTCGACTCGTTACTCGTTAAGCTCATTAAAATTGTGCTCGACTCGTGCTCGTTAAAAAAATTTGTTGCTCAACTCGACTCGTTGCTCAACTAGTTGCTCGTTAAGCTCACTAAAAAAAATTACCTTATTTTTTTAACTAAAAGTAAAATTTAATAATACTATATGAGCTTGATATTAACATAAATTAACAATTTTAACCAAAAAAATATCAAAAGAGTGTATAAAGCACTTTCCAAGTCTAAATTCCAAACTAACAATCTACAAATATACCAAACTAGCATATTAAAACTAAAGTAACAATCCACAAATTCACCAAACTAACATATTAAAACTAAAGTAACAATCCACAAATACATCAAACTAACATATTAAAAGTATGCATGAAAAAAAAAGTTCAACGATATATAACCAATCTTGAAAATAAGGAAATCAACATATCTTCACTCCATTCATTGTTGCTTGCAATCACCAAACTAACATATTATTAATTAATAATATTTTATTATTTATTAGAAAATTAATAGATTAATTAATTTACCATTTTTTATTATTTATTAACAAATTAATAATTATTATTTAGATTTATTTTTTGAATGAAATAATTTTAAAGTAATTACTAAAAAATATTTTAAAAAATTAACGAGCTGCTCGCGAACTTATCGAGTCGAGTTAGACTTTGCACGACTCAACTCGTTAAGGTCTCGAGTCGAGTTCAAGTCGAATTAACTTGAATCGAGCGTTTACCGAGTTTTGACCGAGTCGAAGCACCCCTAGTTATCTCCATGTTTATGGATGCCCAAGTTCGAGTTTTAGTTTTTATGTTGAAGTGTGGTTCTCGGTGGTTTTAATTGGTCACTGATCGGTGATTTATTCTAATTTGGACGGATAATCTTAGTAAATATTTATTGTAATTTCCTCCAGAATAAGTTTTTGTAAGTAAAATCCTCCTCTTTCACCTTTGTCCCGCGAACAAATTTCTCTGCCCCAATTGGTTGTTCTTTCACGATTCACGAATAGAATTTTTATGTCCTCATTAGTGTATCCGAACAAAATTTCTCTATCCTTAATCGGTGTTTCTTTTCATCCTATCAAGTTTTTTTTAAATTTTAAAGTAATTACAAGATAATATTTGTTCATACATATTTTTAACTCTTTGACGATCTATATCCCTCTTATAGATAAAGTGATTTGAATTGAGACTCTTAGAATAAATATCATTCTCTTTCTTCCTGGATGTATATTATATTACTTATGCTGAAATTTTTTCAACAACCGTTAATATTAATCTCTTCCCTTTGATATCTGTTTAGTTTATTAATTAGGGTTATATTTTGATACAGTAAAAAAATTCACACTTCTCTTTATATTTAAGTTATAGAATCTAAAACCTAAATTCATAACCTTAAAACTTAAATCAAACCCTAAGATCTAAATTCTAATCATAAATTTTAAATTCTACACCCTAAACCCTTAAACCACAACTTAAATTTTCAAACTCTAAAATTAAAACATTTGTGTAAACTAAAGTTTACACATACTTGTGTATCAAAGTATTTTTTTAATTGTATTAAACTTAGAGGACAATTACTTACATGTTCGAGTGTTAATTGCAGAAAAAGATTTCCTCCTTCGATAGAAACGTTCTTGTCGAAAATCAAAGTGATGGAAGACTATGCAACTTGTTTAATGGAAGATATGTCAGCTTTGTTGTGCTATTTGGAGGGTTCAAATGGTTTTCCAGTATAGATCTTGTTTCATTTTTTCTCTTGGATTCATGCCTTTCCTTCTAAAAGAAGGATTCAGGTTTGGAAGATGATATTGTTTGCTACTACTCGGTTTATTTTGTTGTGCAGAAATTCTTGAAAAAACAATATATATTATTTGAATAATATTGGTAATATATATTATTTGAATAATATTGGTGCTAAGTCATGTCACTTGGTGAATAGACATGCTAATAATAAGTAGTGTTACTTGGTGAATAGGTTTATTAGTTTTTAGTTTAAAGTTGCATCCATTCAATCATATACATTAACTTTTCAACAAATCTTTCCATCAAAAGGTTTAATCTTTTCATCAAACAGTTTAATTTTTTTCATTCTCTATATAAAGGAGAGATTTTCAAAATATTTTTCACAACACAACTCATCATCTTTGGAACTCAACAACTCATCAATTTTGAAAAACTCATTTGAGAAATCAACATAGAAAAACGTTTTTGGTTTCCGGTAATAGATGAAGGCATGATGTGTTCAATTGTTAACTGCAATTGTGCTACTGTTGTGACCGTTTGTTGTTCTATCCTGGGAGATAGACGCCCAATGTTACTCAAGCACCGAGGAGAAGACGAAACTATCTTAAGAAAACTGTTCATATAGACCTCAAAAAAATCTTCTGATTTTAACTATGTTTGATTTCAGGTTTTATTTTTAATTTATTATTACTTATTTTTCTCACGGTATTCTATAATATTTAAATTATTACTACATCTATTTTTCTAACAATCTTAAGATAAATTATAAGTTTTAATCCAAGACAAATAGGTTACTGTGAGTAACAAAATTGAATTAATAATTCGAATATGAATATCACCACACGCTGATCGTGTCTTCAAAACATATTTTTGCCCGTGAGCGTATTCTAAAACTGGTTGAAGGGAACAAAAAGTTCCATGCGATTGACAAAGCAATCGAATAAAATGGCTTCAGAGTGGTGACCCCCTTCGATTTGCTGCCATTTTCACTTGGAAATTATGACTAACATTTTGTCCCATATGTGTTGGGAAGTTAGTTGGAGATGGAGCATGGGCTTATGTCAGTGCTGGTGCATTAGGTCGAGCAATTATTCTAGAGGATTCAGAAGTTTGAGATTGGTGGAGGAAATGAGGAAAAATCAATAGAAACAAATTTCGACCCCTCTAAACATTTCGATGTTTCTTTCAAGGTTACTCAAATAACGAGTGGAAAAGGATCTCATTTATAGTAATCAAATTTTTAGTTTATCAATTTTTTTGAAAGCACAGTTTATCTATTTTAATTATCCTTACACAATTATCATTTATATTAAATGATTATGACAATTGTGCCACTAAAATATATTACTACATTTGTTTCATACTAATAAATTCTTTGAGAAAATTGTAAAGACAACAAGACAGCTGCAATCTTGGAGAAGTAAAGAATTGATGACGTGGAATGAGAAATTCTTCAAATCAAATAGCTTTCAAATTCTGGCTTGATTCTCACGATCTATTGGAAACTAAAGATAAGAACTTTTTATTACTGCTAGTAAATTATTTTTGAGTCTAACATTTGTCTGTGTTTAGAGTTGAACAAAATTGTGTGGTTTTGTACTTCTGTTTCGAGTTTTTAGTTTTCCTAAATTTTCGTCGTTCAGCAGAAGTTGATTAATTGTGTTTTTGTTTCTGGTTTTTAGTTTTTGACTAAATTCCAGACGATTAACAAATTCATAATTATGACATGGCATTTAACTTGTGACTTTGTCATGACATAATCCAAGAACTCGTTCAGTTCTCAGTCTGATGCTATAGTCACTGCTCTAACTAAATTCTAATGTTGTCAGTAACTATAAGCCACAATGAAAATTTGCAAAGAAAATTTTAAAACACGGTAATGAGAAAGTGTTATTTGATCAAGTTGTTCCTCCTATTATTAGAGAGGATTATGTAGATGTTGCTACTGCCTTCAACATTGCCAAGACATGGAAGTACTCATGTTGCTACCACCTTTAACATTGCCAAGGCATGGAAGCACTCTAATTTCCTATATCGTAACTACATTCTCAAAGCCTTATCTGATGCATGTTATGAAGTGCAAAAAATTATGAGAACGAGGGGAAGTTCTGAGTTATCACAAAACATGTGGGAGACGTTGTGTTATCAGTAAATTACCTTTTAAATAAGGTGTAAAGGAAACGATACCATATGAATTATGGAATAGTAGAAAACTTTCCTACAACTACTTGAAAGTGTGGGGGTGTCTTGTCAAATTAATGCCTTATTTACCGAAGCAAATGGAAAATAGATTCTAAAACGAGGATTGTATTTTTATCGATTATGCTTACCATAACAATAATGGTAATGATATTATTCGTGAAAACAAAAAATCGTTACCATGGTTTATCATCCTAACGTGCTTGTTTTTAGCAATGCATAACGATTTCTTATGCATGAATCAAAGAATCTTGAAATTCACAAGAATACGATATTAGAATATAAAATTGCTTCGTTCTTTTGTAAGACTAGGAAAGTTAGTCAAGTTCAACAAAATGAACTATAGACTATTGATGAAACTTGTCAAGACTTCCAATAAGAGGTTGATAGGCAAGGGTGGAAAAATCTTTTTTGATCGAGTTTTCTACCTATATACTAGAGACTGAATGTTACGAAAATTCTTGGAGGATATTCCAGAATGACCAAAGCACGTGCCCACAATATGTATATATTGTGATAACCAAACAACATTTGGTAAAACACATAATGTAATGGTGAGTTGAGACACACGCGTCGTCGATATAATACTTTTAGACAACTGATCTCAACTCGAGTTATCTGTATTGATTTTGTAAGATCAAAAGATAACACTGCAGATCCGCTAACCAAAAGGTTGAATTGAGATCAAGTTGATAATACATTGAAAGGAATGATACCAAAGCCCATGAATTTTTAAGGCGATATGTGAAGGAAAACCCAACCTTGTTGATTGAAGATCCCAAGATCTAGGTTCAATGGGACAACCAACTTGCATAGACCTTGTGAGGTCACTGTGGGAGATTATTATCCCAAGTCCATTCCTATGATGTAGACAATGACTAAAATGTGGAATAGATTAAGATATGCTTGTAATGACCATTGTTTGTTTCGATAAACGAACAACATAAGTCACCTATGTGAGAGTGAAGTGGAGCCGCTTCAAGGACACTATTGGGGCATAGTTCTCTAAGCTCTTGCTTAACCAGGAGTTGTCCAAGGCTATATGGACATAACCATAGAACCAAATTCTTGTTAGTAAGATATTTGTGTGAGGTATGTCGTCGCTTACACAAACGACATGACAGTTCAAGGACATCACATCCACTGGATAGTCAGTAAGGTAAACATATTTTCACAAGGGAAGGTTCAAAGGGGGATGCCTACCTATCATATACAAATATCGAACGTAGAATCTATCACCACATTGAGTCAATGTTTTTGAACCATCAATTTTATTCATGTGGGGGATTATTGAAAAAATAATATATATTGGTTGAATAATATTGATGCTAAGTCATGTCACTTGGTGAATAGACATGCTAATAATAAGTCGCATTACTTGGTAAATAGGCTTATTAATTTTTGGTTTAAAGATGTATCCATTCATTCATACACATTAACTTTTCAACAAATATTTCCATCAAAAGGTTTAATATTTTCATCAAACGGTTTAATTTTTCCATTCTCTATATAAAGGAGAGATTTTCAAAACATTTTTCACAACACAACTCATCATCTTTGAAACTCAACAACTCATCAACTTTGGAAAACTCATTTGAAAAATCAACATAGAAAAACGTTTTTGGTTTTCGGTGATAGATGAAGGCACGGATATGTTTCATTGCTCACTGCAATTGTGCTACTGCAGTGAACATTTATTGTTGTATCCTAGGAGATAGACACCCAATGTTACTCAAGCACCGAGGAAAGGACAAATCTGTCTTAAGAAAACTGTTCATACATGCCACAACAAAAATTCTTCTGATTTTAACTATGTCTAATTTCAGGTTCTATTTTTAATTTATTATTATTTATTTTTTATAGTATTCTCTGTTATTTGGACTATTAGTGCATCTATTTTTCTAACATAAATAAAATGATTCAGTGATGGTAAAATTCTTAATTTTATCCAACTATTTGACATCATTAAGATTAGAATGGACTGATGGTGTCGTGCAAAATGGCCCTCGTCGATACTTTAATTGAATGATTTCTTTCTCGGTAGTTAATAGTTTTTGTGTTCAATATAAGGTTATGAGTGATCAGGAATGTAGGTGAGAATTATAGAGAAGATTTCCAAAGGAAACTGGAGAGAGTGGGCCTTGGTACTTTTGGTTGCAACCAACAAATTATGATCAAATTGATTTCTAAACATAATATAACACTTGTCAGATTGTTTATCTTTTTACTATGGTATGACATAGCTGATGGTAGATTCTCTTTCCAGACCTCATATGAATGTACCAAACCTAGTGCCCATTGTGTCTCTTAACCTAGCTTGTCGGTACACCAACCATTGAGGTGTTGATACGACCATCCCTGGCTAAGCCCATTGTGTTACTTGACTTAGACCAAGCAGTAAGTTTCGTTACTCATGGTGCTTCATCATTTTACATTTTCTACTATTGGAATGATAAATTCATTCTACAACAATGCATGCGCATATATATGAAGTAGCATAAAGAACAAAGCCACTAGCAAAAAAATCAAACCAAGGGTTACTATATTATGAACATAGTTAAGTTCTACAAATATAAAATAAATGATAGTTAAGAAAACATCATAGTTCTTTTATCACGCAGGAACTACGACAAGAAAGATATCCTAGTTATGGCTATATGAGCTCGAACTAGCGAGCCTCACGGTGACCTCTGTTGCAACTCGTCGATCTAGGGGTTGGTCAACCACCTTGTTGCTCCCTTCGACACCAGGACCTCCAAGCTTTTTAAGCTTCCATGGCAAATGCCAGTTTCTCGAGAAAATTTTATAAAAAAAAACTCTAAAAATATACATCCTTTCTTTGAAAGTTGAGAGCCTCTATATATACAGGGGAGGTAGAATGTAACACCTCATTCTCGTATCCGATTACCGAATATGAGTCGGAGATGTCACAGAACAATAACATGATTTTTATTCAAAAATTCTATAAATTTAAAACCTCTGAAAATATTTATATCGACTAATACACAAAATCGGAGCCCCTTTACTTAAAAAAATAAATTTGATTGTTCAAAAATATTGGACATTGAACTAAATTAGACAAATTAATCCTATTTATACATGCCACTAAAATAAATAAAAAACCTCAAGTAGGAATGTCATTACTGTGGCAGCTTGATGAAAATTTCTGAACTTGATGCACTCTTTGTTTCGTCCAATGATTCGAACAAACTACGTGTGCACAATCAGTACACGCTAAGTACGAACTTAATGAGGCAATAAACGAAGTCAATAACAATAATTTAAACTTGTTCGACTTCATGACGACGTTTATATAACATGATATGCCAATGCATCAACTTTCACATTGCATTAGTAATAATTACTATATGCCAATGTCATAAGACTTTCATGCTTGTGCATTTGTCATAATATGCCACATATGCATAAATGCATCATGATCACTAGATATGTATTACCATCATGTTAATCATATATTAACATAATATAAACCAGATATAAATTTCTTACCAATATACTTGCCATTTATTCCAAAAGCTCATAAGCTTGTTGACTTGTTTATTATTTTTTAACCAATAAACCATAGCCCAAATATAAGCATATGAGGACCCTGGGTACACAAGTCAAATATGCACCGAAGTGCTAATACACATAAGGTCGTGCCCACCATATGCACTAAGTGTCCTTTATATACACTATAGTGCTAAACCGAGTATGTAGCGTGCTGCTGGACTCTATGGCATGCCAACTATACCCTGTCCCTCAATGACATACTTGGGCATATATTCCATATTTATTTCATCCATAGCAATGTATATCGACATAATTTAACACTGGGCAGTTCATACCCGAAATATGTCAATCATATGCTCCATGACATAAATATAATGACAATAAAATTTGGGTAGGCTCACCGCAAGCCATCCCAATGATGTATAAAACATCAATGTGTCATGATATGTATGCAATTGCACTCACCTTGACACTTCTTATCCCAAACTAAATTGAAAAATGTAAGAGAACTTCAACCTTGGTCATTGCTTGATCTACTGAATTTCTAATTTCTCGGGTTTACTTGAATGCATCACATTCATCTCTTACATGCCCAAATTAATAACACCAATAAGGTACTCATTTTATAATTTGTCAGTCTGCGCTACCTTCAAAGAAATATTTATATAATATAATCTGCAACTAAGAATTCGACTTTGTTTGTTTTGAAAGAAACTAGATTTGATAAGCTGTTCAACCATATAAACTAATATCCCAAATTCAACTCGTATGATTTATGACGAATTTTTTAAGTCAAATTCCAGTGCTGAATTTTGGAGCAGACTAGTATTTTGTTTCCTGACCTCTCATCACTTAAAAATTCATATCTTTTGATATACAGATCGAAATCATTCACCGTTTGTTTTAAAAGAAACTAGACTGAACCAGAAATACAATGATATAAGGATCACTTTCTAATCATTTTTTTAGAATTTATGGTGAATTTCCGAACTAACTGCCAATGACAAAAATTCTAGGCAGAATTTATAATTCACATCTTTAACATCCTTTAACAATTCCAACACCTCAAATTAACCTTCAATTATGTTATTCCAACATTTTTCCTTTCATGAAAACTCCAAATTCAACTTGAATTCTTAAACCCCAAACTAAACCCTAATTAACCAAATGGTATTCCATCAAGAATACATCAATTTCAACTTCAATCAAGCATGGAAATAATAGAACATCACATAATCTTCCATAATTCAATCCTAATTCATTTGGATCCATAAACCCTAAATTATCTCTCTTCAAAATTCAAGAGTATCATTCAACAATTCCATGAAATTTTTATACCAATTGAAAGAGAATTTCTTGAAGAACAACTTCATATTTCATAAGCTAACCTAAATCCTAGTATTTATGGATTAAAAATGTAAAACCCTAAACTTACCTTGCTTTCCTTCTTGTTCTCTTCTTCTTGATGTGAAGCGTGAAGAAAGATGAAGATATTTCTTCATTTTATTTATTTATGCCATTTGGCATCTTTTATTTCCATAAATATTGAAAATATCCTCCAAATAGTGAAATAACTATTTTGCCCTCAAATCCAATGAATCCATAATGTGCCACATGTCATCATCCATCATCCAATGACCTAGATTTAATCTTGAGTTAGTAGTTTACCAATTTACCCTTGAACTATATCAATTTCCAATTTTGCCCTTGAAACATACTTAAATTTCAATCTTATCACTTGATCCAATGACTAAGAATTAACATGAAAAAATTATCTAAATCCAACGGCCCAAAATAAATCTTACCATTTTAAGACATGGAAATGAAATTTTTAACCTTACCCTATCATCCTTCAAAATATCCTGAATATTCGATTCGATCCGATTATCCGAGTATTTTCCAAACTTTATCGCTTTATAGCCATTAATACAAACTCCTTACGAAAAATCCAGATAACAAGAAAACATCATTCTTGGGGGTAAACTATTTATTTACAGGGTTACAATACATAACTTTTGAAAATTACACTTTGGTCCCTGAACTTTTCCAAACTTTATACTTTAGCCACAAAATTTTTAAAATTTACATTTTGGTCACTAGCCAAAAATTAGGATATTACAATTCTCCCCACTTAAAAAAAATTCTTCCTCGAATTTTCAACACATACTTGGTTCAAAAAGGTGAGAAAATTACTTTCTCATATTTTATTCTCTTTCCCAAGTTGTTTCCTCGAATTTATGATTTTGCCAAAGAACTTTAACAAACGGGATCATTTTATTCCTTAGTTCTTTGACTCCATGTGCCAGATTCTTTAGCAGTTCTTCCTCGTAAGTCAAATCCGACTGAATCTCTATTTCCTCTAGGGTAATAACATGTAAAGGATCTTATCGATATTCTTGAGCATTGATACATGAAATACATTGTGAATCTTGTCCATTTTCGGAGGTAAGACTAGCTGATAAGCCACTAGACCAACTCTTTTCAAAATCTCATATGGTCCAATAAATCTTAGACTCAGCTTCTCTTTTTGTCCAAGCCATCACACCTTCTCCCAAGATGAAACCTTAAAAAAAACTTTGTCTCCAACTTTAAACTCAATATATTTTCTTTTAAGATCTCAGTATGACTTTTGTTTGTCAGAAGCGGCCTTGAGATTATCTTGAATTATCTTTACCTTGTCCTCCATTTCTTGAACAAGATCAGGTCCAATGATTTTTCAATCCTCTAGTTCAAACCAATTCAATGGTGTTGAGCATTTTCTTCCATATAATTCCTCATAAGGTGCCATCTTTATACTTGATTGGTAACTGTTGTTATAAGCAAACTCAGCTAATGGAAAATAGTTTTCCCATGAGCCTGTAAAATTCATTATACACACTCTGAGCATATCTTCGAGTATTTGAATAGTCTTTTCTGATTGTCCATCCGTTTGAGGATGGAAAGCAGTACGAAAGTGTAGTCGAGTTCTCAAATGCTTCATGTAAGGCACTCCAAAACCCTGAAGTGAACTTTGGATCTCTATCGGATATAATATACATAGGAACACCATGTAATCTAACAATTCCTTAATATATAACTCCGCTAACTTATTCAATGAGTAGTCTATTCGAACTGGTATGAAATGTATTGTTTTAGTTAATCGATCCACAATCACCCAAATCGAATCCTTCTTACTTGGCCTTAGTGGTAAGCCTGTTACAAAATCCATAATAACCTTTTCCTAGTTCCATTGTGGAATTGAAATTGGTTGAAGTAATCCTGATGGAACTTGATGTTCTACCTTTACTTGTTGGCAAGTTAAACATTTAGCAACGAACTCAGTGATAGCTCGTTTCATGCCAGGCCACCAAAATCGACTCTTTATATCTTGATACATTTTGTTGCCTACTGGATTTATAGTTAAAGGACTGTAATGTGCCTCCAAAAGTATTTCCTTCTTTAGTTCCTCATCTTTAGGAATGTATACGCATCCCTTGTATTATAGGCATCCATTTGATTTTATTTCAAAGTCTTTAGATTCTCACGTTCAACTTGCTTCTTCTTTTCCAAGCATTTCTCATAATTTGCTTGTAACTCTTTAATTCTTCTTGTCAAGGTAGACATAATTTGAAGTTCAACCACTATTGTATTGTTTTCTTGTAATTTCAATTAAGCATTCAATGCTCTCAAAACATAAAATGTTTTCTGGCTAAGTGCGTCTACTGCTACATTAGCCTTCCCCTGATGATAATCAATAATTACATCATAGTCCTTAATCAATTTTATCCACCTTCTTTGCCTCAAATTAAGCTCATTTTGGGATAACAATATTTCAAACTTTTATGATCCATGGAGATGTAGCACTTTTCACCGTATAAATAGTGACGCCAAATCTTTAAAGCAAACACTACTGTAACCAACTCTAAATCATGGGTAGGATAATTTCTTTCATGTATTTTGAGTTGTTGAGAAGCATAGGCTACAACCTTTTCTTCTTGTATCAATGCACACCCCAAACCACTATAGGATGTATCACTATATATTATAAAATCCTTCCCAGATTCTGGTTGTACCAAAACAGGAGCTTCTATTAATATCCTCTTTAATTTTTCAAAGCTTTCTTGACTTTTATTTGTCCAAACATATGACACATCCTTTCTTAATAGCTTAGTTATTGGAGCAGCAATCATTGAAAATTCTTTCACGAACCGCCAATAATAACCAGTTAATCCCAAGAAACTTCTCACCCCAGAGATATTCTGAGGAATTTTCCATTCTAGGATTGCTTGAACCTTTTTAGTATCGACTCGAATCCCTTCAGGAAAAACTATATGTCCAAGGAAAGCTACTTCAGACAACCAAAATTCACACTTTGACAGCTTTGCATATAATTTCTTTTCTCGGAGGATCTAAAGAACTACTCGGAGGTGAGTATCATGATCCTCTTTGGTTTTAGAATAAACCAATATATCATCCATGAATACCACCACAAATTGGTATAAATATGGCTGAAATACCCAATTCATTAGATCCATAAAAGCTGTTGGTGCATTTGTAAGTCTAAAAGGCATTACTACAAACTCATAATGCTCATATCTAGTTCTGAAATCTATCTTTGGTATATCTATTTTTTATATTCAATTGATGATACCCCAATCGAAGATCAATTTTAGAAAACATTGTTACTCCTTTAAGTTGATCAAAGAGACCATCAATCCTTGGCAAATGATATTTATTCTTCACCGTCACTTTATTAAGTTGACGATAATCCACACATAACCTCATTGATCCATCTTTTTTTTCACAAACAGGACTGGAGCTCCCCAAGGTGATATACTAGGTCGTATAAAACCTCGATCCCATATTTAATGTAACTGAACCCTTAACTCTCTTATCTCTGTAAGAGATATTTTGTACAGTACCTTTGATATAAGTTCAATGCCAGAGAAAACCTAAATCCTGAATTTTGATTCATGATCAGATGGTAACCCTGGCAATTCCTGAGAAAACACATCCTATTATTCATTAATAGTTGAGATAATTTCCAAGTTCACCTTTGAATACTTATATGTTCACAACAAAAGCTAGAAAGTTCTTACATCCTTGTGATAGCTTGTGATAGCAGTTTCAAAAAATATACTACTAAACCATATTGATAAGAAAAATCTGATTTTTCCTTCATCATTACAATCTCCAAACTTTCTAGTTCCTTTCAGAACTATTCGTTTCAAGCAAAAATTCATAAGAAGCAATTCCATTAAGCTTACTAAAATTTAATTTCTTTGAATTACTATGGAGTAATTCTTACAGATTTAAATTACTCTAGTGCTATGTCCCGAGAGATAAGTTACTACCACATTAAGCTTTCCTTGATCATCACAACAAAGCGCTTTTTGTACCTTTTTTTATCAATAGTCTAGCAACATTGGTTTTCTATCAATACCCCACCAGAAGTCTCACACTTCAAGACTTCCCAGCTCTCTAGCAATAAAAGTCTAAGGAAATTGGGGTTGAATGTAATACCCTAAATTTTGTTAAACAGTATTAAGGTCATTTGGTACTAAGTTAGTAGCTTAAAAGCTAACTTAGTGACTAAAATGACAAAAATGGAAAATATAGGATTTCTTTAATTATGAGCTTTAGAAAAGGAATTTCTGCGGTTTAAAGGTATTATGAGATAGAGGATAAGTAGATTAGGGTACATGCAAAAATTTGGTTGAAATCCGATAAAAATTGGAATGGGAATTGAAGGTTAAAATTTAGGGACCAAAATGATAATTTTCAAAAGTTGGTTGTGAAATCATAAAGAAAGGAAAAGTTTAAATCCATAACGAAGGATTTGCTCAATAAATAATTTTATTCTGTAGATGGATAAATTCGATCGATGAGTGAAATTTGATATAGGTCCCGGGAATGAAAATGCAGTATAAGGTATCGAATTTTGATCGAACCCTATTGTTAAGCGTGCTCAGACTAGGGAAACACTAGGATGAGTAACTTTCGAGAACGTCACATAAAAGTGTTTCTGATCAATATTTTAGACTCGGTAAGAGTAGAGGATATTTGTATGGATTTCTGATAAAGGATTTCTAAGAGAAATTTTACTCGATGAGGATTTTCGATAATTATTAGAATAATAGACTGAGTTAGGAAAATTCAGTCTAAGTCCTTAGGATAGGAAGTTTTTATGAGATTATAATATTAATTTTCTGAATATGGGAACATAAAATTTTTGAAATAAATCCAATAGCTCGGTAAAGGTAAAATCGCAGTCAAAGTTTAAGTGGAATTTGTGTATCCGGATCAAACTGGAAAACTATGAAGTTTTACTATATGATAGAAGAAGGATATAAAAATCATTAACAAGTTTCGGAAATATTTTTAGTTCGATCCAGGATGAATCTTATGATTTATTTTGATTAATGAATTTATTTAGTAACCGATAAAATTCTCGGTAATTATCGGTACATCGGATTGAACTAGAATTTTCAAGACAGTTCCAAAAGTTAAGGAAAATTCATAAAATATTATTTTATGAATATTTTAATATGTCTATTTAGAATTCAACTAGATTTAGTTGAATTTTTACAAAAATGGTAAACTAGATAAAATTGTGAATAGTTGAGGACAAGTTAGTCAATTTGCCTCCAATGGCAATTTTAAAATATTTAGGAAGCGGCATGGGCATTTTAGTAATTTCCCATCTTAAGATTTAATCCTAGCCATTGATTGATGATAGGATCAATTTGATCCCTTGGATTTAAGATTAATTAATTAAATGAAATTAAAATTTATTTAATTGATTACAAGTGGCAATATTGGATTAAGTTCAATAAAAAAAAGAAAGTCAAAGATGAACAAAAAAATTGCTCATCTTTTTCTCTCTATTTCGTGAGATTAAGAAAGCTTGGGGGAAAGGATAAAAAAATTCTTTGGCAATTTTGAAGGCTTTTAAGCAAGATTCAAGGTATGATCCTTTAGAATAATTTGTTCTACATTCAATTCTCTACATTTTGGTAGTAATATTGCATGGTGTTGTGAAGAGCTACTTGAGTTATTGATGAGAAAAAATTAGGGAATTGTTGTGCTACGTTGAAGTTAGGACTTGAATTACATGAATTCAATGTTGTTTTGGTGAAATTAAGCTTGGATTGTGTTCAATTTCACGATGACGTTAAGAACCCTAACCCCAAAATTTAGGCATTTATTTAGGGAATTGAAATTAAAGGATGTTTATGAAAGATTAAGGCCTGTACATGCTTGATTTAGTGATTGGAATGAAGAATTATGTTGAATTGCATTAAGTGAACAAAACAAAAATTAGGTAAAGTTGGGGGGCTGATCTTTTATGGTTGGAAATGATATGAACTTGGATTGAATTTATGAATAGCATGCTTAAATTGCTTAAATTTAAAAGTTGGGAGCTTGTATCTTAAAGTGACCATTTCGGCCAAGTAGGAAAAATTGAAGGACCAATTCGGATTTGGCTTAAATGAAGGGGAAAATTATGAGAAAAATATAGTTTGAGTATATTTCATTGAATCAAATATAGAAAGTTTAATTTTGATGTTTAGATCAAAATAAAATTCTTGAATGATAGAAGGACCAAAATGGCAAGCATGAAGAAGTTTAGGGATTGAATTGTGATACTGAAAATTTATGAGTACTTAATTTAGATTATTGATTTAAGTACTTGAATTGAATCAAGGAAGGGAATAGTAGCTTAATTACTCAAAGGACTAATTCGTCTAAGTATGAAAGTTTAGGGATCAATCTGGCAATGTAGCTATTGATGGAGACTAATTTTGATTTGTTTGGTTAAATAATTG
The DNA here is from genome assembly GCA_019671005.1 of Hibiscus mutabilis. Lineage (NCBI taxonomy): Eukaryota > Viridiplantae > Streptophyta > Magnoliopsida > Malvales > Malvaceae > Hibiscus > Hibiscus mutabilis. The sequence goes on from CM033732.1 coordinate 17,526,665, forward strand.
TTTAAGCCTATTTTGATGAAGGATGTAAAGAGAACTTATGAATACAAGTTTCATTTAGTTATTTGAAGTAAAATGATAGGACTAAATTGATAAGTAAAGAAATAAGAAGAAGTTATGGTAAATTTAGAAACTCACCATAAATTCTATAAAAATGGTTAGATGGTGAATTTTATACCGATATAAAGGTATGCCAATCTAGTTTCGTTTCCAAAACGGAAACTGATTTCGAGTTCCGAGTTAAAAGATATGAATTTTTATTCAAATGAAGGTCAAAAAATTATAGAGCTGTTTTCTGCCTAAACAACCTGTGACGTGAATTCAATGATTTTTCATAATTTTTGTACATTTTATTAATTTATGTGGCTTATACCATTAAAACTGTTATCGAATCTAGTTTCTCCAGTATAAAGGAAATTAAAATCCAGTATGTATTCTGCCTTATTCAAGTAAATCTTTGAAGGTAGCGCAAGCTGTCAAAAAATAGAATTTGAAACATTCTGTATTTAAAGGTTAGATAGCAAGCTCGAAAGAATTATTGGAAGTTCAAATTAGTCATTAAGGAACATAATGAGGTTTTGAAAAGTACAAGGAAGAAAGCAAAATATTTGGAAATTTTATATTCAAATGATTATGTTAAAAAGCAAGTTTAAGGTATTGTTAGATTCAAGTCTAACAAATATTTTATTGTATTTATATGATTAATCAAATCGAGTCCAAATCAGAGAAGGTTCGATGTATTATGAAAGAAAGAATTGAACTAGGACCTAGAGAGGCATCATGTTAAGTGGCGAAAGTGAGTGCATTTTTACTTATTTATTATATATGTGATATGAGTGATTGCATTATATATATTTATGACATGTTGATAAATAGAACGACTTGCGATGAACCAGCCTTTGTATAAATAATAATGTATGATGGCTTATTTATGCAAATAGCATGAAATATTAAATGGCATATTTGTACAATTATTGTAGCAAAATGATTTACTCACGGTAAATCGAATTTTAGATATTTGGATATGCACTGCTCATTATTGAATTATGGACAATAGTATTGAAGGATTGGATATAGAATTTGAAAAATAATATATTGATATGCCCAAGTACTAGTGTGAGAGTCTTTGGTATAATTGGATATCCATAGTGTCCTAGCAGCTGCGTCATAACACTACGGTGCGAGAGAAACAATGTCGACTCTTCAGAGTCGAGATAAACAATGTAGACTCTTCGGGGTCGAGATAGACAATGTAGGCTCTTCGGGGTCAAGATAAACAATGTAGACTACTCTTCAGGGTCGAGATAAACAATGTAGACTCTTCGGGGTCGAGATAAACAATGTAGACTCTTCGGGGTCGAGATAGACAATGTAGACTCTTCGGGGTCGAGATAAACAATGTAGACTCTTCGGGGTCGAGATAGACAATGTAGACTCTTTGGGGTCGAGATAAACAATGTAGACTTTTAGGGGTCGAGATAGACTCTTCGGGGTCGGGATAGACAATATAGACTCTTTGGGGTCAAGATAAACAATATAGACTCTTCGGGGTCGAGATAAACAATGTAGATTCTTCGGGGTCGAGATAGACTCTTCGGGGTTGAGATAAACTCTACGGAGTCGAGTTAGAGTCTATGGAGTCGGTTCAAACACTACGGTGTTACATAGCACAAAATGTACGAGTATGAGGAGCAAAGGGCGTCCTCGAGTACGTACTTATCTCAGTTGCTTCGGTGATGCAGACGCTATAGCGTCGTAGACACTACACTGTCATGATGACTCGCGTACCTTGAAATCACATGATTTTGTACTTTGGGCTATAATACATGAAATGCATTTTATGCAGGCAGTTAAGCTAAAAAGCTTAACGTATACTTGATTTATAAAATAGAGTTTTGATGTTATGATATAAAATGCAATTGGGACTCACTCGCTATTAAGTAAGAAATGTATTGCATTGTTATATGACAGAGGAATGACTTCGATAAGTCTGTTTTATATGATTTTATACATTGAAATGATTTATTTCAAATTATAGTTGCCTTATCAAGTCGTCACTTAGCGTGTGCTGTTTCACACGTAGGTTATTGGAAACTTACCGAAAGAGGAGTCAAGCATGTTGATCAAGCTGTAATCTGCCAAACATCAGTAAGACATTCTAATTCATGATATTCTCTAGTGGGCATGTATCAATTTATTAGTTGGTTGTTTTAAAGGATTATTTTGATAAAAAAATTTACAAGTCTAGAATTCTGTTAAATAATATTATGACATCCTTAATGTGTATTTGTACTACGAGTATACGTTAAGGGTGTTACATTTAGTGGTATCAAGGCTACAGGTTTAGCCGGTTCTGGATGCTAAACCAAGTTTGTTATAAGTTTGTCAGAAATACATGCCCTTAGGATGTCATATTACTGATGTGTTGATTGCATGACTTGATGCTGCTCCTCAATAGTATGAGATGGCATAAGGCTGATATAAGAAAAGTAAGATGCTACCGGATTTTGTCACTCGACGAATCTCAAAGGTCAAGAAAGGACTCATAACAAATACAATAAAGTATAATAAGAATTGTAGCCAACTTTAGTTCAAATTAAGTTATTTGCATTAGAAGGATCAAGGCAAAATTGAAAAAGATTTAGTAATATCTAATTGTAAGATATTTATACTGCTAATACTTATGAGTAAGGACTGAATAAGAAGAACAATGATACTATTGAGATAATTGATAAGGGAGCTGAAAGGACAATGGATTTTGGCAAGAAGATGGATTGCTAGTGAATTGAAGCTAAAAGAATTCAATCTGGATGATTGTGGATAGTCAAAATGGATCGTTCAACCTTGAAGGACATATTAGAATGTGTATTATTGAAATTTCAGGAATTTAGAAGAGATACTTGTCAATAGATAAATTGGCATATGATATTAAGATTAGTCAAGTATCAAGAAGATACATCTCAGGTAAGTTCTTGAAGTAGGAAAGGTGAATTAAACCTCATCTGAATGAATAGTAAGATGGGTTTATAAAGACCAAAATTTAAGAAATCAGAAGATCCTATTACTATTAGTTTTCTTAAGGAAGGAAAGATAATAGAAAAATTGGGACAAATCCGACAGGTGTAGTACTTGTAATAGTAGATCAAGCATGAGTTGAAAATTCGAGGAGGGGAGAATTGTAACACCCTAAATTTTGCTAAATAGTATTAAGGTCATTTGATACTAAGTTAGTAGCTTAAAAGTTAACTTAGTGACTAAAATGACAAAAATGAAAAAGTTAGGATTTCTTTAATTAGGAGCTTTAGAAAATGAATTTTTGCGGTTTAAAGGTATTATGAGATAGAGGATAAGCAGATTAGGGTACATGCAAAAATTTGGTTGAAATCCGATAAAAATTGGAATGGGAATTGAAGGTTAAAATTTAGTGACCAGAATAATAATTTTCAAAAGTTGGTTGCTAAATCATAAAGAAGTGAAAAGTTTAAATCCATAATGAAGGATTTTATCAATAACTAATTTTATTCTGTTGATGGATAAATTCGATCGGTGAGTGAAATTTGATATAGGTCCCGGGAATAAAAATGCAGTATAAGGTATCGAATTTTGATTGAACCCTATTATTAAGCGTGCTCAGACTAGGGAAACACTAGGATGAGTAACTTTCGGGAAGGTCCCATAAAAGTGTTTCTGATCAATATTTTGGACTCAGTAAGAGTAGAGAATATTCGTATGGATTTTTGTAAAGGATTTCTAAGAGAAATTTTACTCGATGAGGATTTTCGATAATTATCAAAATAATAGATTGAGTTAGGAAAATCCAGTCTAAGTCCTTAGGAAAGGAAGTTTTTATGAGATAATAATATTAATTTTCCGAATATGGAAATATAAAATTTTCAAAATAAATCCAGTAGCTCGGTAAAGGTAAAATCACAGTCAAAGTTTAAGTGGAATTCAGATATCCGGATCAAACTAGAAAACTATGAAATTTTACTATATGATAGAAGAAGGATATAAAAATCATTCCCAAGTTTTGGAAATATTTTTAGTTCGATCAGGATGAATCCTATGATTTATTTTGATTAATGAATTTATTTAGTAATCGATAAAATTCTCGGTAATTATTGGTACATCGGATCGAACTAGAATTTTAAAGATAGTTCCAAAAATTATGGAAAATTCATAAAATATTATTTTATAAATATTTTAATATGTCTAGTTAGAATTCAACTAGATTTAGTTGAATTTTTACAAAAATGGAAAACTAGATGAAATTGTGAATAGTTGAGGACAAGTTAGTCAATTTGCCTCCAATGGCAATTTTGAAATATTTAGGAAGTGGCATGGGCATTTTATTAATTTCCCATCTTAAGATTTAATCCTAGCCATTGATTGATGATAGGATCAATTTGAGCCCTTGGATTTAAGATTAATTAATTAAATGAAATTAAAATTTATTTAATTGATTACAAGTGGCAATATTGGATTAAATTCAATAAAAAAAGAAAGTCAAAGATGAACAAAAAAATTGCTCATCTTTTTCTCTCCATTTCGTGAGATTAAGAAAGCTTGGGGGAAAGGATAAAAAAATTATTTATTTTGAAGGTTTTGAAGGCTCAAGGTATGATCCTTTAGAATAATTTGTTCTACATTCAATTCTCTACATTTTGGTAGTAATATTTCATGGTGTTGTGAAGATCTACTTGAGTTATTGATGAGAAAGAATAAGGGAATTGTTGTGCTAAGTTGAAGTTAGGACTTGAATTACACGAATTCAATGTTGTTTTGATGAAATTAAGCTTGGATTGTGTTTAATTTCATGATGAAGTTGAACCCTAACCCTTAATTTGGATATCTATTTAGGAAATTAAAATTAAAGGATGTTTATGAAAGATTAAGGCTTGTACATGCTTGATTTAGTGATTGGAATGAAGAATTATGTTGAATTGCATTAAGTGACCAAAACAAAAATTAGGTAAAGTTGGGGGGCTGCTCTTTTATGGATGGAAATGATATGAACTTGGATTGAATTGATGAATAGCATGCTTAAATTACTTAAATTTAAAAGTTGGGAGCTTGTATCTTCAAGTGACCATTTCGGCCAAGTAGGAAAAATTGAAGGACCAATTCGGATTTGGTTTAAATGAAGGGGAAAATTATAAGAAAAATATAGTTTGAGTATATTTCATTGAATCAAATATAGAAAGTTTAATTTTGATGTTTGGATCAAAATAAAGTTCTTGAATGATAGAAGGACCAAAATGGCAAGCATGAAGAAGTTTAGGGATTGAATTGTGATACTAAAAATTTATGAGTACTTAATTTAGATTATTGATTTAAGTACTTGAATTGAATAAAGGAAGGGAATAGTATCTTAATTACTTAAAGTACTAATTCGACCAATTATGAAAGTTTAGGGATCAATCCGGCAATGTAGCTATTGATGGAGACTAATTTTGATTTTTTTGGTTAAATAATTGTTTAAGCCTATTTTGATGAAGGATGTAAAGAGAACTTATGATACAAGTTTCATTTAGTTATTTGAAGTAAAATGATAGGACTCAATTGATAAGTAAAGAAATAAGAAGAAGTTATGGTAAATTTAGAAACTAAATATGGGAAGTTAGGTTGAATTTAAATTATGGTAGTAAGTTTAGAAATTCACCAAAAATTCTATAAAAATGGGTAGATGGTGAATTTTAAACTGATATAAAGGTATGCCAATCTAGTTTCGTTTCCTACAAACGGAAACTGATTTCGAATTTTGAGTTAAAAGATATGAAATTTTATTTGAATGAAGGTCATAAAAATTATAGAGTTGTTTTCTGCCTGAACAATCTGTGACGTGAATTCAACGATTTTTCATAATTTTTGTAGATTTTATTAATTTATGTGGCTTATACCGTTAGAACCGTTATCGAATCTATTTTCTCCAGTATAAAGGAAATTAAAATCCAATATGTATTCTGCCCTATTCAAGTAAATCTTTGAAGATTGCGCAAGCTGTCAGAAAATAAAATTTGAAACATTCTGTATTTAAAGGTTAGATAGCAAGCTCAGAAGAATTATTGGAAGTTCAAATTAGTCATTAAGGACCATAATGAGTTTTTGAAAAGTACAAGGATGAAAGGAAAATATTTGGAAATTTTATATTCGAATGATTATGTTAAAAAGCAAGTTTAAGGTATTGTTAGATTTGAGTCTAACAAATATTATATTGAAAGAAAGGATTGAACTAGGACCTAGAGAGGCATCATGTTAAGTGGCCAAGGTGAGTGCATTTTTACTTATTTATTATATAAGTGATATGAATGATTGCATTATATATATTTATGACATGTTGATAAATATAACGACTTATGCGATTTTTATTTATTTTGTATAAATAATAATGTATGATGGCTTATTTATGCAAATAGCATGAAATATTAAATGACATATTGATACAATGATTGTAGCAAAATGATTTAAGCAAAGTAAATCAATTTTAGATATTTGGATATGCCTTTGCTCATTATTGAATTATGGACAATAGTATTGAAGGATTGGATATAGAATAAGAAAAATAATATATTGATATGTTCAAGTACTAGTGTGAGTGTCTTTGGTACAATTGGATATCCATAGAGTCCTAGCAGTGTGTCATAGCATTACAGTGCGGGATACAATGTAGACTCTTTGAGTCGAGATAGATAATGTAGACTCTTCGGAGTCGAGATAGACAATGTAGACTCTTCGGGGTCAAGATAAACAATGTAGACTCTTAGCACAAAAAGATAGACAATGTAGACAAAGGTGGTCGAGATAAACAATGTAGACTCTTTGGGGTCGAGATAAACAATGTAGACTCTTGTAGGGTCGAGATAGACAATGTAGACTCTTGGGGTCGAGATAGACAATGTAGACTCTTGGGGCCGAGATAAACAATCTAGACTCTTTGGTGTCGAAATATACTTCGGGTCGAGATAAACAATGTAGGCTCTTTGGGGGTCGAGATAGACTCTTTGGGGTTGAGATAGATTCTATGAAGTCGAGTTAGACTCTATGGAGTTAGACTCTATGGAGTCGGTTCAAACACTACGGTGTTACATAACACAAAATGTGCGAGTTGAAGAGCAAAAGGTGTCCTCGACACGTAGTTTTTATCTCGATTGCTTGATGATGTAGACGCGTTATGGCGTAGTAGACACTACATGACGTTATCTCGATTGACTCGCGTACCATGACATCACATGATTTTGTACTTTGGGCTATAATACATGAAATGTATTTTATGCAAGTAGATTAAGCTAAAAATCTTAACGTATACTTGATTTATAAAATAGAGGTTTGATGTTATGATATAAAATGCAATTGGGACTCACTTGCTATTAGCAGAAATGTATTGCATTGTTATATGATAGAGGAATGACTTGATAAGTCTGTTTTGTATGATTTTATACATTGAAATGATTTATTTCAAATTATAGTTGCCTTATTAAGTCGTTACTTAGCGTATGTTGTTTCACACGTAGGTTATTGGAAACTTACGGAAGAGGAGTCAAGCATGTTGATCAAGTTGCATCTCATAAGCAGCATCAAGAAGACATTCTAATTCATGATATTCTCTAGTGGGCATGTATCAATTTATTAGTTGGTTGTTTTAAAGGATTATTTTGATAAAAAAATTTACAAGTCTAGAATTCTATTAAATAATTTTATTAGTGACTAAAATGACAAAAATGAAAAAGTTAGGATTTCTTTAATTAGGAGCTTTAGAAAATGAATTTTTGAGGTTTAAAGGTATTATGAGATAGAGGATAAGCAGATTAGGTACATGCAAAAATTTGGTTGAAACTGATAAAAATTGGAATGGGAATTGAAGGTTTAAAATTTAGTGACCAAATAATAATTTTCAAAAGTTGGTTGCTAAATCATAAAGAAGTGAAAAGTTTAAATCCATAATGAAGGATTTTATCAATAACTAATTTTATTCTGTTGATGGATAAATTCGATCGGTGAGTGAAATTTGATATAGGTCCCGGGAATAAAAATGCAATATAAGGTATCAAATTTTGATTGAACCCTATTATTAAGCGTGCTCAGACTAGGGAAACACTAGGATGAGTAACTTTTGGGAAGGTCCCATAAAAGTGTTTTCGATCAATATTTTGGACTCGGTAAGAGTAGAGAATATTCATATGGATTTTTGTAAAGGATTTCTAAGAGAAATTTTACTCGATGAGGATTTTCGATAATTATCAAAATAATAGATTGAGTTAGGAAAATCCAGTCTAAGTCCTTAGGAAAGGAAGTTTTTATGAGATAATAATATTAATTTTGTGAATATGGAAATATAAAATTTTCAAAATAAATCTAATAGCTAGGTAAAGGTAAAATCACAGTCAAAATTTAAGTGGAATTGGGATATCAGGATCAAACTAGAAAACTATGAAATTTTACTATATGATAGAAGAAGGATATAAAAATCATTCCCAAGTTTTGGAAATATTTTTAGTTCGATCAGGATGAATCCTATGATTTATTTTGATTAATGAATTTATTTAGTAATCGATAAAATTCTCGGTAATTATTGGTACATCGGATCAAACTAGAATTTTAAAGATAGTTCCAAAAATTATGGAAAATTCATAAAATATTATTTTATAAATATTTTAATATGTCTAGTTAGAATTCAACTAGATTTAGTTGAATTTTACAAAAATGGAAAACTAGATGAAATTGTGAATAGTTGAGGACAAGTTAGTCAATTTGCCTCAATGGCAATTTTGAAATATTTAGGAAGTGGCATGGGCATTTTATTAATTTCCCATCTTAAGATTTAATCTAGCCATTGATTGATGATAGGATCAATTTGAGCCCTTGGATTTAAGATTAATTAATTAAATGAAATTAAAATTTATTTAATTGATTACAAGTGGCAATATTGGATTAAATTCAATAAAAAAAGAAAGTCAAAGATGAACAAAAAAATTGCTCATCTTTTTCTCTCCATTTCGTGAGATTAAGAAAGCTTGGGGGAAAGGATAAAAAAAATTATTTAGCAGTTTTGAAGGCTCAAGGTATGATCCTTTAGAATAATTTGTTCTACATTCAATTCTCTACATTTTGGTAGTAATATTTCATGGTGTTGTGAAGATCTACTTGAGTTATTGATGAGAAAGAATAAGGGAATTGTTGTGCTAAGTTGAAGTTAGGACTTGAATTATGAATTCAATGTTGTTTTGATGAAATTAAGCTTGGATTGTGTTTAATTTCATGATGAAGTTGAACCCTAACCCCAGAATTTGGATATCTATTTAGGAAATTAAAATTAAAGGATGTTTATGAAAGATTAAGGCTTGTACATGCTTGATTTAGTGATTGGAATGAAGAATTATGTTGAATTGCATTAAGTGACCAAAACAAAAAATTAGGTAAAGTTGGGGCTGCTCTTTTATGGATGGAAATGATATGAACTTGGATTGAATTGATGAATAGCATGCTTAAATTACTTAAATTTAAAAGTTGGGAGCTTGTATCTTCAAGTGACCATTTCGGCCAAGTAGGAAAAATTGAAGGACCAATTCGGATTTGGTTTAAATGAAGGGGAAAATTATAAGAAAAATATAGTTTGAGTATATTTCATTGAATCAAATATAGAAAGTTTAATTTTGATGTTTGGATCAAAATAAAGTTCTTGAATGATAGAAGGACCAAAATGGCAAGCATGAAGAAGTTTAGGGATTGAATTGTGATACTAAAAATTTATGAGTACTTAATTTAGATTATTGATTTAAGTACTTGAATTGAATAAAGGAAGGGAATAGTATCTTAATTACTTAAAGTACTAATTAGACCAATTATGAAAGTTTAGGGATCAATCCGAGCAATGTAGCTATTGATGGAGACTAATTTTGATTTTTTGGTTAAATAATTGTTTAAGCCTATTTTGATGAAGGATGTAAAGAGAACTTATGATACAAGTTTCATTTAGTTATTTGAAGTAAAATGATAGGACTCAATTGATAAGTAAAGAAATAAGAAGAAGTTATGGTAAATTTAGAAACTAAATATGGGAAGTTAGGTTGAATTTAAATTATGGTAGTAAGTTTAGAAATTCACCAAAAATTCTATAAAAATGGGTAGATGGTGAATTTTAAACTGATATAAAGGTATGCCAATCTAGTTTCGTTTCCTACAAACGAAACTGATTTCAATTTTGAGTTAAAAGATATGAAATTTTATTTGAATGAAGGTCATAAAATTATAGAGTTGTTTTCTGCTGAACAATCTGTGACGTGAATTCAACGATTTTTCATAATTTTGTAGATTTTATTAATTTATGTGGCTTATACCGTTAGAACCGTTATCGAATCTATTTTCTCCAGTATAAAGGAAATTAAAATCCAATATGTATTCTGCCCTATTCAAGTAAATCTTTGAAGATTGCGCAAGCTGTCAGAAAATAAAATTTGAAACATTCTGTATTTAAAGGTTAGATAGCAAGCTCGGAAGAATTATTGGAAGTTCAAATTAGTCATTAAGGACCATAATGAGTTTTTGAAAAGTACAAGGATGAAAGGAAAATATTTGGAAATTTTATATTCGAATGATTATGTTAAAAAGCAAGTTTAAGGTATTGTTAGATTTGAGTCTAACAAATATTATATTCGAAAGAAAGGATTGAACTAGGACCTAGAGAGGCATCATGTTAAGTGGCCAAGGTGAGTGCATTTTTACTTATTTATTATATAAGTGATATGAATGATTGCATTATATATATTTATGACATGTTGATAAATATAACGACTTGCGATGAACTGGCCTTTGTATAAATAATAATGTATGATGGCTTATTTATGCAAATAGCATGAAATATTAAATGACATATTGATACAATGATTGTAGCAAAATGATTTAAGCAAAGTAAATCGAATTTTAGATATTTGGATATGCACTGCTCATTATTGAATTATGGACAATAGTATTGAAGGATTGGATATAGAATAAGAAAAATAATATATTGATATGTTCAAGTACTAGTGTGAGTGTCTTTGGTACAATTGGATATCCATAGAGTCCTAGCAGCTGTGTCATAGCATTACGGTGCGGGATACAATGTAGACTCTTCGGAGTCGAGATAGATAATGTAGACTCTTCGGAGTCGAGATAGACAATGTAGACTCTTCGGGGTCAAGATAAACAATGTAGACTCTTCGGGGTCGAGATAGACAATGTAGACTCTTCAGGGTCGAGATAAACAATGTAGACTCTTTGGGGTCGAGATAAACAATGTAGACTCTTCGGGTCGAGATAGACAATGTAGACTCTTAGGTTGAGATAGACAATGTAGACTCTTGGGGCGAGATAAACAATCTAGACTCTTTGGTGTCGAAATATACTCTTCGGGGTCGAGATAAACAATGTAGGCTCTTCGGGGTCGAGATAGACTCTTTGGGGTTGAGATAGATTCTATGAAGTCGAGTTAGACTCTATGGAGTCGGTTCAAACACTACGGTGTTACATAACACAAAATGTGCGAGTTGAAGAGCAAAGGGTGTCCTCGACACGTACTTATCTCATTGCTTGAGTGATGTAGACGTTATGGCGTAGTAGACACTACATGACGTTATCTCAGTTGACTCGCGTACCATGACATCACATGATTTTGTACTTTGGGCTATAATACATGAAATGTATTTTATGCAAGCAGTTAAGCTAAAAATCTTAACGTATACTTGATTTATAAAATAGAGGTTTGATGTTATGATATAAACTGCAATTGGGACTCACTTGCTATTAAGCAGGAAATGTATTGCATTGTTATATGACAGAGGAATGACTTCGATAAGTCTGTTTTGTATGATTTTATACATTGAAATGATTTATTTCAAATTATAGTTGCCTTATTAAGTCGTTACTTAGCGTATGTTGTTTCACACGTAGGTTATTGGAAACTTACGGAAGAGGAGTCAAGCATGTTGATCAAGCTGCATCTGCCAAGCATCAGTAAGACATTCTAATTCATGATATTCTCTAGTGGGCATGTATCAATTTATTAGTTGGTTGTTTTAAAGGATTATTTTGATAAAAAAATTTACAAGTCTAGAATTCTATTAAATAATTTTATGACATCCTTAATGTGTATTTGTACTACGAGTATACGTTAAGGGTGTTACATTGAATTTCCTTTAAAATCATATCCAAGGTTCGAAATAATAAACCTTGGTTTAATTAGGCATTTCCAACTTCACCAACACTTTAACTTCACAATGAGCTTAAAAACGATTAATGATTAACCTTGTTACTACTTTCATAGGCCTCATTCTTGCCCAATTGTTCGATCGCTCTCACGCGATTTCTCAACCGAACATCTATAACTTTATTCAATCAATTCAATAAGCGTTGCATCCTGGTCACTCAAGCATCCAAACTGTAATTATGACATCCTAGTGGCATGTATACACTTCATCGACCGACAACCAACTCGGTTTGGATCCAGAACCGACTAAGCTCTGTTGCTCGATACCAATAAATGTAACACCTCATTCTCCTATTCGACACCGAATATGAGTCGAGATGTCATAGAATAATAACATGATTTTTATTCAAAAATTCTATAAATTTAAAACCTTTAAAAATATTTATATCAACTAATACACAAAATCGGAGCTCCTTTACTTTAACAAAATAAATTTGACTGTTCAAAAAATATTGACATTGAACTAAATTAGACAAATTAATCCCATTTATACATGCCACTAAAATAAATTAAAAACCTCAAGTAGGATGTCATTACTGTGGCAGCTTGATGAAAAATTCTGAACTTGATGCAACTCTTTGCTTCGTCCAATGATTCGAACCACCTACGTGTGCACAATTAACACACGCTAAGTACAAACTTAGTGAGACAATAAACGAAGTTAATAACAATAATTTAAAATTATTCGACTTCATGACGACGTTTATATAACATGAAATATGCCAATGCATCAACTTTCACATTGCATTAGTAATGATTTACTATATGCCAATGTCATAAGACTTTCATGCTTGTGCATTTGTCATAATATGCCATATATGCATAATGCATCATGATCACTAGATATGTATTACCATCATGTTAATCATATATTAATGTAATATAATCCGGATATAAATTTCTTACCAATATACTTGCCATTTATTCCAAAAAGCTCATAAGCTTATTCACTTGTTTATTATTATTTTTAACCAATAAACCATAGCCCAAATATAAGCCTATGAGGACCACCGGGTACACGAGTCAAATATGCCCAAGTGCTAATACACATAAGGTTGTGCCCACCATAATACACATAAGGTCGTGCCCACCATATGCACTAAGTGTCCTTTATATACACTATAGTGCTAATCGAGTATGCAACGTCTTTCTTTGGACTCTATGGCATGCCAACTATACCTCGTCCCTCAATGACATACTTGGGCATATATTCCATATTTATTTCATCCATGGCAATATGTATATCAACATAATTTAACATTGGGAAGTTCATACCGAAATAACATTCATAATATTACATCATATATAACTAGTGATCCATGCATTTATATTCAACTTTTGACATATTTAAAATATGTCAATCATATGCTCCATGACATAAATATAATGAAAGCAAAATTTGGGTAGGCTCATCATAAGCCATCCCAATGATATATAAAACATCAATGTGTCATGATATGTATGCAATTGCACTCACCTTGACACTTCTTATCCCAAACTAAAATGAATAACTTAAGAGAACTTCAAGTTTGGCCATTGCTTTATCTACTGCATTTTTTATTTCTCGGGTTTACTTGAATGCTTTCGCATTCATCCCTTTACATGCACAAATTAATAACACCAATAAGGTACTCATTTTATAATTTGTCGGTATGCGCTACCTTCAAAGAAATATTTAAATAAAATAATCTACAACTCAGAATTCGATTCCATTTGTTTTGAAAGAAACTAGATTCGATAATCTTTTCAACCATATAAACCAATATCCCAAATTCAACTCGTACAATTTATGAAGAATTTTTTAAAGTCAATTCAGTGATCTGAATTTTGGAGTAGATTGGTATTCTATTTTTTGACCTTTCATCACTTAAAAATTCATATCTTTTGATATACAAATCAAAATCAGTCACCGTTTATTTTAAAACAAACTAGACTGAACCAAGACTACAATGATATAAGGATCACTTTCTAATCATTTTTGTTGAATTTATGTTGAATTTCAAACTTACATTGTAATGACAAAAATTATGGCAGAATTTATAATTCGCATCTTTAACATATTTTAACCATTCCAACACCTCAAATCAACCTTCAATTATGTTATTCCAACATTTTTCATTTCATGAAAACTCAAAATTTAACTTGAATTCTTAAACCCCAAATTAAACCCTAATTAACCAAATGGTATTCCATCAAGAATACATCAATTTCAACTTCAATCAAGCATGGAAATAATAGAACATCACATAATCTTCCATAATTCAATCCTAATTCATTTGGATCCATAACCCCTAAATTATCTCTCCTCAAAATTCAAGAGTATCCTTCAACAATTCCATGAAATTTTTATACCAAATGAAAGAGAATTTCAAGAAGAACAAATTCATATTTCATAAGCTAACCCTAAATCCTAGTATTTAGGGATTAAAAATGTAAAACCCTAAACTTTCTTACTTTTCCTTCTTATTCTCTTATTATTGATGTGAAGCATGAAGAAATATGAAGATATTTCTTTTTTTTTATTTATTCCATTTGGCATCTTTTATTTCCATAAATATTGAAAATATCCTCCAAATAGTGAAATGACTATTTTACCCTCAAATCCAATGAATCCATAATGTGCCACATGTCATTATCCTTCATCCAATGACCTAGATTTAATCTTGAGTTAGTAGTTTACCAATTTACCTTTGAACTATATCAATTTCATTTTGCCCAAACATTAAATTCAATCTTATTTTTGATCCAATGGCTCATAATTAACATGGAAAATTATCTAAATCCAAGGGTTCAAAATAAATCTTACCATTTTAAGACACAAAGAAAATATTTTGAAGGATGATAGGTAAGGTTAAAATATCCTATCATCCTTCAAAATATCCTAAATATTCGATTCAATCCGATTATCCAAAGTATTTTCTTAACTTTATCGCTTTATAGCCATTAATACAAATTCCATACGAAAAATCCAAATAATAAGAAAACGTCATTCTTGGGGGTAAACTATTCATTTACGGGTTAAAATACACAACTTTTGAAAATTACAATTTGGTCCCTAAACTTTTCTAAAGTTTATATTTTAACCACAAAATTTTTTAAAATTTACATTTTGGTCACAAGCCAAAAATTGGGATATTACAAATTCTCCCCCTTAAGAAAATTCTTCCTCAAATTTTCAACACATACCAGTTAAAAAGGTGAGAAAACGCTTTTCATATTTTCTTCTCTTTCCCAAGTTGTTTGCTCGAATTTATGATTTTGCCAAAGAACTTTAACAAACGAGATCATTTTATTCCTTAGTTCTTTGACTCTATGTGAATTCTTTACCAGTTATTCCTAATAAGTCAAATCCAGACTTTGAATCTCTATTTCTCTAGGGTAATAACATGTAAAGGATCTTATTGATATTCTTGAGCATTGATACATGAAATACATTATGAATCTTGTCCTTTTTGGAGGTAAGACTAGCTAATAAGCCAGATGGACCAACGCTTTTCACAATCTCATATGGTCCAATAAATCTAGGAATCGAAAATTCTCTTTTTTGTCCAAGCCATCTCACCTTCTCCCAAGGTGAAATAAAGAAAATATATTTGTCTCCAACTTTAAGTTCAACATCTTTTCTTTTAAGATCAAAAAGCCAAATTTTTTGTTTGTTAAAAGTGATATTGAGATTATCTTGAATTATCTTTACCTTGTCCTCCATTTCTTGAACAAGATTGGTCCAATGATTTTTCAATCCTCTAGTTCAAATCAATTCAATGGTGTTTAGCATTTTCTTCCATATAATGCCAATAAGGTGCCATCTTTATACTTGATTGGTAAAGTTGTTATAAGCAAATTAAAGCTAATGGAAAATATTTTTCCCATGAGCCGGCAAATTCATTATACACACTCGGACGAGCATATATTCGAGTATTTAAATAGTCTTTTTCGATTGTCCATCCGTTTGAGGATGGAAAGCAATCTAAAAAGTGTAGAGTTCCCAATGCTTCATGTAATGCACTCAAAAACCTTGAAGTGAACTTTGGATCTCTATCGGATATAATATACATAGGAAAACCATGTAATCTAACAATTTTTAATATATAATGACTAACTTATTCAAGGAGCAGTCTATTTGAACTGTATGAAATGTGTTATTTTAGTCAATCGATCCACAATCACCCAAATCGAATCCTTCTTACTTGATTCGTCGGCGGTAAGTTTGTTACAAAATCCATAGTAACCTTTTCCTACTTCCATTCGATGGAATTGAAATTGGTTGAAGTAACAATGGAACTTGATGTTCGATTTTACTTGTTGGCAAGTTAAACATTTAGCAATGAACTGGGAGTGATAGCTCATTTCATGCCGGGCCACCAAAATTTATTCTTTATATCTTGATAGGGTTTTGTTGCCAAATTAATTTTTAGTTAAATGACCGTAATGTGCCACCAAAAGTATTTCCTTTTAGTTCCTCATCTTTAAGAATGTATACACATCCTACAAATTATCATTATCCATTTGATTTTATTCCAAAGTCTTTAGATTCAATCAACTTAAATCTTCTTTTCCAAGCATTTCTCATCATTTAAGCAAAATTTTTTTAATTCTTCCTATTATGTAGACATAATTTTAAGTTCAACCACTATTTAGTCATAGTTCAAAAAAATTAATAAATTTAATAAATTTAATCTCATTATTTACACATTCTATAAATTTGATGCTATTTTTACCCTTCCCCGTAATTCAATAAATTTTCTCCATCATAGTCTTATTTATTGTTTAATAAACCTTCTTTGCCTCAAATGATTCTTGTGATTTGTGAGGCAAAGTTACTACTAAAGTTGCTTGCACGAAGAAAACTGAAATACCTCTAAAATGTCTCCAAATGTATATAGCTTTCAACAAAATTGTTTTCAGAAATAAGCCGAGAATGCATCGACATCACACTAGAAAGGATAATGTCACCTTTGGATCATGGTTTTCGTTGTCGGATTCTCTTAACAATAGTCAATGATGGATCTAATAGTACTTTTGAGTTACGTATATATTACACGTAGAATTAGAAATATCAGAATAAGCACGATCAATAAAATAGATAACTAACATAAAGAAATTCAAGTTTCATGATGCATACCATCAGTAAAATAGATAACTAGCGAAAATAGTTTCAGATTTCAGGGTGTACACTTGTCCAGCTTTTACTACACATGAATCCACCGCTGACAATAGCCCTAGTAATCTTTGGTGTCAATAACCATGAAATTGAAGCTCCATCAAGTTTTATTTTTTGACCTCCCCAGACTTAGAAACTCATAGTTCAAGGAAAGAGCCGTTGAGAGTTGATTTAGTTTCATCCCACTTGAACATCGATCCCATATTTAACTCTCCGTGTAATACCCCAAAATTTCTTATACTATTTAAGGATCATTTTACTAAGATAAAGGTTTAAAAGTTTGACAAAAATAAAAGTTAACTTAGTGACTAAAATGACAAAAATGAAAATTTTAGGATTTCTTTAATTAGGAGCTTTAGAAAATGAATTTTTCCAAGGTTTAAAGGTATTATGAGATAGAGGATAAGCAGATTAGGTACATGCAAAAATTTATTTGAAACAGATAAAAATTGGAATGGGAATTGAAGGTTAAAATTTAGTGACGAATAATAATTTTCAAAAAGTTGGTTGCTAAATCATAAAGAAGTGAAAAGTTTAAATCCATAATGAAGGATTTTATCAATAACTAATTTTATTCTGTTGATGGATAAATTCGATCGGTGAGTGAAATTTGATATAGGTCCCGGGAATAAAAATGCAGTATAAGGTATCGAATTTTGATTGAACCCTATTATTAAGCGTGCTCAGACTAGGGAAACACTAGGATGAGTAACTTTCGGGAAGGTCCCATAAAAGTGTTTCTGATCAATATTTTGGACTCAGTAAGAGTAGAGAATATTCGTATGGATTTCAGGTAAAGGATTTCTAAGAGAAATTTTACTCGATGAGGATTTTCGATAATTATCAAAATAATAGATTGAGTTAGGAAAATCCAGTCTAAGTCCTTAGGAAAGGAAGTTTTTATGAGATAATAATATTAATTTTCCGAATATGGAAATATAAAATTTTCAAAATAAATCCAGTAGCTCGGTAAAGGTAAAATCACAGTCAAAGTTTAAGTGGAATTCAGATATCCGGATCAAACTAGAAAACTATGAAATTTTACTATATGATAGAAGAAGGATATAAAAATCATTCCCAAGTTTTGGAAATATTTTTAGTTCGATCAGGATGAATCCTATGATTTATTTTGATTAATGAATTTATTTAGTAATCGATAAAATTCTCGGTAATTATTGGTACATCGGATCGAACTAGAATTTTAAAGATAGTTCCAAAAATTATGGAAAATTCATAAAATATTATTTTATAAATATTTTAATATGTCTAGTTAGAATTCAACTAGATTTAGTTGAATTTTTACAAAAATGGAAAACTAGATGAAATTGTGAATAGTTGAGGACAAGTTAGTCAATTTGCCTCCAATGGCAATTTTGAAATATTTAGGAAGTGGCATGGGCATTTTATTAATTTCCCATCTTAAGATTTAATCCTAGCCATTGACTGCTGATAGGATCAATTTGAGCCCTTGGATTTAAGATTAATTAATTAAATGAAATTAAAATTTATTTAATTGATTACAAGTGGCAATATTGGATTAAATTCAATAAAAAAAGAAAGTCAAAGATGAACAAAAAAATTGCTCATCTTTTTCTCTCCATTTCGTGAGATTAAGAAAGCTTGGGGGAAAGGATAAAAAAAATTATTTAGCAGTTTTGAAGGCTCAAGGTATGATCCTTTAGAATAATTTGTTCTACATTCAATTCTCTACATTTTGGTAGTAATATTTCATGGTGTTGTGAAGATCTACTTGAGTTATTGATGAGAAAGAATAAGGGAATTGTTGTGCTAAGTTGAAGTTAGGACTTGAATTACACGAATTCAATGTTGTTTTGATGAAATTAAGCTTGGATTGTGTTTAATTTCATGATGAAGTTGAACCCTAACCCCAGAATTTGGATATCTATTTAGGAAATTAAAATTAAAGGATGTTTATGAAAGATTAAGGCTTGTACATGCTTGATTTAGTGATTGGAATGAAGAATTATGTTGAATTGCATTAAGTGACCAAAACAAAAATTAGGTAAAGTTGGGGGGCTGCTCTTTTATGGATGGAAATGATATGAACTTGGATTGAATTGATGAATAGCATGCTTAAATTACTTAAATTTAAAAGTTGGGAGCTTGTATCTTCAAGTGACCATTTCGGCCAAGTAGGAAAAATTGAAGGACCAATTCGGATTTGGTTTAAATGAAGGGGAAAATTATAAGAAAAATATAGTTTGAGTATATTTCATTGAATCAAATATAGAAAGTTTAATTTTGATGTTTGGATCAAAATAAAGTTCTTGAATGATAGAAGGACCAAAATGGCAAGCATGAAGAAGTTTAGGGATTGAATTGTGATACTAAAAATTTATGAGTACTTAATTTAGATTATTGATTTAAGTACTTGAATTGAATAAAGGAAGGGAATAGTATCTTAATTACTTAAAGTACTAATTCGACCAATTATGAAAGTTTAGGGATCAATCCGGCAATGTAGCTATTGATGGAGACTAATTTTGATTTTTTTGGTTAAATAATTGTTTAAGCCTATTTTGATGAAGGATGTAAAGAGAACTTATGATACAAGTTTCATTTAGTTATTTGAAGTAAAATGATAGGACTCAATTGATAAGTAAAGAAATAAGAAGAAGTTATGGTAAATTTAGAAACTAAATATGGGAAGTTAGGTTGAATTTAAATTATGGTAGTAAGTTTAGAAATTCACCAAAAATTCTATAAAAATGGGTAGATGGTGAATTTTAAACTGATATAAAGGTATGCCAATCTAGTTTCGTTTCCTACAAACGGAAACTGATTTTAATTTTGAGTTAAAAGATATGAAATTTTATTTGAATGAAGGTCATAAAATTATAGAGTTGTTTTTTCTGCCTGAACAATCTGTGACGTGAATTCAACGATTTTTCATAATTTTTGTAGATTTTATTAATTTATGGCTTATACCGTTAGAACCGTTTATCGAATCTATTTTCTCCAGTATAAAGGAAATTAAAATCCAATATGTATTCTGCCCTATTCAAGTAAATCTTTGAAGATTGCGCAAGCTGTCAGAAAATAAAATTTGAAACATTCTGTATTTAAAGGTTAGATAGCAAGCTCAGAAGAATTATTGGAAGTTCAAATTAGTCATTAAGGACCATAATGAGTTTTTGAAAAGTACAAGGATGAAAGGAAAATATTTGGAAATTTTATATTCGAATGATTATGTTAAAAAGCAAGTTTAAGGTATTGTTAGATTTGAGTCTAACAAATATTATATTCGAAAGAAAGGATTGAACTAGGACCTAGAGAGGCATCATGTTAAGTGGCCAAGGTGAGTGCATTTTTACTTATTTATTATATAAGTGATATGAATGATTGCATTATATATATTTATGACATGTTGATAAATATAACGACTTGCGATGAACTGGCCTTTGTATAAATAATAATGTATGATGGCTTATTTATGCAAATAGCATGAAATATTAAATGACATATTGATACAATGATTGTAGCAAAATGATTTAAGCAAAGTAAATCGAATTTTAGATATTTGGATATGCACTGCTCATTATTGAATTATGGACAATAGTATTGAAGGATTGGATATAGAATAAGAAAAATAATATATTGATATGTTCAAGTACTAGTGTGAGTGTCTTTGGTACAATTGGATATCCATAGAGTCCTAGCAATTTGTGTCATAGCAGCATTACGGTGGGATACAATGTAGACTCTTCGGAGTCGAGATAGATAATGTAGACTCTTCGGAGTCGAGATAGACAATGTAGACTCTTCGGGGTCAAGATAAACAATGTAGACTCTTCGGGGTCGAGATAGACAATGTAGACTCTTCAGGGTCGAGATAAACAATGTAGACTCTTTGGGGTCGAGATAAACAATGTAGACTCTTCGGGGTCGAGATAGACAATGTAGACTCTTCGGGGTCGAGATAGACAATGTAGACTCTTCGGGGCCGAGATAAACAATCTAGACTCTTTGGTGTCGAAATATACTCTTCGGGGTCGAGATAAACAATGTAGGCTCTTCGGGGTCGAGATAGACTCTTTGGGGTTGAGATAGATTCTATGAAGTCGAGTTAGACTCTATGGAGTCGGTTCAAACACTACGGTGTTACATAACACAAAATGTGCGAGTTGAAGAGCAAAGGGTGTCCTCGATTACGTACTTATCTCAGTTGCTTCAGTGATGTAGACGTTATGGCGTAGTAGACACTACATGACGTTATCTCAGTTGACTCGCGTACCATGACATCACATGATTTTGTACTTTGGGCTATAATACATGAAATGTATTTTATGCAAGCAGTTAAGCTAAAAATCTTAACGTATACTTGATTTATAAAATAGAGGTTTGATGTTATGATATAAACTGCAATTGGGACTCACTTGCTATTAAGCAGGAAATGTATTGCATTGTTATATGACAGAGGAATGACTTCGATAAGTCTGTTTTGTATGATTTTATACATTGAAATGATTTATTTCAAATTATAGTTGCCTTATTAAGTCGTTACTTAGCGTATGTTGTTTCACACGTAGGTTATTGGAAACTTACGGAAGAGGAGTCAAGCATGTTGATCAAGCTGCATCTGCCAAGCATCAGTAAGACATTCTAATTCATGATATTCTCTAGTGGGCATGTATCAATTTATTAGTTGGTTGTTTTAAAGGATTATTTTGATAAAAAAATTTACAAGTCTAGAATTCTATTAAATAATTTTATGACATCCTTAATGTGTATTTGTACTACGAGTATACGTTAAGGGTGTTACATTGAATTTCCTTTAAAATCATATCCAAGGTTCGAAATAATAAACCTTGGTTTAATTAGGCATTTCCAACTTCACCAACACTTTAACTTCACAATGAGCGAAAAACGATTAATGATTAACCTTGTTACTACTTTCATAGGCCTCATTCTTGCCCAATTGTTCGATCGCTCTACGCGATTTCTCAACTTCGAACATCTATAACTTTATTCAATCAATTCAATAAGCAGTTGCATCTGGTCACTCAAGCATCCAAACTGTAATTATGACATCCTAGTGGCATGTATACACTTACTGACTGACAACCAACTCGGTTTGGATCCAGAACCGACTAAGCCTGTTGCTCTGATACCAATAAATGTAACACCTCATTCTCCTATTCGATTACCGAATATGAGTCAGAGATGTCATAGAATAATAACATGATTTTTATTCAAAAATTCTATAAATTTAAAACCTTTAAAAATATTTATATCAACTAATACACAAAATCGGAGCTCCTTTACTTTAACAAAATAAATTTGACTGTTCAAAAAATATTGGACATTGAACTAAATTAGACAAATTAATCCCATTTATACATGCCACTAAAATAAATTAAAAACCTCAAGTAGGATGTCATTACTGTGGCAGCTTGATGAAAAATTCTGAACTTGATGCAACTCTTTGCTTCGTCCAATGATTCGAACCACCTACGTGTGCACAATTAACACACGCTAAGTACAAACTTAGTGAGACAATAAACGAAGTTAATAACAATAATTTAAAATTATTCGACTTCATGACGACGTTTATATAACATGAAATATGCCAATGCATCAACTTTCACATTGCATTAGTAATGATTTACTATATGCCAATGTCATAAGACTTTCATGCTTGTGCATTTGTCATAATATGCCATATATGCATAATGCATCATGATCACTAGATATGTATTACCATCATGTTAATCATATATTAACAGAATATAATCCGGATATAAATTTCTTACCAATATACTTGCCATTTATTCCAAAAGCTCATAAGCTTATTCACTTGTTTATTATTATTTTTAACCAATAAACCATAGCCCAAATATAAGCCTATGAGGACCCTGGGTACACGAGTCAAATATGCACCGAAGTGCTAATACACATAAGGTTGTGCCCACCATAATACACATAAGGTCGTGCCCACCATATGCACTAAGTGTCCTTTATATACACTATAGTGCTAAACTGAGTATGCAGCGTGCTGCTGGACTCTATGGCATGCCAACTATACCCTGTCCCTCAATGACATACTTGGGCATATATTCCATATTTATTTCATCCACGGCAATATGTATATCAACATAATTTAACATTGGGAAGTTCATACCCGAAATAACATTCATAATATTACATCATATATAACTAGTGATCCATGCATTTATATTCAACTTTTGACATATTTAAAATATGTCAATCATATGCTCCATGACATAAATATAATGACAGCAAAATTTGGGTAGGCTCATCGCAAGCCATCCCAATGATATATAAAACATCAATGTGTCATGATATGTATGCAATTGCACTCACCTTGACACTTCTTATCCCAAACTAAAATGAATAACTTAAGAGAACTTCAAGCTTGGCCATTGCTTTATCTACTGCATTTTTTTATTTCTCGGGTTTACTTGAATGCTTCGCATTCATCCCTTACATGCACAAATTAATAACACCAATAAGGTACTCATTTTATAATTTGTCAGTCTGCGCTACCTTCAAAGAAATATTTAAATAAAATAATCTACAACTCAGAATTCGATTCCATTTGTTTTGAAAGAAACTAGATTCGATAATCTGTTCAACCATATAAACCAATATCCCAAATTCAACTCGTACAATTTATGAAGAATTTTTAAAGTCGAATTCCAGTGCTGAATTTCGGAGTAGATTGGTATTCTGTTTTTTGACCTTTCATCACTTAAAAATTCATATCTTTTGATATACAAATCAAAATCAGTCGCCGTTTATTTTAAAACAAACTAGACTGAACCAAGACTACAATGATATAAGGATCACTTTCTAATCATTTTTGTTGAATTTATGTTGAATTTCCAAACTTACTGCCAATGACAAAAATTATGGGCAGAATTTATAATTCGCATCTTTAACATAT
Organism: Hibiscus mutabilis; assembly: GCA_019671005.1. NCBI lineage: Eukaryota > Viridiplantae > Streptophyta > Magnoliopsida > Malvales > Malvaceae > Hibiscus > Hibiscus mutabilis. Next base: position 17,550,992 of record CM033732.1, read on the forward strand.
TTTAACCATTCCAACACCTCAAATCAACCTTCAATTATGTTATTCCAACATTTTTCATTTCATGAAAACTCAAAATTTAACTTGAATTCTTAAACCCCAAATTAAACCCTAATTAACCAAATGGTATTCCATCAAGAATACATCAATTTCAACTTCAATCAAGCATGGAAATAATAGAACATCACATAATCTTCCATAATTCAATCCTAATTCATTTGGATCCATAACCCCTAAATTATCTCTCCTCAAAATTCAAGAGTATCCTTCAACAATTCCATGAAATTTTTATACCAAATGAAAGAGAATTTCAAGAAGAACAAATTCATATTTCATAAGCTAACCCTAAATCCTAGTATTTAGGGATTAAAAATGTAAAACCCTAAACTTACCTTACTTTCCTTCTTATTCTCTTATTATTGATGTGAAGCATGAAGAAATATGAAGATATTTCTTCATTTTTTTATTTATTCCATTTGGCATCTTTTATTTCCATAAATATTGAAAATATCCTCCAAATAGTGAAATGACTATTTTGCCCTCGAATCCAATGAATCCATAATGTGCCACATGTCATTATCCTTCATCCAATGACCTAGATTTAATCTTGAGTTAGTAGTTTACCAATTTACCCTTGAACTATATCAATTTCCAATTTTGCCCTTGAAACATACTTAAATTCGAATCTTATCCCTTGATCCAATGGCTAGGAATTAACATGGAAAATTATCTAAATCCAAGGGCCCAAAATAAATCTTACCATTTTAAGACATGGAAATGATATTTTGAAGGATGATAGGGTAAGGTTAAAATATCCTATCATCCTTCAAAATATCCTAAATATTCGATTCAATCCGATTATTTGAGTATTTTCTTAACTTTATCGCTTTATAGCCATTAATACAAATTCCATACGAAAAATCCAAATAATAAGAAAACGTCATTCTTGGGGGTAAACTATTCATTTACGGGGTTAAAATACACAACTTTTGAAAATTACAATTTGGTCCCTAAACTTTTCTAAAGTTTATATTTTAACCACAAAATTTTTTAAAATTTACATTTTGGTCACAAGCCAAAAATTGGGATATTACAATTCTCCCCCCTTAAGAAAATTCTTCCTCAAATTTTCAACACATACCTGGTTAAAAAAGGTGAGAAAACTGCTTTCTCATATTTTCTTCTCTTTCCCAAGTTGTTTGCTCGAATTTATGATTTTGCCAAAGAACTTTAACAAACGAGATCATTTTATTCCTTAGTTCTTTGACTCTATGTGGCAGATTCTTTACCAGTTATTCCTCGTAAGTCAAATCCGGCTGAATCTCTATTTCCTCTAGGGTAATAACATGTAAAGGATCTTATTGATATTCTTGAGCATTGATACATGAAATACATTATGAATCTTGTCCTTTTTTGGAGGTAAGACTAGCTAATAAGCCACCAGACCAACGCTTTTCACAATCTCATATGGTCCAATAAATCTCGGACTCAGCTTCTCTTTTGTCCAAGCCATCTCACCTTCTCCCAAGGTGAAACCTTTAAAAATACTTTGTCTCCAACTTTAAACTCAACATCTTTTCTTTTAAGATCTGAGTACGACTTTTGTTTGTTAGAAGCGGCCTTGAGATTATCTTGAATTATCTTTACCTTGTCCTCCATTTCTTGAACAAGATCTGGTCCAATGATTTTTCAATCCTCTAGTTCAAATCAATTCAATGGTGTTTAGCATTTTCTTCCATATAATGCCTTATAAGGTGCCATCTTTATACTTGATTGGTAACAGTTGTTATAAGCAAATTCAGCTAATGGAAAATATTTTTCCCATGAGCCTGCAAAATTCATTATACACACTCTGAGCATATATTCGAGTATTTAAATAGTCTTTTCTGATTGTCCATCCGTTTGAGGATGGAAAGCAGTACAAAAGTGTAGTCGAGTTCCCAATGCTTCATGTAATGCACTCAAAAACCTTGAAGTGAACTTTGGATCTCTATCGGATATAATATACATAGGAAAACCATGTAATCTAACAATTTCCTTAATATATAACTCTGCTAACTTATTCAAGGAGCAGTCTATTCGAACTGGTATGAAATGTGTTATTTTAGTCAATCGATCCACAATCACCCAAATCGAATCCTTCTTACTTGGCGTCAGTGGTAAGCCTGTTACAAAATCCATAGTAACCTTTTCCTACTTCCATTGCGGAATTGAAATTGGTTGAAGTAATCCTGATGGAACTTGATGTTCTGCCTTTACTTGTTGGCAAGTTAAACATTTAGCAACGAACTCGGTGATAGCTCATTTCATGCCAGGCCACCAAAATCGACTCTTTATATCTTGATACATTTTGTTGCCAACTGGATTTATAGTTAAATGACTGTAATGTGCCTCCAAAAGTATTTCCTTCTTTAGTTCCTCATCTTTAAGAATGTATACACATCCCTTGTATTATAGTTATCCATTTGATTTTATTCCAAAGTCTTTAGATTCACACGTTCAACTTGCTTCTTCTTTTCCAAGCATTTCTCATCATTTGCTTGTAACTCTTTAATTCTTCCTATCCAGGTAGACATAATTTGAAGTTCAACCACTATTGTACTGTTTTCTTGTACTTTCAACTAAGCATTCAATGCTCTCAAAGCAGAAAATGTTTTCCGGCTAAGTGCGTCTGCTGCTACATTACCCTTCCCCTGATGATAATCAATAATTCCATCATAGTCCTTAATCAATTTTATCCACCTTCTTTGCCTCAAATTAAGCTCCTTTTGGGATAACAAATATTTCAAACTTTTATAATCCATGAAGATGTAGCACTTTTCACCATATAAATAGTGACGACAAATCTTCAAAGCAAACACTACTGTAACCAACTCCGAATCATGGGTAGGATAATTTCTTTATCTTCAATTGATGATACCCCGATCGAAGATCAATTTTAGAAAACATTGTTGCTCCTTTAAGTTGATCAAAGATATCATCAATCCTTGGCAGAGGATATTTATTCTTCACCGTCACTTTATTAAGTTGACGATAATCCACACATAACCTCATTGATCCATCTTTATTTTTGACAAACAGGACTAGAGCTCCCCAAGGTGATATACTAGGTCGTATAAAACCTCGATCCCATATTTAATGTAACTAAACCCTTAACTCTCTTATCTCTATAAGAGATATTTTGTACAGTACCTTTGATATAAGTTCAATGCCAGAGAAAACCTAAATCCTGAATTTCACTTCACGATCAGATGGTAACCCTGGCAATTCTTGAGAAAACACATCCTACTATTCATTAATAGTTGAGATACTTTCCAAGTTCACCTTTGAATACTTATATGTTCACAACAAAAGCTAGAAAGTTCTTACATCCTTTACATCCTTGTGATAGCAGTTTCCAAAAAAATACTACTAAACGACATTGATCAGAAAAATCTGTTTTTCCCTCATCATTACAATCTCCAAACTTTCTAGTTCCTTTCAGAACTATTCGTTTCAAGCAAAAATTCATAAGAAGCAATTCCATTAAGCTTACTAAAATTCAAGCAAAAATTCTAATGTATCAAAAAGAATAATATAATGTTACAACAAGTAAGTCCTTAGAAAAATATTCAAGCTGAAATTCAAGTCTCTCATACTATCTTCAGTTCTAGGCAAGATGAACTTATCTAATCTAACTAAGGTTAAGAAAAATTGTGCAACTCGTATAGATCATAGCATCAGATTATAAAATGAAGCATAGAGTGCATTGCCCTTGTGTTGACATGTTAGCTTTACAGTGCGTTCGAACGATACTCTATATTTGTTTGTGCATGCTTTGAATTTTAACACAACTCTTAATCTTTGAGTGTTGAGAGAAGGGAGGTCATTACATATTTGTCGGCTTTGCCATGTTTTGACCATGTCGACTTGAAATAATCATCATATCTTTTTATTTTGTCGATAAATCCACTCTTGTTAAAACAGAGGAGTGTCCCTTCTTATGCCCGTGATTGACACGATATTACCACCTTTTTATTTTCGAACATTTTTCTTCGGTATTACTATCTTTTTTTTACTCAAATTCTCAAAAGATGATTTTATCGTGACATAAGCAAATAAGTCTCTAGTGTAGGCACATATACTAACTTACTGTTTAAGGTTCATTATTATATATTCAACACTAATAATCTTTCTTGTACTTAGATTCAAGTCACACAGATTCTAACCAAGATTCTAAATTCTAAAACTTCAGCTTATAATCATAAAACTTCCTGGGATAAGCATCAAAGAGACTAAAAAGTTTAATCTGCACAAAAATGTTTTATAAATGTATACCACAACACTTAAATGCTTATGAAAAAAACGTTTCAGAGCTATGCTCATTGTCTTATTCAAAATATTAAAATGTCTTACAAAGATGAGTCAAATGCCCGTTTCATCAGTTAAAAACATCACTAAATATTTTAAAAACAATTTCATAGTGAAGTGCTTAATAAAATTAATGGCTGTAATAATTCTTTTAATGTTAAAAAGCAATTCACAGAGTCAAACGCTTATCAATTTGCTTTAAAGAATATAATATTATAGGAAACAATCATTTTAATAATTAAATTAAATTAAAATGCATTAAAGGCTATAATATAATTACCATTAATAAAAGTTTTCTTTTGTGGCCTATGAGCTTTCCCACTAGATCATGAAATCAAACTATCCAATTCCTTTGTTCATCTTGGGATCACCTCGTTAGTATTTTCCACCAACTCCGAGGCTTTATACATTATTAACCCATTCACTTTGTGTCATATATGTTTGACGTTTGTTCAAATCTTTGTTTTCATCGACAATAAAAACCCGAACATGATTTACGGCGGTAAATGAATTAGTAAATGAATTAATAAATGAATTAGCTTCTAAATTGTTGAAAATATTATTATTTAAGAACAAAAAAAATATTAGCATTGACTAGAAATAAATCAAAACTAATAAAATTAAGCTTAACTGTGTTGTGGTTTTAAACCACTGCCTCAAAAGCTAATTTCTCCCGATTGGTGTAATTGCTGCATTGGACGACATCCACCGAAATTAACACAGTCTCTCTTGGAAGCGCACACCTGAAATTAGGAGCGAACGATGGTAGTAGGGGTGTTCAAACGGTCGGTTCGGTTAACCGACCGAACCGAACTTCCAAAATTTCATTAACCGATTTTTTTCCTATTAACCGTTAACCGAACTGAATTTTTTTCGAAACTTTTTAACCGAACCGAAAAAAGTTCGGTTAATTCGGTTAACCAAAATTTGTTATAAAATTTTGGGTAAACTACACAAATGATCACTAAACTATGTTAAAATAATCTTTTTAGCCTCTGAACTTTCAAAAGTTATAAAACAACCATTAGACTTATCGAATTATTACAAAATGATCTTTGATTTATTGCACATTATATATTATTAATAAATATTGAAAATTTTAATGATTATTTTTTAATAATTTAATAAATTTAATGATCATTTTGTGCTAATTTGATAAATTTTAATGACCATTTTATAATTTTTAAAAGTTTAGTGACCAAAAATAATATATATAATATATAAAAATATAAAAATTTCGGGTAATTCGGTTAATTAACCGATTTTGAACCGAATTAACCGATAACCGAAGTTTGAAAAAATCATTAACCGTTAACCGACCGAACCTAAAATTAATCGGCTGATTAACCGGAAAAAATTTCGGTTCGGTCGGTTAATTCGGTTAACCAAAATTTTGAACACCCCTAGATAGTAGTACTGCTCTTCTCTTAAAACTTAGAACTCGAAAATAATTTATGTAAAAGCAGAGAGGAAGAAGCGTTTGCAAATACTTTGTTTTACTTGGATAATTAAAAAATGAAGCACAAAGCTCTCTATTTGTAGGTTGATACAAAGGGTAAAACCGTCTATTTAGCAAAACATATAATTAAAACATCTTTAATTCAATGTCTAAAATGGTTACACAAGGTTTAATTTCAGCAAATAAAGTCGTTCATTAAATCTGCTATGTAGATTGAATTAATGTTGGAATTACAATTGCTCTAACAGTCAACGTGGGTTAAAAGTGAGGTTAAGAAATTTAGATGTGCGACACAAAAAAGGAGAGAGATGATCGCGAATTCACAGAGGAGATCACAATGGGAGCAAGGAAGATCTGATCGGCAACAATGTTGGACCCTATTTTTGGAGAATCTACCATTGCAATTGCACTGGTAAGGGATCTGTCAAGTTTTTGACAGACATGAGGTTGTTGTTGATGTATTTGTCCCGCAGAAAAGAGCAAGAGGCGGATTTCGGTTTGGGTTCGTCCGAATGCAATCGAAGGCGGATGCGGAAAGAGTGAAAGATTTGATGGGTTTTTGTTGTATGGATCAAGGGTGAGAGTGCAGATGGCGTTGCGGGATACGCGTGATACGTTTTGGAGGAAGAAGCGATCCGATCCTAAGAAACGTGATGACCCTGGATTAGCTCAAACACAATCGGATCAAGGGCACACTCAGAATATATGGGTTACAAAATTGCCTTCGAAATTGCCATTGAATCAACAATCGGACACACACAAAGAGACAAAATTGATTGAAGGTGTGGTAGATAAGGATAAACTGGGTATTCTCAACAATTGTGCAGTGGGTTTCTGTAGACAACCGTATAGAATGCGAGACCTCGAGAAGGAATTTAGAGATTCTAAGTGTGAAGGTTTTACGGTAATGAGGATCGCGGGATCCCTTGTGCTTCTAATGTTCGTTGATGCAACGGTGAGAAAGAAAGTTATGAAGGAACATCAATTGGATAAATGGTTGGAGAATGTAATAGAATGGTCACCATCGATGAGTATTCCAAATAGGAGGGTATGGTTGTCGACTTGTGGAATTCCGTTACATGCTTGGTCCGAGGGCAGTTTTAGAAACATTGCTACGATTTGGAGGGACTTAGTTCAAGATGATTCTGAAACGCTTGCACCTTCATCATTTGAAAGAAGTCGATTCCAAGTTGAGACGGATTGGGTGAAGCAAATTGATGAGCAGATTCACTTACAAATTGGAGGAGAGTTGTTTCAAATTCGCGTAGTAGAGATGGAATAAGCGATTGGTCCAAAATGTGATTGTTGCTGTGGAATAGATGTTGAGTCCTATGGGGAAGATACGAACAGGGCGACCAGCTCTGGTGTAACCCCCTCGACCCGGCCTAGATGCCCGACCGAACTGAAAGAACTACATTAGGTTTACCGAAGCAAACCGAAGAAAGATTACAAAAACCGGTCCATTTTTTCTTTTTATCTTATCTAGATGCATATTATTAATCCTATGTGTACATACTTGCAGCGGGTGAATTTACAAAGGAATCGGACCACGGAAAGGCGACCAATTGCATAACATACATTTTAGGGACTAAAATGAAAATTTGATAAAATAAAGGACCAAAACTGAAATTAAAGTCATCAATCCTCCATTAGTCCAATTACATGCTTACATGTCAAATTTTAGGTCAAAACGATCATCCAATCTCATACAATTGTATTTACAAAATTCAGGGACCAAAATGAAAGAAACAGAAACTTCCAAATATTCAATAACTGAAATAATTGCAGCCCGTATCGGTACACGTGCAAGTATTTCGGTACGCCGTAATAATTTCCAAAACTCAGATTCTAGTAACTAAACCTCGTACCGAAGCACTTGCTCACGTATCGAAATGCCTAGCCAAAATGCTTGAGACTATATTGAAACTCTTGCTCGAGTACCGAAACGCTATGCCTGAAAAGGCTTGCCCGTACCGAAACACCCTTCCCTGTATCGAAACGCTATGCCTAAAATGGCCTAGCCGTCTCGGTACGGAGACACCTGTTTCGATACGCCTAGACCTGTAATGTCCCAAATTGTTGTCTAAACATTCTTTAATGATAACCAAAACGTTCTAACATGCTTCAAACACTTATGCAACATTACATGGATACAAACCATACCAAAGCATCACAGAATCAACAACATTACATAGCATTCATACACCCCAAGATATCCTATAGGCATGCTTCCTAATAACATTCTACCAAGCAACCAAAACTCGCATTAGGCACTTTTAAGGCATACTCATCATGCTTACACATCTAAAGCATCAAAACAAACTTGCTTGAATTATCAAAACATGACAACCACTCCAAATTAACTAGTTGCATTCCTAAGCACTTCACATGCTTAAAAACCATGAGAAAACAGAAATACACGTCCCAAAAACATGGCGAACATATTGCCTTATTAATTGGAAACATAAACCGAGTTTATAATCAAGTAGTCTTGCACTTGGATCACTTCAAACTTTGCCTTTGCTTCCCCCAACCTTAATGCTCTACATCATTGGGAAAAAGAGAGCATAAACACACATTCTTAGTGGGGATTAAAGTAATGATGCACTAAAAACCATTTGAAAATCAAAACCACTTGTTTTCAAAACATGCTTAACAACCCAATCATTTTTCCTTGACTCCAACCGAGACATGCATAACAATCCTTATGCAACATCATATACAAGTTCCATGCTTAGATCCCAAAACATTAAACAATTTTACTATGCTTAAATTCATGCTTAACTCCCAAATCATTAAATCATAAACCATGCTTAAATCCCAAAGCATTATATCATAAACCATGCTTAAATCCCAAAGCATTAAATCATAAACCATGCTTAAATCCCAAAGCATTAAATCATAAACCATGCTTAAATCCCAGAGCATTATAATAGGTTCAACACATGAACTTTCACATATATTGGCATTTATAGTGACCCCGGATAGGCTACCCTCTATCCATACACATCGGATACACGGGGATCTCTCATACCATGCCTAGTTAAACCGCATGATATCACAAACCTTGCCTAGTTAAACCGAAAGATTTGACAACCTCGCATAGTTAAACCACGAGTTTTACCACCCTTGCCTAGTTAAACCGCAAGTGTACCGACCTTGCCTAGTTACACTACAAGATCACCATCAATTTGGGTTGCCTAGTTAAACTGCACGCCCTAAATGAGGTCCCAACAGCCCGAGTGGCCTAGTTAAACCGCCATACCTCAAGGACCCAAGGCCACGATCGATTTTGTTCATATTTTATAGTGCACTTTAATCCTATGGCATGCCAAATATATCCGATTGTTTTCCTATCTTGTCACATAGCCAATATATCTTTTATAAAACCATTTACTTACTGTTTTAAAATGCACTATATAAAAATCACCACATATGCAAATCACATTGCCAAAGCAATAACACCATTCCCGACCGGAAAGAAAACCAATGCTCACTAGCATTTCTTATACTTTTAAACCCCTACATATGTACTTAAAATCATGCATTTCTAGTAAGTAAATCAAACCATGTTTAACACCAAAACATGAAATCAACATGCACATACCCAAACTGATATTCAAGATAAAATAAGGGAAACTTACTTCCGAGCTAAGGTAAGTGTTTCACGCTTACCCTAAAATCAAACTCCCAACAACCTTTATTAAACCTTTGAAAGGCGTTTAAACTAATTTTCACTCACGATACACATCGCCTTGCTCAGCAACGCGAATCGAGCTCCCGACAAGAAACAAACAACATCAAGTTTCGTCGCCTTGATTATCCCCTGTTTTAATCACATAAAACTAGAGGGTAAATGCTTCATTATGCATTTAAATCATTGCCAACAAGCAATTACCGGCAACTCTCAAGTTGCCCACTCAAAAACCATCCGAAACATATCGAAATCATCCTCAAACATTTCCAAAATTCAACCCAGCCATAATATAACGATTCAATACTCCAAACCTCATCAATTAACATCTAAAAGCTCTTTCCCAACACCCTCCTATTTCCAGCAATGATTAAACTCATCTATCACCCCCAAAACCCTTGATTAACAACCTTAAACATTAGAGATTCAACTTGTTCCGGGATTACAATGTTAAAACCAAGTTATCAACTCAATTAAACATAAAAATCATGATCTAATCTGATCAAAATCCCTGCAAAATAGAACAAGTACGAAGATCCACCAATTTCACCAATCAAAACACAATTAAACCAATTTCCCTCAATTAAACTATCAAAACACATTAGAAAACAATTGTAAAGAGTCAACAACTTGGGAATTTCAGTAAAGAACCTTTCATTAGAGGATGCTTTCTCCCTTACCTCTAATGGATGCTTTCTCCCTTAATTGGTTGTTTTACATGAGAAAACAAAGTTAAAACAATATGGTTTTGGTAAACTAACAACAAGAAATCATTTGAAAACAAAAGATTTAAGAAAAGAAATGTTTACCGTAAGATTTAGAAGAAGAAATTGATGTTTGGCTAGAGAGATTTTGAGAGAAAATATTTTGAGAAAGTAGTTACATAATTTTTATTTTAAGACATCAATTAACAAATTAATTCTCCCCAACCTATTTATATTTTCCAAAACACTTTTAAAATAGCCAATTAAGGGATAAAGTCTGATATTAGACTTTTAGGGCAATTAGCTCCTTAAAGATTCAAAGTTTTGACTCTTTACGAAGCAGCCACCAAAAACAGTTTTCAAACTTTGCATTTTGGTCATTAGTCCAAAATATCCGATTTCCAAAACTCATTTTCCAAAATTGATTTCACCATAATAATTAATATATTTAATAATGATTTTAGAATATTTTCAACAATTTTATCACCTTCAACAATATTTAATCCTATTTAATCCTGAAATCGACTCAAATCTCTAATACCAGTCCACCGGACCTTCGAACCAACCTTTAAAAATCTAAGCCCTAAACCGGGATGTTACAACTCTCCCCCACTTAAGAAATTTCGTCCTCAAAATTTACCTGGAGGAAACAAATACGGAAATTGCTCCAACCTCTTCGCCTTGCTTTTCCACATGGCTTCCTTGGCACCACGGTGTCGCCATAAGACTTTAACAAGCTCAATCGTCTTGCTACGAAGAAATTTGCTGCTAGAATCAAGGATGTCCACCAGTTCCTCATCATAGGATAAATCCGACCTCAACTCAATATGCTCCACTGGCATAACATGCGAGGGATCCGACTGATACCTCCGCAACATAGATACATAGAACACATCATGTATTTTCTCCAACTCGGAAGACAACCTCAATAGATAAGCCACATGACCAACACGCTCAACAACCTCGTATGGTCTAATAAACCTCGGACTAAACTCACCCTTACGTCCGAACTGCATCACTTTTTTCCATGGTGACACTTTCAAGAATACACGATCACCCACCGCATATTCAACTTCCATACGCTTCAAATCCGCGTAAGATTTCTGCCGATCCACAGCCGATTTCAAGCGATCACACACAAGCTTTACCTTCTCATCTGTGTCTTTCAACTCATCCGGTAAGGAAATATGCTTTTCCCATACCTCAGCCCAACACAAAGGCGTACGACACCTCTGGCCATATAATGCCTCATACGGTGCCATCTATATACTCGCTTGGTAACTGTTTTTATACGCAAACTCAACCAAAGGTAAGTGCTTCTCCCAAGTTCCTTGAAACTCAATAATGCAACATCTTAGCATATCCTCCAAAACCCAGATAACCCGCTCAGATTGTCCATCCGACTGAGGATGATACGCATTGCTGAAATTTAACCTCGTACCCAAAGCCTGATGCAAACTTACCCAAAACCTCGTTGTAAACCTCAGATCTCTATCTGAAACAATGGTCTTAGGTACCCCGTGTAAATGCACAATCTCAGAAATGTACAAATCTGCCAACTTGTCCAAGGTGTGCGTCGTATGCACTGGCAGAAAATGGCACACTTCGTAAACCGATCTACAATCATCCAAATGGAATACTTTTTAGCCGGTGTCAAAGGTAACCCTAACACAAAATCCATGGTGATTCTCTCCCACTTCCATTCTGAAATTCTCAACGGTTGCAACAACCCGGATGGAAACTGATGTTCAGCCTTGACCCGCTGACACGCCATGCACTTAGAAACAAACTCAGGCACATCTTTTTCAAACCAACCCAAAAGTATACCTTTTTCAGTCCACGATACATCTTAACACTACTGGGATGCATAGCAAAATGACTAGAATGCACCTCCGTCAAAATAGTGTGTCTCAACTCTGGATTATCCGGCACCACTATTTGACCCTTGAAACAAAAAGCTCCATCATCATCAAAATGAAAATCTGTCAGATTACCCTCCGATATATCCTTAACATGCTCAACCAAGGAACCATCAAATGGTTGCTTAGGTTTAATCATTTGTGACAACGTAGGCTTAACTTGCAACTCAGCCAACAATCAACCTTGTCGTGTCACACTCAACATTGCAAACATATCCCTAAGCTCAATCGCAACTTTATGACTCAACGCATCCGCAACCACATTAGCTTTTCTTGGATGATACTCGATCGTCAAGTTGTAATCTTTAAGCAACTCCAACCATCTACGTTGCCTAAGATTCAAATCCTTTTGAGACATCAAATACTTCAAACTCTTATGGTTCGTAAAAACAACACACTTCTCACCATAAAGGTAATGTCTCCAGATTTTTAGGGCGAACACTACAGCCGCAAGCTCCAAATCATGAGTCAGATAATTGCGTTCATGATCCTTCAATTGTCTCGATGCATAAGCCACAACCTTACCATCTTGCATCATCACATAACCCAAACCAACATTAGATGCATCACTATAAACCACAAACTCCTTCCCAGATTCAGGTTGAATCAACACAATAGCATATGTTAAAACTTCCTTCAACTTCTCAAAACCATGATATTGCTTCTCCGTCCACACGTAAGGAACATTCTTCTGCAACAACTTCGTCAATGGTGCTGCAATATTAGAAAACTCATCTATAAAGCAACGGTAATAACCAGCCAGCCCAAGAAAACTGTGGACCTCCGAAACAGATTTAGGTTGCTTCTAATTGAGAATAGCCTCAATTTTCTGTGGATCAACACGAATACCCTCCGCGAAAAGCACATGACCAAGGAATATCACTTCTTTAAGCCAAAACTTACACTTGCTCAGCTTGGCATACAACTGGTTATCCTTCAAAACTTGCAACACAATCCGCAAATGCCAATCATGATCTTCCTCTGTACGAGAGTACACAAGAATATCATCTATAAACACCACCACAAATTGACCAAGATATTCATGGAACACCCTATTCATCATATCCATGAACGTAACCGATGCATTTGTCAAACTAAATGGTATGACCTAAAACTCATAAATCCTGTACCTTGTACGAAACACGGTTTTATGCATATCCTCACCCTTAACCTTCAACTAGTAATACCCTGATCTCAAATCAATCTTAAAGAACACGACTACCCCACGAAATTGATTGAACAAGTCATCAATCCTCGGTAAAGGATACTTGTTCTTCACCGTTAGCTTATTCAATTACCGATAATTAATGCACATACGCATCGTACCATCCTTCTTTTTCACAAAAAACCTGGAGCACCCCAAGGCGAAACACTCGGTCGGATGAACCCATAATCCAACAACTCCTGAAGCTATGACTTCAACTCCTTCAATTCCTTCGGTGCCATCCTATAAGGAGTAATAGACACCGGTGTCATACTTGCGTACGTCTCAATACCGAATTCTACCTCCCTATCCGGCAATAAACTTGGTAACTCTTCAAAAAAAGCTTTCGTAAAATCACTAACAGTTTGAATGTCTTGCACCCGAGCACCTTAACTTCAAGATTTATCACGATAGCAAAATGAGCTTGGCAACTTCCTTGCATCATCTTTTTCGCTTGAGTATCTGATACAACATTAGAAAAGAATTTTACATTCTCGCCAACCACCACAACTTCATAATCATCGGCTAACCTCAAAGAAATCCTTTTGGACTCACAATCTATGACCGCCTTGTGCTCGCTTAACCAATCCATACCCAAAACACCGTCAAAACCATGGAACAACAACTCCATCACAACCGCGACAAATCAAGAAATTGAACAACTAAAGGACATCTTCTATCCAACTTCTTAACCATAACCGCCTCACCAAATGAACAAGTTACTAACTCTTCATCGGCCTCCGCGGAATTATCCATAAGTGTGGACATATGTATGCATGATTCCTTATATGCCATCCTAGATGTCTATGCATATAAATGCAAAACCTCTAATGTCATGCCCAAAGATGTATGCATGTACTGCCATATTTAAATATATACATATAAGTGTTTTTGCACTGTGCATGTTCAACATCCACACCTACTTATAACATTCCCGATACCAATATTCCCTCCAACACGCCAAAAAACTCTAACGACCCTCAGTTGTTGATCAAAACTCTTCTCGGTACCACAGTACACGAGAACACCACCACTCCGGCCACTACTTGAATCCAAGTATTTGGAGAATACCCAACACGTCACCATCTCGAACGTCACTAACACATTCGACGCAAACACATATAGCCATATCGGCCAATGGTCTAAAACCCAACTAACACTAACCATGCCAAAGCCTCAGGAAAAGACTCTCACGCGAATATAACCATAGCCCAGCCACCACCATGCATGTGACCCGGCTAGTAACGCATATCACACGATCTCTCATTGATAAATGCAAGAGCGGAGTTAAATTACTCATATTGGACAAGAAGATAAATTTGTTCGATGTAAACAATAAAGGCCAAAACAATGCATGCATAGAAGGTCAAAAACGATGCATCTTGGACAAGAAACTAAATCTATTTGTGAAGTTTGGAAACTCAGCCAAATTGCGACGAGTTTTCGGATGGGATCCAGGCATTTATGGGTCGAGTTGTCTTCTAACAAATTGTTCCTCATTCAGTTACCTTTCCAACGCATCTTGAAACGCGTCAATCGGATATCCAAAACTCAACATACGTGCAATTTACTGAAGACTACGCATGCAAAAAACTAGATGCGGGATTATTACGGGATTTTGTAAAATTCAGCCCAAAAGCTAACATATAAGGCTTTGGACGAATTAAACATAGCCCAATGTATTTAGGATCATTTAAATTGATGTTTTTTGGGTTTTATATACTTTAGGAACCAGTCACCCTTCTCTTAAGCCATTAGATCAAGTCCAATTTAATGGACCAGATTTGTTTGTTTATTTTATTCATTCTTAGCTTTAGGTTAAAGCCATCCTTCATCTATAAAAGGATGATGCTCTCTTCTTTGTTTTTCAGATTTCTTTGATTTATGAAATATTTAGCAAGTTTGTTTTTAAAAGTGCTGATTACTTGTGCCTTCAAAGTCTTCTTCAACATAAGTTCGACGAGTTCTTGTGAGGGAGATCATCTTCACACTCTTGCTTGCCTAGATAATCGCGTCTAGAAGGGTGGGTTAGAGCCGCTTGTGGTTACTTGCTTAGATAATTGAGTCTAAGAGGGTGCCGAGGACAAAACAACATCAACAATTCGCAAGCCATCTTCATCTTCAACCTTTACACCATCTTCCATAATTCCATAAACAAAGCTGGAATTTTCATATTTGTTTTACCTATCTTTTTCATACTTTTTTCATCTTTTTATTTATATTCTTATTTCTTATCATCTAATCCTTCATCTTGTCTTTCTTTCTTTAATTTTCCAGCCTCGAATCTGAAATTTTCAAGAAAACCCTTCTCCTTTCTCTTAAATTTTCAGAACTTTTCTTTATTGAGTCTAGAGCTCCTAGTTCTTGCAACAACTTGATTGACGGCTTCCAAATCCAAGATTGCGCTACTCTATCATTTGGTATCAGAGAACATTCTTGAGCTACTAGGTTTGTTATCGGACTCAATGACAACATTCTTGAGGTGCTTGAACTCAAAACCTACTACACCCTTCAAGAGGCAATCCAATTTGCCATGACAATCGAAAAGCGCATCAAAGATCGACAGAAGAATTATCACTATGACAGAGGTACCACTCAACCTTTATCTCATTCTAATTCTTCTAAACCTTTGCTCAACTCAAGTAGACCAAAGCAAAAAATTGAAACATCCAAGTCACTCGACAAAACCAAGACAAAAATCCCCATGTTGACGGAAAACACACAAACACTCAAACAAGAGGATGGCGATAATGAACACATTAGGAAAGATGAAAATGTTTCTAATCCCTCACGTTAAGTAGTAGGTCCACTTGCTATACTCTCATTACCTCCCCACAAAGAAAGTAAGTTTAATTCTAACCCTTCATTTGATTCTTGTCCTATCATTCTATTAAAAACACTTTCTCCTGTACAGAAATTGTACATTGATGGTAATTTTTGTGAGATGGATATGGGATGTGAGATACAAAAGACTGAGATAAAGAGGCCGAGAGTGAAAAAAAGTCAAATTAATGCCCAAATTTGGTGAGTGAAAATACATATGAGATAAAAGTCACACAAAGCCCAAAAGAAAAGGACAAGAAAAAGAATGCGACGAGTGATTTTGTTTTGACTAATCATTACAAATGTTCAAGTAGTGTTGTCTTATTTATTCAGGATTTTCTTGAACCATTGAGAGGACCTCAATTAGATAACTCCACATAAAACAAAGAAGCCTTTTCAATTGAAGTTGATGATTGTTCTCTCATTGCCGATTTAGATTTGAGGACGAAACCTTTTGAGGAGTAGGGGAATGATACATGCAAGAGCGGGGTTAAATTACTCATATTAGACAAGAAGCTGAATTTGTTTGATGCAAACAATAAAGGCCAAAACAATGCATGCATAAAAGGTCAAAAACGATGCATCTTGGACAAGAAACTGTATCTGTTTGTGAAGTTTGGAAAGTCAGCCAACTTGCGACGAGTTTTCGGATGGGATCCAGGAATTTATGGGTCGAGTTGTCTTCTAACAAATTGTCCGTAATTCAGTTACCATTCCAACGCATCTTGAAACGCGTCAATCGGACATCGGAAACTCAAGATACGTTCAATTTACTAAAGACTGCTCATGCAGAAAACTGGATACGGGATTATTATGGGATTTTGTAAAATTCAGCTTAAAAGCTAACATATAAGACGTTGGACGAATTAATCTTAGCCCAATGTATTTAGTATCATTTAAATTGATGTTTTTAGGGTTTTATATACTTTAGGAACCAACCACCCTTCTCTCAAGCCGTTAGATCAAGTCCAATTTAATGGACCAGATTTGTTTGTTTATTTTATTCATTCTTAGCTTTAGGTTAAAGCCATCCTTCATCTATAAAAGGATGATGCTCTCTTCTTTGTTTTTCAGATTTCTTTGATTTATGAAATATTTAGCGAGTTTGTTTTTGCAAGTGCTGATTACTTGTGCCCTCGAAGTCTTCTTCAACATAAGTTCGACGAGTTCTTGTGAGGGAGATCATCTTCACACTCTTGCTTGCCTAGATAATCGCGTCTAAGAGGGTGGGTTAGAGCCGCTTGTGGTTGCTTGCTTAGATAATTGAGTCTAAGAGGGTGCCGATGACAAAACAACATCAACAATTCGCATGCCATCTTCATCTTCAACCTTCACACCATCTTCCATAATTCCATAAACAAAGCTGAATTTTCAGATTTGTTTTACCTATATTTTTCTTACTTTTTTTCATCTTTTTTATTTATATTCTTATTTCTTATTATCTAATCCTTCACCTTGTCTTTCTTTCTTTAATTTTCCAGCCTCGAATATGAAATTTTCAAGAAAAGCTCTTCTCTTTTCTCTTGAATTTTCAGATCTGCCCATACTTTTCTTGATTGAGTCTAGAGCTCCTAGTTCTTGCAACAACTTGATTAAAGGCCTCCAAATCCAAGATTGCGCTACTCTATCATTTGGTATCAGAGAACATTCTTGAGCTACTAGGTTTGTTATTGGACTCAATGACATCATTCTTGGGGTACTTGAACTCAAAACCTACTACACCCATCAAAAGGCAATCCAATTCGCCATGACAATCGAAAAGTGATCAAAGATCGACAAAGATATCGACAGAAGAATTATCACTATGACAAAGGTACCACTCAACCTTTATCTCATTCTAATTCTTCTAAACCTTTGCTTGACTCAAGTAGACCAAAGCAAAAAATTGAAACATCCAAGTCATAGGACAAAACCAAGACAAAAATCCCCATGTTGACGGAAAACACACAAACACTCAAACAAGAGGATAGCGATAATGAACACATTAGACAAGATGACAATGCTTCTAATCCCTCATGTGATGTAGTAGGTCCACTTGCTATACTCTCATCACCTCCCCACAAAGAAAGTAAGTTTAATTCTAACCCTTCATTTGATTCTTGTCCTATCATTCTGTTAGAAACACTTTCTCCTCTACAGAAATTGTACATTGATGATAATTTTTGTGAGATGGACATGGGTTGTGAGATACAAAAGACTGAGAGTAAAGAGGCCGAGAGAGAAAAAAGTCAAATTAATGGCCCAAATTTGGTGAGTGAAAATACATATGAGGTAAAAGTCACACAAAGCCCAAAAGAAAAAGACAAGAAAAAGAATGCAACGAGTGATTTTGTTTTGACTAATCATTACAAATATTCGAGTAGTGTTGTCTTATTTTTTCATGATTTTGTTGAACCATTGAGAGGAGCTCAATTAGATCACTCCACATACAATAAAGAAGCCTTTTCAATTGAAGTTGATGATTGTTCTCTGATAGTCGATTTAGATTCGAGGACGAATCCTTTTGAGGAGTGGGGGAATCATACATGCAAGAGCGGGGTTAAATTACTCATATTGGACAAGAAGCTGAATTTTTTCGATGCAAACAATAAAGGCCAAAACAATGCATGCATAGAAGGTCAAAAACGATGCATCTTGGACAAGAAACTGTATCTGTTTGTGAAGTTTGGAAAGTCAGCCAACTTGCGACGAGTTTTCGGATGGGATCCAGGCATTTCTGGGTCGAGTTGTCTTCTAACAAATTGTCCTCAATTCAGTTACCTTTCCAACGCATCTTGAAATGTGTCAATCGGACATCGGAAACTCAAGATACATCCAATTTGCATGCATAGAAGGTCAAAAACGATGCATCTTGGACAAGAAACTGTATCTGTTTGTGAAGTTTGGAAAGTCAGCCAACTTGCGACGAGTTTTCGGATGGGATCTAGGCATTTCTGGGTTGAGTTGTCTTTTAACAAATTGTCCTCAATTCAGTTACCTTTCCAACGCATCTTGAAACGTGTCAATTGGACATCGGAAACTCAAGATACGTCCAATTTACTAAAGACTGCTCATGCAGAAAACTGGATGCGGGATTATTACGGGATTTTGTAAAACTCAGCCCAAAAGCTAACATATAAGGCTTTGGACGAATTAAACTTGGCCCAATGTATTTAGTATCATTTAAATTGATGTTTTTAGGGTTTTATATACTTTAGGAACCAACAACCCTTCTCTTAAGCCGTTAGATCAAGTACAATTTAATGGACCAGATTTGTTTGTTTATTTTATTCATTCTTAGCTTTAGGTTAAAGTCATCCTTCATCTATAAAAGGATGATGCTATCTTCTTTGTTTTTCATATTTCTTTGATTTATGAAATATTTAGCGAGTTTGTTTTTGCAAGTGCTGATTACTTGTGCCTTCGAAGTCTTCTTCAACATAAGTTCGACGAGTTCTTGTGAGGGAGATCATCTTCACACTCTTGCTTGCCTAGGTAATCGCGTCTAGGAGGGTGGGTTAGAGCCGCTTGTGGTTGATTGCTTAGATAATTGAGTCTAAGAGGATGCCGGGGACAAAACAACATCAACAATTCGCAAGTCATCTTCATCTTAAACCTTTACACTATCTTCCATAATTCCATAAACAAAGCTGGAATTTTCAGATTTGTTTTACCTATCTTTTTCTTACTTTTTTTCATCTTTTTATTTATATTCTTATTTCCTATCATCTAATCCTTCATCTTCTCTTTCTTTCTTTAATTTTCCATCCTCGAATCTAAAATTTTCAAGAAAAGCCCTTCTCTTTTCTCTTGAATTTTTAGATCTGCCCATAGTTTTCTTGATTGAGTCTAGAGCTCCTAGTTCTTGCAACAACTTGATTGAAGGCTTCCAAATCCAAGATTGCGCTACTCTATCACTCATACTCGATAACTGGCATGCCACCCTGTGATAGCGACATAAACTTGCACTTCCTCGCATCCAGATACTGAGACCAAGATACTTCCTCTTAAAAGCTCTCCAACAGAACTCTCAAGGCACATCCAGCTCTGGGACACACGCAACCGTGGTCACCCATCAATGATATGCATCACCCTGCAATAGTGACACAGTGCAACCCAACTTGCGTTCCTCATTACAACCCATCTGGTTCAGAATACGGATTGACTTTTCCATCCTTCTCTCGGTTGCTTCAGGGCTCAGACCCCTAAAATTCCTCACCTCCCAAACTTCAAAAATGCTCTAAGGGTAAACCTTGGTTAGCTACCACAGTAGGTGTCGGTGCTTGCATTTGCACTCCAACCACCGCTACCTGAAACGCTCCCATAAATCGCTTGGACTAATAGAGTCAAATCACCAAAAAATGGCACAAGAGGAGCCTGGGGTACACCACCCGCCCCAATATCAACATGAGGAGCCAACGGAGGAGGGGGAGGTAAAATATTAGGGGGATTCCCTTTCTCAATGTTATTCTGCTCAACTCCGGCATTAATAGCCATTGAAGGCGTCTCACGTCGAGCCATGCTAACAAAAGCATCAAAACACATTAAAGTCAGGCTAGCATTAGGAAAACGATCCAAGACAACCTTATAAAATATTTTAAAACCTAGGTAATAGGCAATGTGTTCCCCTTTCACAAAACAACATGTTAATAAACAATCACCGAACATATACATAATCACCGTGTAGTTCAAACATCACCAATTAATCAAACAACAATATCCCAACTTTTTGTAACCTGGCTCTGATACCAACAAATATAAACCCCTCGACTCAGCCTAGATGCCCGACCAAACCGAGATAACTACATTAGGTTTGCCGAAGCAAACCAAAGAAACATTACGAAAACCAGTCCATTTTTTATTTTTATCTTGTCTAGATGCATATTATTAATACTATGTGTACATACTTGCAGCGGGTGAATTTACAAAGGAATCAAACCACTGAAAAACGACCAATTGCATAACATACATTTTAGGGACTAAAATGCAAATCTGATAAAATAAAGGACCAAAACTAAAATTAAAGTCACTAATCCTCAATTAGTTCAATTACATGCTTACATGTCAAATTTCAGGTCAAAAAGGTCATCCAATCTCATACAATTGCATTTACAAAATTCAGGGACCAAAATGAAAGAAACAGAAATTTCCAAATATTCCAATAACTAAAATAACTATAGACCGCATCGATACTCATGTGGGTGTTTTGGTACGCCTTAATAATCTCCAAAACTCAGATTCCAGTAGCTAAAACTCGTACCAAAACACTAGCTCGCGTATCGAAATGCCTAGCCAAAATGCTTGAGACCGTATCGAAACACTTGCTCGAGTACCAAAATGCTATGCCTGAAAAGGCTTACCCGTATCGAAACACCCTCCCGCGTATCGAAATGCTATGCCTAAAATGGCCTAGCCGTACCGGTACGGGGACACCTGTTTCGACACACTTGGACCTGTAATGTCCTAAATTGCTGTCTAAACATTATTTAAGGACAACCAAAACGTTTTAACATGCTTCAAACACTTATGCAACATTACTTGGATACAAAATATACCAAAGAATCATAGAATCAACAACATTACATAGCATTCATACACCCAAGATATCCGATAGGCATGCTTCCTAATAACATTCTACCAAGCAACCAAAACTTACATTAGGCACTTTTAAGGCATACTCATCATGCTCACACATCTAAAGCATAAAAAAAATTGCTTGAATTATCAAAACATGGCAACCACTCCAAATTAACTAGATGCATTCCTAAGCACTCATCTAGCATCATTATAAGAAATGATCCACACAAGTTCAACAACATCAAACCAATAATAAAATCCAGCACTTCATACGCTTAAAAACAATGGGAAAACAGAAATACAAGTCCCAAAAACATGGCGAACACATTGCCTTATTAAATGAAACATAAACCGAGTTTATACTCAAGTATGTTGCACTTGGATTACTTCAAACTTTGCCTTTGCTGCCCCCAACCTTAATGCTCTGCATCATTAGGAAAAAGAGAGCGTCACATGCTTAGTGAGGATGTTCTTAAAGAAATGATGCACTAAAAACCATTTGAAAACCAAAACCACTTGTTTTCAAAACATGCTTAACAACCCAAGCATTTTTCCTTGTCTCCAACCGAGACATGCATAACAATCCTTATGCAACATCATATACAAGTTCCATGCTTAGATCCCAAAGCATTAAACCATTTTACCATGCTTAACTCCCAAAGCATTAAATCATAAACCATGCTTAAATCTCAAAGCATTACATCATAAACCATGCTTAAATCCCAAAGCATTAAATCATAAAACCATGCTTAAATCCCAAAGCATTATAATAGGTTCAACACATGAACTTTCACATATATTGGCATTTATAGTGACCCCGAATAGGCTACCCTCTATCCATAGACATCGGATACACGAATCTCTCATACCATGCCTAGTTAAACCGCATGATATCTCAAACCTTACCTAGTTAAATTGCAAGATTCGACAACCTCGCCTAGTTAAACCGCGAGTTTTACCACCCTTGCCTAGTTAAACCGCAAGTGTACCGACCTTGCCTAGTTACACCGCAAGATCACCATCAATTTAGGTTGCCTAGTTAAACTGCCATCCCCAAATGAGGTCCCAACAGTCCGAGTGGCCTAGTTAAACTGCCATACCTCAAGGACCCATGGCCACGATTGATTTTGTTCATATTTTATAGTGTACTTTAATCCTATGGCATGCCAACTATATCCGATTGTTTTCTCATCTTGTCACATAGCCAATATATCTTTTATAAAACCATTTACTTACTGTTTTACAATGCATTATACAAAAATCACCATATATGCAAATCACATTGCCAAAGCAATAACACCATTCCCGACCAGATTGAAAACCAATGCTCACTAGCATTTCTTATACTTTTAAACCCCTATATATGTACTTAAAATCATGCATTTCCAGTAAGTAAATCAAACCATGTTTAACACCAAAACATGAAATCAACATGCTCATATCCAAACCGATATTCAAGAGCAAAATAAGGGAAACTTACTTCCGAGCTTAGGTAAGTTTTTCATGCTTACCCTAAACTCAAACTCCCAACAACCTTTATTAAACCTTTGAACGACGTTTAAACTAGTTTTCACACACCGATACACCCCGCCTTGCTCGCCAACGTGAATCGAGCTCCCGACAAGCAACAAACAACATCAAGTTTCGTCGCCTTGATTATCCCCTGTTTAATCACATAAAACTAGAGGGCAAATGCATCATTATGCATTCAAACCATTGCCAACAAGCAATTACCCGCAACTCTCAAGTTGCCCACTCAAAAACCATCTGAAACATATCGAAATCATCCTCAAACATTTCCAAAACTCAACCCAGCCATAATATAACGATTCAATACACCAAACCCCATCAATTAACATCTAAAAACTCTTTCCCAACACCCCCATATTTCCAGCAATGATTAAACTCAACTATCACCCCAAAACCCTTGATTAACAACCTTAAACATTAGAGATTCAACTTGTTCCAGGATTACAATGTTAAAACCAAGTTATCAACTCAACTAAACATAAAAATCATGATCTAATATGATCAAAATCGCTGCAAAACAGAACAAGTACGAAGATCCACCAATTTCATCAATCAAAACACAATTAAACCAATTTCCCTCAATTAAACTAGCAAAACACATTAGAAAACAATTGTAAAGAGTCAACAACTTGGGAATTTCAGTAAAGAACCTTTCATTAGAGGATGAGAACAAACCTTATCTCTAATGGACGCTTTCTCCCTTAATTACATGCTTTACTTGAGAAAACAAAGTTAAAACAATAAGGTTTTGGTAAACTAACAAAAAGAAATCATTTGAAAACAAAAGATTTAAGAAAAGAAAGGTTTAAATGAAGATTTAGAAGAAGAAATTGATGTTTGGCTGGAGATATTTTGAGAAAGTAGTTACGTGATTTTTGTTTTAAGAGATTAATTAACAAAATTTATTCTCCCCAACCTATTTATATTTTCCAAAACACTTTTAAAATAGCCAATTAAGGGATAAAGTCTTATATTAGACTTTTAGGGCAATTAGCTCCTTAAAGATTCAAAGTTTTGACTCTTTACAAAATAGCCACCAAAAATAGTTTTCAAAGTTTGCATTTTGGTCACTAGTCCAAATGTCCGATTTCCAAAACTCCTTTTCCAAAATTGATTTCACCACAATCATTAATATATTTAATAATGATTTTAGAATATTTTTCCATAATTTTATCACCTTGAAAAATATTTAATCCCGAAACCTACTTGAATCTCTAATACCGGTCTACCGAACCTTCGAACCAACCTTTAAACATATAAGCCCAAAACCAGGGTGTTACATCTGGTTTAAAGGAAATGGTTGAATTGAAAAGTATGACTCGTGAGGGGGTCGTATTAGATTCGGCAAATGATATGGTGGTTGCTGATATGTTTAATGAAGCCTCTGCGGCTACCACGATATTAGGCAAATCAACAAAAATTTTCTCCCAATTTAGATCGTTTGGATCGACTGTGGGAGGGGAATAAGAAGGAGGACCCGAGGGTGTTGGGGTTACCCACACCACCAAGTTGGATGGCAGATAAGAAGATCGATCATGTTTCTTGAACAATTAATAATCAGGATAACTTCGATGTGATGATTTTAGAGAGCCAGGGTGTTAATACTCAGACTGAACAGATTGGATAGGACTTGGAACTGGTCGAGTATCCTGTATTGGGTGATGATACAAGAGCGTTGGTTGGGCCTCGGTCTAAGTTACGTAGGGCTGGTAAAGAGATTTTATTGAGCGTGAGGGTGAGCTTAGACGTGTGAGGCAAGTTTCTGATGTTATGCTCAATTTCCTTTCGCCTAAAAAATGTTTAGAGGAAGAACAAAAATTGGGGAAGCAAGGTAGAGGGAGACCAAAGAAAAACATCCCTCGTTCATCGACGTTGGCAAATGGCTCGCTGTTGAATTCTGATTTTCTGTGTAGAAAGCGCGCTTTGTTAAAGGAAGCACAAGAGACATTAGACTTGGGGAAGTATATTGGAGCGGAAACGGCGGAAAACAAGGAGGATATTGTGAAAGATATCGCGCGACTGCTAGGGGCAAGGGCTCGAGTGCAATAGCATCGAAGGATGTGACTGTTGTTGTAAAATGTGCGAGGGCTTAGGACGGTATCAAAACAACAAGCGGTGTGATCTTTGGTGCGACAATATAATTGCGTGATGATTCTACTATAGAAAACAAAGTTAGAAGATGTATCAGGTGACTTGGCGAGTCGTTTTTGGTTTGATGATAATTTCAGTTTTACTTTCATGCCATCAGTTGGCCGGTCGGGAGGGGTATTGATGGTTTGGGATTAGATGAGTTTTTGTATGGAGGCAGTGAAGGTCGAGGCACACTTTGCTTATGTGGTAGGCTGTTGATGGTTAATGATTGGATATATGAGATCATTAGGGTCTATAGTCCTCGTGTTTTTGCCGAGCAGTGTGCTCTATGGTACGAATTAGGTGCTGTGATTCGCTCTCGTCAAGTTCCTTGGTGTATTGGCAGAGATTTTAACATGGTACTACATTTATCGGAACACCGAGGGGTCTCTTCTACGGCTAGAGGTATTTGTGAATTTAATGAGTTTGTTTTGTTGAATGCTTTGCTTGATGTTCCATTACAAGGAAAGGATTATACGTGGTTTGGTCCCGAAAACAATTGCAGTCATCTTGATAGGTTTTTTGTACCGGCTGAGTGGTTTGATCAGTTCCCAAATCTAGTTGTCTCATCTTTGCTGCGGGGGCTGTCTGATCATACGTCGTTGCTCTTGAAAAGTGTTGATTGTGATACAGGTCCAAAGCCTTTTCATTTTTTAAATGTATGGTTGGATCACCATGGATACATGCTAGATATATTAGAGTGGGATCGGTTGAGTAAGGGAAGCTCCTTGGATTTAGTACACAAACTGAATGGCTTGAAGATTTTTCTAAAGCACTGGAATAGTACTACCTTTTGCAATATTGAAGGGAGATTGGCGACTGTGATGAGACGGATAGATAAGTTGGATAAGGGCTTAGTGGATGGCGTACTAGCGGTTGAGGAACGTCGGAGGTTACAATCGGAGTTGTGGAAATTATCGCGGTTCCAAGAATCATTATGGAGACAAAAGTCTCGAATCAAATGGCTAAAAGAAGGTGATAGAAACACGCATTTTTTCCATAGGGCAGCAAAGCCATTACGCTGAAATGTGGAAAGTGTGGGTGCTATTTTTTCAATGGTGGCAAGTGGAAGTGGTGAGCCCTCGATCGTTGCCTGATTTTTTACTTCAGTGTTTCCATAGTTTTTTCATGGGTTTGGAGCATGATTGGTGGCTGGTGGGGTGTGCTACGGTGGTTGGGTCTATGTGGCTAGCTCGGAATACTTTCATTTTTAATGAGAAGAGGATGTCGATTGGGGAAATATTTTTTCTTATTAAATTGCGATCAATATTTTGGGTTCGAGCCTTGTCTTCACCGGGAAAGGTATGCGAGGCAGCTTGGTGGGACTGCCCTCGATCTTGTGTTCCTTCTTTTTCTTATTTGACTAGGCGCGTGGTTACTTGTTGGGAACCGCTGCCGGATGGTGTCCTAAAATTTAATGTTGATGGGTCTGCGAGGGGTAAGCCGGGGATCGCTGGTTGTGGTAGGGTATTGCATGATTCTAAGGGGCGTATACTCTCCATGTTTCTAGTCCTTTGGGGGTGATTGACTCCAACGAGGCGGAGTTACAAGCTATATGTCATGCGCTAACCATCATCCGTAATTCTAGATGGTCTGAATTGGCTTCGGTGGTGATTGAGTCTGAATCAATGGTGACCATATCTTGGGTGTTCAATCATGAGAAGAGGTTGTGGTCTTTGTGGAATTGGTTCCGTTAGATTGATTTTGCTTGTGAGGTGCTCAGTTGTGTGTGTTTCCATCAAATCTACCGCGATGCTCTTGCTAAGGGTGGTGTTGACAGGCATACTTGGTTTCAATTGGTGGAGTAAGGGCTAGTGTGCAATTGGTTCTTGTTTGGTCTGATGCGTGTTGGTTTGGGAGTGGTGTAAGCTTATTTTTCTTTTTTTTAGCTTTGTTTTGGCGTTATTCCGTTTGTTCTTAGGTCACTTTCATAGGTACTCTTTTTCGCCAACTTAAGATTAGAGAGTTTTTTTAACAAGGCCTATGTTAGTGGTGGCTATGTATAGTTGTCTAATAAAATCATACGTTTTGCTGAGCAAAAAAAACTGCTCTAAAAGTCAAATTAAAGACGACAATCCGAATCATTCATGGGTTAATGTTGTAGCAAAAATTTCAATTCAGCAGTTTTAAATCATTTTGAGTCCAATAAAAGGATAGTAAAAACAATTCTTTCACAAATTAGAAAACAAAGAAAAATCCTTATGAATATTTTCCAAAAAGATAGTATACATGTTAACACAAAAACATGAACCAAATTGAGCCAAGCAAACGGCAATAGCACATGCAAGGGCATTGCAATTTATCTATTCAACAAAGAGGGCAAAGAAGGACAGTATATAAACTCATCTCAAAGCCATTTCCTACCCAATGTTGGATTATATGCTCTTACTCCCTTGAGCATTAACAACACTTTAAAGTATAATTTTTCTTTTAGTGACAGATTTAAAGGATGACTAGCATTACGCATTGTATCAATCACGATTAACCGTCCACTTAAGTATCTTCTCCTCACATGATATCTATTAGGAAAAAACAAATTTATCATATTTGAAGACTAATTTAATGTCAACCTTATGAACAAGTTCACCACTAATCAAATTTATACGACAAGATGGCACATATAAGACAACACTCAAAGATAAAGTTTGCCCAAAGTAAGTTTGACAAAAATCTCTTATTTGTCTAGTACTTCAGAACTGCTAGAGTTATCCATGTAAAATTGTTTACCTTCAACCACATTCTCAAATACAGTGAACACCTTTCAAATTCAGTAAACCACATTCTCAAATTTAACTTGACAAAAATCTTTCATTTATCTACTACTTCATAGTTGCTAGAGTTACCTATGTAGACTTGTTCACCTTCAATCATATTCCCAAATTCAGTGAACACCTCTATGTTGGTGCAAAAAATGTTTAGAAACGTGTGTGTCTATCATCCCCTTGATATTATTTTCAACCAAATTGAGGTAAAAATCACAGTGACAATCACTTTATTTGGATCTTCAATCAAGTGTGTATATGAAAACACTGATATGCTTTGTATTGCCACAGTCGTAGCAACTTATTAGATTACTAGAATTTTAAATTTTTGTAGATTTTTTGAAGTTATCTGTTCAACCTCTCAATATTCATTTGACAGGTCAAGCCCTCCAAAGAAATGTCTTACTTCTTCTGTTTAAGCAAATTACGATAGTCAGACCAAGATTTGAACAACTTCTCGATCAATAAATTTTTTGAAAATTTTACAGATTTTAATTCCTTTAGCAAGGATGTTTCCAATTCCCATATGAATACATTTGATACAATATGAGCTTGTCCATTGGTCATCTAGAATTCCGGCCACTCTCTAACAACATATATCTTCATTCTAACATCACCAACTTCATACTTTGTCTCTAAGGTATGGATAAATCAAAGAGGATGTACATCACCAACTTCATACTTTGTCTCTAAGGTATGAATAAATCAAAGAGGATGTTTTCCATTTGACTTAACATGTGACTTCTGACTGTTCTGTTGTCTTTCTCAAATTTAAATTTTTTATAGCGTCAATGTCGATGATAGGAGGATTGAACAAAACATAGTTAATGTCACCATTCTTTCTTTATGACCAGTGATGAAAGTTAGTTTCATCTTGACAGGGGCAAAATAAAAAAAAAATTATTTAATGGACGTCATTATTTTTTGAATTGTGTTTAATGGGTATCAATTATTTATAAATATGTCATTTATTTATTTTTTTAATATTTTTATATATAAATTGTATAAAAAATTCCCACATAATTTTATGGTGTCATCTGACAACCCATATTACTAGGTGGCTCAGCCCCTGTATCTAGGAGCTCAAGTTTAAAACGATCGAGAAAAAAAACTTATTCATGGCAACAATCATGTTCAACAACAATGTTAAAATCGATTTTAAATGGCAAGAAATGAATATTGCTGCAAAATAGTCAATTAACAATGACAATAAAAAAGGAGCACTTTCTTCCTTTCTTTAGAGTTTCTTTTCCCCTCTTCTTTAAGTAAGATTAGTATTAGAATTATAATTTGTCAAAAAAACAATGACAATAAAAGTTGTCGTAGAAAAATAAGAATTAATAACTAATGTGAAATATGACTTATTTGCATTACCGTCATTATATTACTTTTGTATTTAAGAAATCTAAAACAATCTATTTATTATATAACATTTCAAGTCAATATCATCAAGTTGAAAGGAACTCCTGGAATATAATAGAATAGAATAAAATTTAG
The DNA here is from genome assembly GCA_019671005.1 of Hibiscus mutabilis. Lineage (NCBI taxonomy): Eukaryota > Viridiplantae > Streptophyta > Magnoliopsida > Malvales > Malvaceae > Hibiscus > Hibiscus mutabilis. The sequence goes on from CM033732.1 coordinate 17,580,617, forward strand.
TTGGAGAGAATGAAGTTCTTTCTTGGGTATTGCCGTTCTTTTTTTGGACGGTAATGGGTCGAGTCGCCGGTGTCGTCAGGATTGGATTTCTCTATGCAATGGAGGGACGATCCGTTGGTGTTATACAGGTACTCTTTTTGTTTTTGCAGGTTCAAAGCTGGAAGTTTCTACGTGTGGATCGATATGGGTATTTGCTTCGAGGTTTGACGAGTTACTGGGTTTATTTGGTTCATTTTGGTATGTCCGGTTATGAAGGTTCGGGTGTAGTTTCCTGGTGGGTGGTTTGGGATGGTATGTTTCTACCAATGAAGGATTGATTATATATCTGGTATGCGAGGCTTGTGGAGTATGTTCAGCCTGGGACTGTCGGTTCTTAGAATTGCTGAGTTTGATACTGGGGATGTGAGGATCCGAATTTTGTTGGCTATGGCAATTTTTCTCGGTTATGTTACATTGGTTTCTGTTCGGAGACTTTTCCGATATACTTTGACTTGGAATGCATGGTTACATGATTTGTGGCTAAGTTGTGGGGATTTTTGTCTACAGTTATTTATGGTAATGTTATACAGCGAAACGTTGACTTGGGAGGATATTAAAGTTAGGATCCCGTTAATTCAGTTAAGAATTAAAAGTATGTCCAATCAGGACTTTATTGCCCACTTGTGGTATAGAAGGGAAATCTTTATTTGGGAGGTGTTGTGTTAGGGTTTTCCTCTGACAGCTGCTTTGAATTTTATTATTGCTTTGTCGTTTTTATTGTTGATCTTAGATTAAGGATGAATGATATAACTAAGATGCTGGGAGACATGCCGTTTACGGAGGAGGAACGTGTGGTTCTTGAAGATGAAAGTACAACTATCAACATTGTGGAGGAATCTGAAAGATGGGTGGTAGGACGTGTTTTCAATTCAAAACCGTTAAAGGATGATGTAGTCCTACGGGTGTTTCGTAGGGTCTGGGCTAATGATGGACTTGAGGAGATTTCTGTGCTAAAAGAGAATTTTTCCTACTAAAATTCGTGTCTCTGGAACAAAAGATTGCAGTTATGCAGCGTTGTCTGTGGAGTTTTGATGGTGACTGGTTTGCTATCCGAGATTTTGATCCTGCGCTAAGCCCAGGGGAGTATCAGTTCAATACAATTGATATGTGGGTACGTGTTTTTAATATTCCTTTAGGTTTAATGTCAGATCAACTGGGCGAACGTATTGGTGGTATGCTTGTTCCTATATTAAACTTGATAAACGTGAAGGTAATGGCCGATGGGGTGATTTCTTACGGATTCGGGTTACTTTCAATGTTGATAAACCACTGCGACGATGTGCAAATGTTGGCAGGAAAATGGATGGGGAACCGAGGTTGTGTATGTTACAGTATGAAAGGTTGCCTAATTTTTGTTTTTGGTGTTGAAAAATCGGACATCTGCTCGAGAAGTGTGTGATTAAACCTGCTGACGTTCAAAATCTGGGACAGTTACCATATGGGGACTGGATGCGGATTTTAACTCTAAAACGACGTATTAATGGGGGTATTCGTAATGCTGGAATCCGAGCCACAATTTTGGGTGTTTCTGCGAGTATGAATTTGGATGCTGCATCTGATGGTCTGTCTTTGGATGAGAAAGCCGGGAGCTATCACACAATCAACCCGGATGCAGATCGGGGGAAGCATATTACCGTTCCTTTGGAGCATAGGAATCGAGTGAAGCGGGGTTTTAATGTGGCACGATCAAGCACGGCATTGATCAGGCTGTGAAGAAAACGAGGCTCGATGAAGATAAACATGATGATGAGGTGTATAGGGATAATATAACGTCCAATACAGAACTGGCGGAGGCTGCTGGTAAGCCCCGTCAAGAACCATGATAGCTATATGCTGGAACTGTCGTGGGCTTGGGAACCAGTCGACAGTTCGTGCTTTAAGGAAGTATATTACTTCCAAGGACTTGCATATCGTCTTTGTTTGCGAATCTCGGTTGGATAAGAGAAGAGTTGAGAATCTACGTAGACGATATGGAATGGGTGGATGTTTTTGTGTGGAAGGAGGTTCAGGTTCAACGGGGTTATTTGTAATGTGGAAAGAAGAGGCGACAGCTAGTTGGATTGCGTTCTCAAATATTCATATTGACATGGAAATTGAAATAGGAGAAGAGCAGTGTCGATTTACAGGCTTACATGGTTTCAGTGAAAGGCAACGAAAGCGAGAGACATGGCAACTTCTGGATCGTATCAGAGGCGCATCTCAATTACCGTGGATTATAGGGGAAGATTTTAATGAAGTGCTGAATCATAATGAAAAACGGGGTTGGCGGCGACGGTCATATCTTGAGATGGAGGATTTTCGAAATGGTTTACATGATCTTAAACCTTTTAAAGGATGGCTGACATGGTTTAATGGGGATTATGGAAATCCAATTCGCGAGAGACTTGACAGGTTTGTCGCTAATACAGAATGGTTGCAGAATTTTGTGCATTTCCGCGTTACAACTAAATTTTCTGTGTACTCGGACCATTGTGTTTAGCTGTTGGATACCGTTGGTTCTCGATCTTCGAATAGATTCATTGGTGCGTATTTTTTCGGTATGAAGTATGCTGGTCAAATGAACCTGAATGTGAACAGCGAGTTACAACTGCATGGAATCATACTGCAGGAAGTATGTTGGATAAGCTATCAGCTGTTGCTGGAAGTTTGCAGGGTTGGCAAAAGCTGCAAAGGCAGGAGATGTTTGATCGCAAGAATTTCTTAAGGGTCAGTTTGGGAAATTTATGCACGACACTCTTACTAATGATCAAGAAGTTGAGATGCATGGCCATAAGACTGAATTGAAGGTGATTCTTGATAAGGAAGAAAAATTTTGGCAACAACGTTCAAGAGTTTTGTGGCTCCGTGAAGGGGATCGCAACACAAAATTTTTCCATGCAAGAGCGGGGAGTCGGCGAAAAAAAATGAAATTTCAGCTCTTGTGGATAGTAGGGGCAGACGGGTTGAAGATAAGGCAGAGATTTTTGATATCGCAGTGGAGTATTTCGCCAACCTATATCGATCCTCACGTGGAACTACTTCAGCCGAGATACTTGAGGTAATTTGACGCGTGTAACACCGACGATGAATTCCGAGTTGTGTAAAAAATTCACGGCACCGGAGGTTGAAGCTGCTTTCTTTCAAAAAACTTCGACCAAAGCTCCTGGGCTTGATGGTATGACTGCTAGTTTTTTTCGTTTGTTTTGGCCGTTAGTGGGGTCAGATGTAATTTCTTATTGTCTTTCTTTGCTAAATGGTACTGCTAGTTTTGAGTCTGTTAATGCTACTGTTATTGTCCTGATTTCGAAAATCAATAATCCTATACATATGAGGAATTTTAGAACGATTAGCTTATGCTCGGTCATCTACAAGATTGTGTCGAAAGTACTTGTTAATCGCCTCAAGAATATTATGCCTTTATGCATTAACGAAAATCAATGTGCTTTTGTTCCTGGTAGATTAATTTCAGATAATATTCTCATTGCGCATAAGCTTTTCATTACCTTAAAGGCTCCAACAATGGTCCTAATAAAGATGCAGCCCTCAAGCTTGACATGGAAAAGGCATATGATTGGGTGGAGTGGTCTTTTTTGCATAATGTTCTGATTCGGATTAGGATCAAGCTTCCTATGGTTAATTTATTAATGAATTGCGTCTCAACGGTCTCTTATTGTGTCGGAATTAATGGCGAAACATCAGAATTTTTTACACCAGAACGAGGTTTGCGAGAAGGGGATCCTTTATCACCCTATTTGTTTTTTTTTTTGTTACTCAGGCTCTTTCAGAATTACTGCATCGAGAACAACGTGCGAATCGATTGAAAGGGATTCGAGGAAGCAGATCTGGGCCACGGATTAACCATTTTTTCTATGCAGATAATAGCCTGGTTTTTATTAAAAATTCAGTTCAAGAAGCGCAACGCCTCAAAGAGATTTTGACTCTTTATGAAGCTTCATCAGGACATAAGGTTAATTTTGATAAGCCTAATGTTTATTTCAGCACAAACACAAGCTTGTTGCATAGAGAGCAATTGCAGACTGTTCTTGGTGTCCATGAAGTACATGATCTAGGTATATATTTAGGGGTGTCGTTGGTGGTAGGGAAGAACAAGTTGGATGCATTTAGTTATTTCAGAGACAAATTTATGAAGCGCATTATGGGTTGGACAAAAAATATCCTATCATATGGTGGACGTGAGGTTTTTTTTTAAATCGGTTGTGCAAGCATTTTCAACTTACATTATGTCTGTTTATGCTTTGCCAAATAGTTTTTGTGGACATGGTGTCAGCAATGAGAGTTTTTTGATGGTCGGGAAATTCCAATGCACGTGGATGGCCTTTGTTGGCTTGGAATAAGATTTGTGTACCGAAAGGTCAATGAGGTTTGGGTTTTCGAGACCTCAAGCTGTTTAACACTGAACTATTAGGGAAATTAGTTTGGCGTCTCATACAAAAAAAGGATTATTTGGTTTTCAAGGCGGTATCAACCAAATACTTTGCGTGTGGTAACATTCTTTATGCACATCTTGGCAATAGACCCTCTTTTGCTTGGCGTGGTATTTATCATGCTATGGAATAGATTAAACTTGGCTTGTTTAGGAGAGTAGGAATTAATAGTAATTTGTGTATGCATAACTTGGGGAGGGAATGCACGTGTTGAATTTGAGGCTTTATAAACAGATGGAGTTGTCAATCCAATACGATGTGGAGATTTTATGTTTCCCAATGAGCCTCGGTGGAATGATGATCTTGTACGATCGGTTTTTCTCCCGACTGATGCAGAACGCATACTATAATGTCCAATCGCACCAACAAGGGATGAACCTTTAATTTGGGCTGGTCATTCATCAAGTATGTACAGTACGAAATCTGCTTATTTATGGTTATTGAGAAGTGTCTCCGAGCCTATTCGTGTTGATCGTATCTGGAAGCAGTTAGCATGTCTACAAACTCTACCTAAAATTAAAATTTTTGCTTGGAGAGCATGTAATGAAGCTTTGCCAACAAGGAGTCGAGCATTGCGCGTAGGTTTGGCAGATGGAATGTGTTGTCTTTGTGAGGCGTTTGAAGAAACTTATGTTCATGCTTTACGGGACTGTGTTATGACCAAAGAGGTGCTGGAATTAAGAGGGGTCCCTTCTTGCATTGTTAATGGGGAGCAAGCTACGATTCGTGAATGGTTTTCTACTGCAGATTCAGCTTTGGATATGCAGGGGGTTTACATCGTTTATTGTTCTTTTATGGAATGTGTGGAATCGAAGGAATAAGATGGTTCATGATAATGTTATCCAATCAGTCCAGGTTGTAGTCATGAACGCATCACTTTTACAACATGATTTCTATCTTGCCCGTACGATGGCTCCAAGAGCAATGCCAGCTCCTCCTCCTAGATGGTGTAAGCCCGTACAAGGATTAGTGAAAATTAACATAGATGGGGCATTTATTGCCTCGTCGAGGAAGGCTGCGATAGGGGGTGTGGCTCACGATCACGATGGTTTTGTTCTTACGGGTTTTGCTCTAATTTTGACTGGTGCACACTCGGCAGAGACAACAGAGGCTGTCGTTTTTCAAGAAGGGATCAGGTTAGCTATTTCTCATGGATGGTATGATGCTATAGTTGAAGGCGATGTGTTAAGTGTGGTGTATAGGCTAACAAATTCAAATATAGATATCTCAACAGTGGAAGTACATCTTCAAGAAATTAGACAACGACTTCAAGAGTTTGTCACTTTAAGGGTCCAATTTGTTAGTCGGGTTGCCAACTCGTTACCACACACTTTGGCTCACTGGGCGTTATCTTGTAATGTGTCATTGTATTTTGGCATGGATTATCCTGATTGTATCGAGTCAATTGTTTTGTCTGATGCTATTAATGGTTAAATGAATTATATTTTATTCAAAAAAAGGAACTCCTGGAAGAAAATAAATTGCTGCTATAAGTGCATCTCATTTCGGACTATTTTGGGGAATAATGCAAACCCAAATAATATTTTGGGTTTTGGGGCACTTTTGGGTATATTTTAGAATCTACAGCAAATTCTACAGTACAGGGTGAAGTCGTCACCTACAGATGGCAACTTGAGTGAAGACGCCATCTGTAGATGTCGGGGAACCAGAATCTTAAAGTTCTCATGTTGATTCAATTGAGCAAACTTGTTAATTTGTAAACAATAGAAAGTGAATGATTTGAACTTATTGTAGGTAAACTATAAAATAAAATAAAAACATAAATATTATGGCGTTTATCATTGAATTTTAGGTGATGTATCATTTATACCACTGAACTTTTAATTTGTTCAAATGTAGCACTAAACTTTGATTTTGGCTTCAATTATACCACTAGATAATTAACTCGATAGCGGCGTGATGACATGGACAAAACAACGTCGTTTTGGTGTGGCTATCGATGCCCAAAACGACATCATTTTAGGCACTGATCTTTAAGGGTTTATTAATTTTGACACTAAACTTTAAAACAATTCTATTTTTCCACTAGACATTTCAGCCGCCGCTACCAACCAATCATCGCTCATCATCGATCACCATTCGTAACAATATGAATATCAAATCGTTCGTATTTCAGTCTTCTTTCTTCTCCTCAGATTGGTTTTCCACAGAATCCACTCAAAACTGACGAAATTAAACAAAAAATTCACCAATTTTGAGGGTTTGGGGGATTTCTTGGATGTTAGGGGTTTAGGGTGTTTGTTCGAAAATTTGAATAGAGAGAAGCATTCTTTTGAGAGACGAACAACATACCTCAAAATTAGCCTCATCGGACGGCCTTTGGAGGAGATCAGAGTATTAGCACATAGGACCTTTTGATGGATTTTCGTTGATTTTGAGTGAAATTCGTGAAAAAGTAATTTGAGGAGAAGAAAGAGGAGCGAAATATGAACGTTTTGGTATTGATATTGCAACGAATGTTGATCGATGACATGTGGTAATTGGCCGAAAAAGGCAACCAAAATGTCCACTGGCAAAAGTATAATGGTTTTAAAGTTTGGTGGCAAAATCGATACACCACTACATCAGATTGAAGCTCATCCAAGGGTCCCTATTGCTACCACCAACTTTAAGAGTTCTAAGGCAGATTTATTTGTTATTTTGAGAGTATAATACTGGAATGGTCATTTATGTTTAGTAAATGTACACTTTTGGTCACTGATTTTCAAATTGACTGTTATGGTCATTTACATTTTCGTTGTGTAATTTTTTGATCACTCGAACTCTAGTTTTTGTTAAGTGTCGTTAAATGGGTGACGTGACAGTTACGAAAATTTTTATAATAACATATTTAACCCTCTATATTTACATATTCAATCAATTTAGTCTTAATTTAAAATAAATTATTAATTTTAGCTTTATTATTTAGACATTCTTTCAATTTGATCCTATTTTATATTAGAAATAATTTAGTATTTGTTCTCTAACCATATGGTGAATTAAAAGAAAATAAATTATAAAACTTGGGTTTATGGTGAATCGAACCTGGGTGTAAGTTTATAGCACACATGCGCTTGATAGCTCTTTTAAGAGCATGTATTTTCCCTAGATTTATAGATTTAATTGTCCTCACATCAGTGTCTATTGCATCCATTTTTGCATTTTCATGTCTATTTCCCGCATTGTACCTAACTTAGTCTCAGTTGCTCATATTTCATATATTTCTGCCTATTTTGCCTTGTTGTCATTGCACTTCTAATGTCCCTACAGAGGAAGTTTCACCACTGCAGTCAGCTCGACACTATAACTATCAGTTGTTCAGTCTGCTAAAAGATAATGACCACCCTGCCATCTCTATTATTTGTTATAACATATTTTGTATGGTTGTGGGGTACGCAAAAGACCTGAAGGACATGTGTCCTTTCTTGGGTAGTGTAACACCCCTTACCCGGTTTAGGAGTAAACCGAACTAAGAATAGTTACTTAACAAACAAGGAACTATAACTTACCTATATGTAAGTTTTTGATAAGAACATAAGGCCAACAAGGATAAACCTAAGCTTTTAAGCATCATATATATTATTTTTATTTTTCCCTTTTATCATTTGTCATCTAAATGGCATACTTTTGTGTCAAACTAAAAGATCAATTGAGGATGGATGGAGCTACACCATTCGAATAGACCTCTAGAATAAAGGTTATCTTGATGAATTAAACACTTATACCTAACCACACTATTCATTATGATTAGCTTCTTAAATGAGATATAATTTTAATATTTAGGTTATCCCATACCAATCAATTACATACATGGTTAACAGGCAAAAAAAACTTAATCATATAGAAGAACTTTCTTCAATGATTAACCTATTTATTTTAAATCGTGTATAACCTACTCACAAATTATTTATTCGGTTAACAAATTCACAAAATTTATTCCTTAAACAACCAATCAAAGTATGACCAATTACTTAAGCAACCAGTAACATTTAAACACTTCACAGATAAGTTATATCATCAACTCAAACATCTTAATTCCTTCATAACATAATTTAACTACTTACTTAACATTTAGCCCACTTTTATCAAGACTTAACAACCAAACAAACCTTCAAAGACTAAGCTTAACAAAACCCAAAGTAACCACAAAAAGGATTATAGGCCATTACATACACAATTTCTACTTAATTTACTTATACACATGTATAACAAAAAGGATTATCCAAATGCATTATGCATAACTAATAGACATGTGCCACCTACTAGGAGTTGTTGAAAGAAAATACCAAACATACTTCTGGAATTCCTTGTGATCTTGTCGAGTTCAACAGCTAACCAAAAGTATCAACAACCTGAAGGATGATAAAAGGATAAGTAAGTACAATAACCTAGTGAGGTAACTTAAAGCAACTAATACATGCTCGAATTATCAAATCCTTTCACTCAAGAATTTAACCGAGAAGAATTCTATCTTGGATGAAATAATAACCATATTGTTAAACAGGTGATCGAAACTTAACAATTTCATACATATTCATGCGATATCTAATCCTTAGAGATTTAACATAGAATGGTATAACATTATTCATTTGAATAATTATCAACAATCATAATTTTTAGAGAAATTCAACTTAACATGGCACATAATGAAATCATAGATTTCTTATCAAAGAAGTCACAAGCAAAACTTATCTAGAATATGCATTGCTTGTTTCATAAGTTATCCATTTAATTCATTAGTAAAATTTCATTAGAAAGTTTTAACATAGCCTTGAAATCAACCATCAGTCTAGGTACTCGAATCCCTAACCAACTGTCGCCAACAGAAAGGTATTCAAAGTACCAGGTCAATCCCTCCTACTATCGCCAAATGACCACAACACTTCCCTCATGTTGTCGCCAAATATGCACCGTAGTCCACCCCAAAACATAAGCTCTATGAACTCTATGGCATGCCAACTATACCTAAAACTGACTTGAGACCAAGGCTTTTCACAAGTTCTTATTTTATCAGAATCAAGGTTGAGCTTAGCTCCATACTCATATAGTTATGTAACATATCATATTCTTATCATATCAAGGAAAAAATGAGAAAAGCTCCTTATTAGAATTTCTTATCAACAAAACTTATTATACTTTCATATTAAGCATGAAACTTAAATCATGTGAATATTCCAAAACATTATTCATCACTTTCAAAGGATAGTATAACAAAGACTACTATCAAGAATATTCAAGTTCAAATAGTTTTAAAGTTCAAAACTATCTTTAAACAAGAATGACACATCTTATCAAATCATTACCATTTAGGTACTTACCTCAATCCAAGCTTATTTAAGCATTTCTTATTACAAGTATAAAATAACATAATTAAATCATCAAAGATGCTCGGGAAGGCTCCCAACCTATCCCGAGACTTTAAATTACACTCACAGTATATCTTAAGCTATGATTGTTCACGAATTACTATTCTAGATTGTCCCTCTACAGCTTTACCCACTTTGGACCTTGCTTCCTCTACTATTTCTTGGTCTAACCATAAAACAATATACATATATATTAAAATTTTACGTGTATACATGTGAGGGTGCAAGGAAAACAGTCAACTAACACTCATATAGGCACCAAACAATTCGAGATTCATAAACCCAATTTAATATGTACACAATAGTCTCAAAGTGCACTCATATATGCATAAAATAGCTCAAGATACATGTTCATACTTATGTATATATACAAAACAGTCCAAAACCTGTACAAAACAGCTCAATTCTACATGTTTACATATACAGGTATCAACACAGTCCACAATTTTATAAAACAGTCTCCTCCTTGTTTTCTAATTTATAGAACAATCCTCAATTTCATTAGAACAGCCCCTTAATTTACACAAAATAGTTCCAACTTCCATTTTCCACAAAACAGTCCCTAGAGGTACAAAAACAATCTTTTAGAAGATTTCGAATTACAGAATAACCCCTCTCCTAATTTCTTTACCTCTCAAAATAGTTTCTAAAACAATTTTGTCAAGCTTAATTTAGTCCCATGTTTTGATATTAAAATTGTCCATTCTTTCCCCCCTTTTAAAACAACCTAAGAACTTTATTGAATTCAAAAACAACCCCCAAACAAACATTTCTACTCAAAGCAGTCCATGAATTGTATTTTCAATTTAATATGTTCACAACTCAAATCAACAAGGCTTATCTAAATCTCAAGATTTTAATCGGTTGTCTAATTCAACCCAATCACTAAAGTTCATAGAAAACAAGTCTCAATTGAGTGATTCTAAATATATAAATCATAATCTTTCACCACTTTACCATTAAGCTAACTTAATGATCTAGGACAAATTGTCTATTCTGAATTTAAATCCTCTAATTATTCTAACATTACATAATTCATGAAAATCAGCCATCAAACATTCGATTTAAATCTTGAACAAGAATTAGAAAGGAGATTGGTTTCACCTTCCTCCTAGATCTAACTCGAACCACACCAATGTGCACCAAGGTGAAGAAAATTCTTGCAATTCTCTCACTAACTCTCATTCTCTCTATGGTTTCAGCTTAAAGGAAGGAGGAAGATGAGGATAATGGATCACATTATCCTTCATCAGCCGAATCCACAAGCTAATTCCTAGCTTGACACGTGAAAAACCCCTCTGAATGTTTCTAGTTTAGCATGCAATTCCTAAGGTTTTCATACTTTGCAAAATAGCACATTACACAATTGCCGCCCAATTAATTCTACTTTCAATTTGGTCCTTAACCCTTAATTGATCAAAATTACAAAATAGATCATGATAATAGGAATGTAATCAATTATAACATTATACTAGGCCATACTTTGGGGTATTACAATTCCTCCCCTTAAAAGAAATTCGCCTTCAAATTTACCCGTGTTGAATAGGTGAGGATATTGATCTCTCATTGTAGCCTCAGGCTCCCAAGTTGCTTCTTCAGTTTTATGATTCCTCCATAGAACCTTTACAAGAGAGACAAATTTGTTTCTAAGCCTTTTAACTTAACGATCTAGAATTTGTATCAGCTCTTCTTCGTATGCTAAATTTCAATTGAGATCAACTTATTCGGGTTCAAGAACATGAGAAGGATTAGATCAGTATTTACGAAGAATAGATACGTGAAACACATTGTGTATCTTGTCAAATTCCTTTAGGAGAGCTAAACGATAGGCTATTGGACCAATTCTTTTAATAACCTCAAAAGGCCCTATAAACCGAGGACTGAGCTTTTCTTTCTTCCCGAATCTAAAAACTTTCTTCCAAGGTAACACTTTTAAAAACACTTGATCCCCCACAACATATTGAATGTCTTTTATTTTCCTATCAACATAAGCTTTTTGTCTGTCAAAAGCTTCCCTGAGCCTACTATGAGTGGTACGTACTTGTTCTCCTATTTCTCTAAGCAAATCAGGCCCTAAAACTTTGTTTTCACCCAATTCTGACCAACACAAAGGAGTTCTACATTTCCTTCCATACAAGGCTTCAAACGAGGCCATTTGAATAGATACTTGGTAACTGTTGTTGTATGCAAATTCTGCCAAAGGTAAAGTTTTCTCCCAGTTCTTTCCAAAATCAATTACATGGGCTCAAAGCATGTCTTCGAGAATTTGAATCACCCTTTCAAATTGACCATCTGATTGAGGATGAAAAGTTGTGCTAAGATTTGTTTTGGTTCCTAAGGCTTTTTACAAAGACTTCTAAAATCTAGAAGTGAACCGAGGATCTCGATCCGATATTGTGGAAGTAGGAACACCATGGAAACGTACCACTTCTTTAATATAAATGTAACACCCTTGTTTTGGGGCTAGGCGTTTTAAAGGTTGGCCTGAAAGTTCGGCGGACCAGAATTAGAGATTCGAGTCAGTTTCGGTATTAAAGCGAATTAAATGTTTTTGAAGGTGTTAAAATTGTGGAAAATATGCAAAAATCATTATTTAATACATTAAGGTTTATGCTGAAGTCAATTTTGGAAAATGGGTTTTGGAAGGGTAACATTTTGGTTAGTGACCAAAATGTAAATTTTAAAAACTGGTTTTAAAAGGTGACTAAAATGAGAAGGGGTCAAATTCTTAGAATCCTTAAGGATCTATTTTACCAAGTTTTTGCTGGTGACTTCTTCTTTCAATTAAGTTATTTTAACATGTGTTTCAAAAGTTAATTAAAGGGATTTTTGATATTAAAAGTTAGTTAACCTTTTTCAAGATATTTTGACGTAACTTTTCTCTCAATCTTTTTCTTCACTTCTCTCTCAGCCAAACACTCAAGTTTTCATCAAAATCCAGAGTTGAGAGATCTTTTTATTCAGATTATTGATTTATAATTGATTCTTTAACTTTGTTTTACAAAATCTCATTGAAATCTTGTGTTTTCCTAGTTTTAAACAAGCTAATTAAAGGAGAAATCTCACAATAGGGGTAAGGTCCGTGATCTCCTCTATTGAATGGTTCTTTATTGATATCCCCATGTGTTTGATCCTTGATTCATGATTTATAATCTAATTTTTCATGTTTTACAATGTTTGATTGAATTAATTGGGTGAAATTGAAGGAATAGTGAAATGTTCAAACTGAATCTATTTTCCAGTGTTTAAGATTGATTTTAAACATATTTTGGATGTATTATTCTGTTGATAAATTGTTTTTATCAATGGAATCCCGAGACTCTTAAATCTCTAATTGGTTAAGTTGTTAGATTTGTCTTTTGTGGTGATAATTGAGTTTTATCATTGCTGGAAGTAAAAGGATGTTTGGAAAGGGTTTTCAGCTATTAATTGACGAAGTTTTATGGATTGAATCATTATATTATGGTTGGGTTAAGTTTTGGAAGTGTTTGGGGATAATTTCGGTATGTTTCGGATGGTTTTTGAGTGGGCAACTTGAGAGTTGTGGGGTTTTGCTTTGAGGCAATGGTTTGAATTCATCATGATGCATTTATCCTCTGGTTTTATGTGTTTAAAACATGGGACAATTGTAATCACTCATTTTTATCCGGTTTGTAAATATTGTTAATATATTAGCATAATAATTAACAAGGTATTATTATTGCATGTATACATGTTATATTATATGTTTACTATATATGTGATAATGTGTACAAAATATGCGTGTAATATATGTAAGCGCATGCGTATTATACATACTATGTGCGGTGTATGTGTGTCACATGTCACGTACGTTTTAATAGTTTATATATGTGCTAGGGTGTATTTGGTTATACTTATTTTGTGTGTATAAGATGCATGTATGTGTGTTCTTAGGTGTATGTGATATATATGTGGTTTGCATGTGTATGTACTATGTATGTTTGTAGTATGTATAATGTTTGTATACTTACATTAATTAAGTGTGTGAGCAAATATATGTATATGTGTGTTCGAATGTTATATGGTATATGTTAATTTGCATGTGTGGTTATATGTACATAAATTATATATGTGTATATGTTATTATTATAGTATTATTATTATTATTACTATTGGGTTCAAAAATATATAACAGATCTAAAATATAAAACCCATTTATAATAACAGTCCAAGTCCACATAATATTACAAAAAAACCCAAAAAAAATAATTTACAAGGCCCATTTTGGCCTGACCCAATATTGAAAAAAACCCTAAAACCCTATCTAATATCCTATCTCTTTCTTGCAGCCGTCACCCTCCCCAGCCGTTGGATCCAGATTTGATCCAACGGTCTAGATCAGTCCAAGATGATCCAGCTGACGCGCGTGTAATTCACTCTAGGACTGCTCGTCTCCCACTCGCGTCAAGATCAGATGTAGCTTCGCTCATTTCAAGGCTCGATCTAGGCTATTCATTCCCCATGTAATCACAGTCGTTGGATCAGATCTGATCCAACGGCCGTGAGTGGATCTGGCAGAGGACACCACCACCATGACTCTCTCCACGCCGACACCACTCCGCCGTACCACCAACTCAACCACCAGGCTCAGAGAACGTGCAAAACACCCAAAACAATGGATTATCAGTACCAAAAAATTAGATCTGATGTATTTTTTCATGTATTATATTCTACCAAAAAAATAGAGATCAGAACAAGGATATAGAATCCAACAAAAGTGTATTATCATCAGTTTTTCAGAAATACAAAAAAAAACAACGCAAGTCCAGTGGTATTTTTCTTTCTTCTTTTACTGCATGCATATCTTTCAAGGGCATCAACAATATCAAAAAAAAATGAAAAGAGGTCGGTTCTTACCCTCGTCGAAAAGTTTCCCACCGCCGGTAATAAGCTGTCAGGCTCTTAAGCCAAACACGGTGAACCGGTAAGGGAGAGGGGTTGTTTGGTCTTAGTTTACAAAACTAAAAAGAGAGGGGAAAGGGTTTCAGTTTTGTTTTTTTAGATCTAGAAAAATAGGTCTCTTTCTTCTAAAATCTAAGGCGGGACGTGGGTTTAGTGTGAGAAGGGGAGTGTTTTAGGTCGTAGATTGAGGGCTACCGGCGCCTGCGAGCGGCGACCGACGGTGGCTAGTGATGGCCGAAATCTGGGTTTCAAGAGAGCCGACTCTAAATATTAGAGGGGGGAGAGGATTTGGTGTTATAAAACAAATTTTGAATGGCAAAAATCTGAAACCAGACCTGATAAGGTCTATTTATAGACTTTTATTTTTCAAAAATGGGGAAATTACTTAAGGACCACCGTCCTTTTCTATTTTTCAAAACGGGCTTCCCCCTTGGTCCAGTTACAATCCCAATCCCTCATTTTTTAAGGAAACTCCCAATCTAGTCACTGAATTAAACCGAATTCAGGTTTTAAAATGGTAAAATTACCTCCTTAATCATACAGCGTTTTTTGATTTTTCACTCTGAGCTTCCCCCTTGGTTTAATCACATTTCCAGTCCTTGCAAGTTCTTCCCGAGTTATAATTCGGTCTTAAATGTTTGTTTTTGTTTGTTTATTTAAGTATTCTGTTTTTAGTTTACTTCATTTCAGTCCCTCTGTCCTTGTATTGTTATGCTTGTGTTTTTGGTATAATTACATTTCCATTTTATGTCTCAAGCTCCTTGGTGTTCTTGCATTACATGCCTTTGTGTTTTTATCATGTGTTTTAGTTGTCATATTATGTTTTTTGTGTTTTAGCTTATTTTGTCTGTGTTATATATGTCTCTTTTGTACGCTAAGTTTTAATCTTGTTTGTACATCATGCTTATGTGATTCTTCATGTTTTTATTTATTTAGGTTGATGTATGATGTGCATTCATTCATGTTTTTATAATATGCATTTTATCATGCTAATGTATCATGTGGTTCATTTGTGCATGTTACAAACTTGTGTTTTGATTAAGTAATCATGTTTAATTTAGTTGTTTATCCTGAATATACGTATGATAGTATGTTTTGTTTTGTCTTGTATTTTAGGTTACATATTAAAAATGAGTGATTTTTGTTACATATAAATATCGTGACGTGTTTTGGCATATGTATATAATTTGTGTCACGTGATAAGGTTTTATTGTAACGTGGTGATAATATGGTTTTGTCATTTTAGTATCATGTCCTATATCATGCCATGCATATTGCATTTGTGTTTTTAGGTACTTAAGGATATTATATTTAGTTAGTTTAACCTTGAAGCATATCTTTTACCATGTTTGTGTGTATGTTTTATTTATGTTTAGTCTAGATCCTTGAATATGTCATTTATATCTATGTTCATGCATTTTAATTATTTTTGTTTTATATTATAGTATTCGGTTTTTAATGCCAAGTCAATATGAATGTTTGTTTATGTTTTTTATGTTTTCTAAGATCGCATAATGGTATAAAAATTTGTCAACGCGGTGCCCTTTTTATCCGAGCGTAAATGAGGCCAGTATCAGGCGTAGTGATAGTGGTTGGGCGTTTACCCTCGGATAACGGGGCCTTTAAAATTTACTCGCAATTATAATCGAATTTTAAATTAATTGTCACTTTAATCCGGAAAGTCTAATATTATTGAAGCGGTAATTATTAAAGTACCAATTTTGGGCGGTGTGGGGGTGCTAATCCTTCCCCATCCGTAACCGACTCCCGAACCCAACATTTTTAAATCTCTGGTTTTATGGTGTCCGGCCTACCTAAGTGGCCGGTGGCGACTCCAATTTTAATAAAATGCGGCTTTTTAAACCCCACGGAATAAATATTTTAATACTCGAAAAAAAAACACCTCGAAAACCCACTCGATTTTTAGCGGAAAAAGACATCGCTATAGATGGCGACTCCGCTGGGGACATTTTTGTTTTTCAAAAAAATAAGAGAGTCGAGCTTTTTTAAATAATTATCGCTTGACTATTATTGGAAATTCCGGATTAAAGTGACTATTAAAGTAACATTCAGTTATAATTGCGCGTTTATTTTAACGCATTTAAAATATGGCATATAAACCCATTTTTTTAAGTGGGGGGAAAACGCCAATGCTTTCGTGGAGATATCGTTCTCCCGTATGGGCCTAGCAAGTACCTCCGGGGCTCGAGTACCTTATGCTTTCGTAAGGATATCGTTCCTTCGTACAGACATAAGCGAATGGGTCCCCCTGAATTGAACCCGGTTGAAAGGAGCCTATAATGGGTGATGACCAGGGGCCTTGCTACTCTTAGTAGAGGACAGCAAGGACAATTTGGGTACCTCCTAGAACCAAAACTGCATATAGAGAACACATAGAAACCCACCCTGTTAGAGCCATGCGGATAACCTAGGTGTCTTAGATGGAATGTAAATAGGATTGCCTTGTTTGCTTATCGCATTTAATTTGCCCTTTTATTACGTACTTATCATTTTTGTCCGGTATTGACTTGTTTTCTTTTTGCTTTGTTTTTTGCATACCATCGCATTCGCATTACATAGGGCATTGATTCCCGAGTGATTTCTCCCATAATAGAAGATTGTTCGTGATAGACCAAAGGTTCTTTGACCTGAAGGAAAGGGGTCCAATTCCAGAGTTCCATCCTGAGACTAGACCAGGGACAGCCGAAGAAGAATCATTCAAGGACTCTAGAACAGTTTCGGTAAGCAGTGTCAATTCCGGGGACAAACAAGATGAAATACAAGAACTAAAGAAGCAGATGTCCGAGATGATGGAGCAGATGAATACTATGATGAAAGGCAAGCAGCATATCGAACTCAGAAAAGATTTGATCGAGGATCAGAATATAGAACAGAATGGTCAGAATGTCGAGATAGACAACACCGTTAAATATGACAAATCGAATCCATTTGTGATCAATCTCAAGAAGCAGACAAGTAGCATATCTGGGGTAGATACCAAGGGAACAGAGGCAAAACCAGGGGAAGCTCGAGAATCCAATAACATCAGAAGGCATTATCCTATACCCATGAGATACACTGAGCTACTTCCGTTGCTTGTCGAAAGGAGCTTTATCATACCAGTGAAGTATGTACCAAGAAAACCTCATTATCCGAAGGATTACAACAGTCGTGTCTGGTGCAGCTACCATATAGGCAATTCAAGTCATCACACTGAAAATTGTAGGGCCCTGAAGGACAGAGTTCAAAATCTTATTAGAATGGGAGTTTTGGGTTTCGAAGACGGACAACCCCGATTCTACAGCGAGCCAGCTATTGCCCGAGGGGCAAGGTCAAAGGAGGGTCAATACCCAATCCAAGGTTCAGGTAATACGGAAGTGGGTCACTCAAGCGGGATAAAGTTAGGAGTCAAGAATAAAAGCGTCTCAGAAGATGAACTTGCACGCAAGTGCGGCCAGCTCGAGCATGAGAGGCACGATCTGAGCTTGAAATTAAAGAATGTACAAGATGAGTACCAGAAGCTGCACTTTGAATTCAAGAGTTTCGGCCTGGGTGACACCGTGGAAGAGTGGGTCAATGGTATGATTGAGCTGAGTAATGGTTCAGAACGCTGAAAGCAGAAATGCAAGAATAGTAAGAATAAAGTCAGATCATTATCACAGAAGCTGGAAGAAGCTGAGGGCCAACGCGACATTCTCCAAAGTGAGTTGGAAAGCAGTCTGGCCATGGAAGATATCTTGAAATCAAGTCTGCAGCAGGAAAAGAATGAATCACAAACCTTTCAAATGGAAAACGCAGCACTCAAAGAACAGGTAGCGAGGCTCGAGACTTCTTTACGTACCAGTGAGATCCGTGCTGGGGTAATGACCGTTCAGCTACAAAAGGCCGAGCAAACAATACGAGAGAAAGACCGGGACATGAAGATGGTTACGACTCAAGCCCGACAAGTAGCTCAACAGGTAGCAGATTTAGCCGATGCAGCAGCACCAATAAGCCAGAATATGGATCCAACATTGGACCGCGAAGGAAAGCTGACAGGACTGTTGAATGAGGTCAAGACATTAGGTGCCAGGGCTCACCGCTATCTGTAAAACCCTAATACCGGATGTAATGAAACCTTATGGTCTGAATGAAAGATGTCCTATAGGGACAAATCACTTGCGGAATCGATGCTTTATTGCATTCATGCATTGCATTTGCATCACGTCCTTTGCATTGTTTAATAATTTTATCATCGCATGGCACTTCATCATTTAACACTTGGGGTTCGACGGCAGAATTAGTTGGAAAATGGAACGAACTGAAGAGTCAAGTCTTGACCAGCTAGAAGAAAAAATCGAGAAAGAGCTTAAGAAGAAAGAAAAGATAAATGTTTTCAATACGAGGGAACTCTGCCTAGTCCCTGATTTGGTCATTCCTCCATATTTCAAGGTTCCTAGATTTGCGCAGTATGACGGAACCAGCTGCCCAAAGATTCACTTAACCATGTTATGTAGAAAAATGGAAGGATACATGAAGAATGAAGAATTGTTGATCCACCACTTCCATGATAGCCTGACGGGACCCGCAGCAGTGTGGTATAACCGTTTGAACAGAAACCAAGTTAGGTCATGGGGTGACCTCGCTAATGCCTTCTTGGGTCAATACAAATATGCTTTAGATTTAGCACCCTGTCGTCAGTTTCTTCAGAATGAGAAAATGAGACCAAGTGAAAGCTTCAGGGAATATGCACTAAGGTGGCGATGTTTGGCGACCCAAGTCCAGCCTCCTATAGCGGAAGAAGAGTTAACTCCCCTGTTCCATGCAACGCTTCCTTCTCCTTTCTTCGATGTGATGTTGGAGAAATCGAGAAACAGATTTGAAGATTTCATGATGATTGGAGAGAGGATTGAATATGCAATCAAAGAAGGAAAATTGGGGTCTAAGTCTAAGGATCGAATCGAAGATAAGATAGATAAAGATAGAGAGGTAAATGAGTGTCATCTCCAGGGTTCGCGTGGCTGTAAAAGAAGAAGACTGACTGACACCTCAAAGTCATCAAGAAAAATTCCTCGGACGAGCGCAAATTTGGAAGTATTTGGAACATCTATCTCAGACATTTGGCCTCATCTGGTAGGGGGTCACTATCTTGCTCCTAGGCCGATGAAGATTGCACCTGATCCATTTGCCCATAGTTTTGACTCGAGTAGTACATGCAAATTTCATATGGGGGCACCGGGGCATCCCACCAGGAAATGTAGACCTTTATTGGGGGAAATCAAGAAGCTGATCAATGATGGAACTCTGACACTAGAGTTGATCCAGCAGTGGAGGACCAAGGATGAGGGGCAAGTCTGCATAGTGCTGAAGAAGCCAGAGATGTCTCTACATTAAAAGACCTTCCTGAAGTAATACAAGGAATCAACTTTACTACATGTGGCCCACATGTGGTAAAGATCTTTTGTGATGGGGCATGTTTGTTGATTTTTATTCCAATGAAGAACACATTTCGCTTAACATATAATGTTCTTGGAAGTACATAGATATATATTTTCTCGCCGTGGTAGGACATTGGATATCAATTGCAAGATGTGACATTAGATAGATTTTAGTGGGGTGTAATCTTCCCTACCAAACTCTGGTCAGCAAAGCGAGACTACTACTCTCTCGATGATGTTCAAGGACGAAAAAGCTCCAAATGTCAACCATGTAGAGTCGCTTGAAATTGAAACTCTAGGCATAATCTTCTAGGTAGTAAATAAGTAAAAATAAGAATTAAAAGAGAAAGAATTAAGAGAAAGAAAAAAGACAAAGAAAGAGAAAAGAATAATAAAAAGCACTCCTATGTTCGAAACCTGGTAATAGGCTTGTTCGGATAAGAGTGTGGGAATTTTGGGGCACTCCGCTAAGGCGATAAGGTGGAGACACATCATCCAATTCAAGAAACCTTAGCTTCATGAGTGATGGTAATATTTTCAAATCGTGACTATGCTGAGTAACTTGGGGCAGTGTTGTTTGCTCCATCGTTGTCCTCAAGACAAAGGACTATGACGAATTGATTTCCTCAAATAATGATAAAAGCAAAAAAAACAAAAAAAACAAAAAAAGGAAGAGAAATATGAAAAATAAGAAAATAAGAAAAAGAGAGAGAAAAAATGAAGAAAAAAGAAAAAATAAAGAGAAAGGAAGAAAAAGAAAATGGAGAAAATATACGATATTATAGGAAAAATTAAGACTCACACCACCCATAACTCTATTCCTAGAGTAATATTTCTGCGCTCGAGTGGTTATACAAGCCCACCCTTTTTGGGGGCGGAGTAGATAATGAGAATTGAGAAAGAGTAGTACTCTGCAGCAACGCGGTAATCATGAGGATGAACCGAGTCACCAGGGAAGACTTCACATCTTTGAATTACCAAGTGGTTGAATCTAAGCCGCTCTTGCACATGATATCCAGAGCTCCTATGTCGTGATTTCAAGACCATATATGTTAATGATACCCTTCAGTGGAATACCAATCAACAAATTGACAAGTTAAAGCAACAAAGATTTCCATGTATTACTTTAGGGATAAGATCCAGAACACAAGGTTGCAGATACTATTATACCACCTAACCAGAAACGACCCCACAATGCATAGAATGAAGATGATGACAGAAGTATAGGTGTCAGACAGCTCAAGAACAAGAAGCGGGTTCCAGCCATGATGCCTTATTTGGTTCAAGAAAATGAAGGACGAAACAGGACAAGAATGAGATTATAAGAAACGAGGGACAATAAGAAGTAAACATCGAGTCTCCAAAGAATTAAAGCACGGAGATCGACAAATGGTTCCCTTCAAGAGGCAACAAGAAGATTGAGGCTAAATTCAAAATATATAAGCATTTTGCTCAGGATGCTGGGTCAAAGGAATTGGAAGGTAGCTGAGCTCATGATCGAGTGGGGCAATGCAGAACAGAAAGAATAGTAAGAATCTCTACACATGCATGATATATGGTTTGTTGGTGAAGCGGGTAGAGACCCCGAAGAAGAAAGACAAGTGCTCGTGCAAAAGAACAAGAGCAAGTACTCATTTAACAAAAAAATTGACAGAAATGAAGATCAAAATTGAGCATACCGCAAAAAGAAAGGAAACAGAGAAATCCGAAGAACGACTTTTCAGGGTATAGGATTGTAAAACAGGTCTAAAAATAAAAAAGTAAAGAAAAAAGAAAAAGAAGAAAAAAGAAACAAGGAAAAGAGAAGAAGAAGAAGAAAGCAGGACATTGCATGCATCATATAGATAAAGGCATGTCAATTTTTGCTTGTTCATGGACAGGTATTTGAAGAATTGTCAAAGAATTTACTAAAGAAAAGAAAGAACGGCAGCCATAGCGGCGTGAGGCCCAGATGTTAAATCCTTCGGGTCATCGGTAAATCCTTCGGGCACGATGTTAAGTCCTTCGGGCCACCAATAAGTCTTTCGAGCGTGGTGATAAGTCCTTCGGGCCATCGATAAGTTCTTCGGGCATGATGCGGCAGCATAAGTAGCGTGAGTCCCAAAAGAACGACAGCCATAGCGGTGTGAGGCCCAGATGTTAAATCCTTCGGGCCATTGGTAAGTCCTTCGGGCACGATGTTAAGTCCTTCGGGCCACCAATAAGTCTCTCGAGCATGGTGATAAGTTATTCGGGCCATCAGTAAGGCCTTCGGGCATGATGCGGCAGCATGAGGAGCGTGAGTCCTGAAAGAACGGCAGCCATAGCGGCGTGAGGCCCAGATGTTAAATCCTTCGGGTCATTGGTAAGTTTTTCAGGCACGATGTTAAGTCCTTCGGGCCACCAATAAGTCTTTTGAGCATGGTGATAAGTCCTTCGGGCCATCAGTAAGTTCTTCGGGCATGATGCGGCAGCATGAGTAGCGTGAGTCCCGAAAGAACGACAGCCATAGCGGCGTGAGGCCCAGATGTTAAATCCTTCGGGCACGATGTTAAGTCCTTCAAACCACCAATAAATCTTTCGAGCGTAGTGATAAGTCCTTCGGGCCATCGATAAGTCCTTCGGGCATGATACGGCAACACGAGTAGCGTGAGTCCCGAAAGAACGGCAGCCATAGCGGCGTGAGGCCCAGATGTTAAATCCCTTGGGTCATCGGTAAGTTCTTCGGGCACGGTGTTAAGTCCTTCGGGCCATCAATAAGTCTTTCGAGCGTGGTGATAAGTCCTTCGGGCATGATGCGGTAGCATGAGTAGCGTGAGTCCCGAAAGAACGGCAGCCATAGCGGCGTGAGGCCCAGATGTTAAATCCTTCGGGTCATCGGTAAGTCCTTCAGGCACGACGTTAAGTCCTTCGAGCCACCAATAAGTCTTTCGAGCATGGTGATAAGTCCTTCGGGCCATCAATAAGTCCTTCGGGCTTGATGTGGTGGCTTTAATAGCGTAAGTCCAAAGATATCAACAGCCTCATGAAAAATAGAAAAGAGAAAGAAGAAAGAAGAAAAAAGAAAAAGAAAAGCGAAAACAAAAGAAAAAGAGAAAAAGGAAAAAGAAAAAAGAGAGAAGAAAAAAAAAAGTAGAAAAGAAAAAGAAGAAAAAGGAAAAAGAACAGAGAAAGAAGGAAAAAGAAACGAGAAAAGAAGAAGAAGAAGAAGAATAAGAGGAAGGAACAAGAAAAGACAAAGGTTATATAAAGGAGAAACCCACATTTTCAAGCCCCAGTGAAAGGTTCCATATAGGAAGAGCTCTAACTCTAGAATCTCAAAAAAGAACCAAAGGTGAAGAAGTTCTATACAGGGAGAACTTATGAGCCTGAAGATTCAGCTGAGGAAAAGCGGAGAGTTCCAGAAGAACACGTGATTCCGAAGTCGTGAGCAGGGAAGTCGGATAAAAATGAGTGCTTTTGGTCTTTGCTTTGTTCTCGTTTCACAAGAACAAGCAAAGAGGGGCAACTGTAATCACTCATTTTTATCCGGTTTGTAAATATTGTTAATATATTAGCATAATAATTAACAAGGTATTATTATTGCATGTATACATGTTATATTATATGTTTACTATATATGTGATTAATGTGTACAAAATATGTGTGTAATATATGTAAGCGCATGCGTATTATACATACTATGTGCGGTGTATGTGTGTCACATATCACGTACGTTTTAATAGTTTATATATGTACTAGGGTGTATTTGGTTATACTTATTTTGTGTGTATAAGATGCATGTATGTGTGTGCTTGGGTGTATGTGATATATATGTGGTTTGCATGTGCATGTACTATGTATGTTTGTAGTATGTATAATGTTTGTATACTTACATTAATTAAGTGTGTGAGCAAATATATGTATATGTGTGTTCGAATGTTATATGGTATATGTTAATTTGCATGTATGGTTATATGTACATAAATTATATGTGTGTATATGTTATTATTATAGTATTATTATTATTATTATTATTACTATTGGGTTCAAAAATATATAACAGATCTAAAATATAAAACCCATTTATAATAACAGTCCAAGTCCACATAATATTACAAAAAAACCCCAAAAAAATAATTTACAAGGCCCATTTTGGCCTGACCCAATATTGAAAAAAACCCTAAAACCCTATCTAATATCCTATCTCTTTCTTGTAGCCGTCACCCTCCCCAGCTGTTGGATCAAGATTTGATCCAACATCCAGATCAGTCCAAGATGATCCAGCTGGCGTTCATTCCCCCTCTGCCACGCGTCAAGATCAGATGTAGCTTCCCTCATTTCAAGGCTCGATCTAGGCCATTCATTCTCCATGTAATCACAGCCGTTGGATCAGATCTGATCCAACGGCCGTGAGTGGATCTGGCAGAGGACACCACCACCACGACTCTCTCCACGCCGACACCACTCCGCCGTACCACCAACTCAACCACCGGGCTCAGAGAACGTGCAAAACACACAAAATAATGGATTATCAGTACCAAAAAATTAGATCTGATGTATTTTTTTCATGTATTATATTCTACCAAAAAAACAGAGATCAGAACAAGGATATAGAATCCAACAAAAGTGTATTATCATCAGTTTTTCAGAAATACAAAAAAACAACGCAAGTCCAGTGGTATTTTTCTTTCTTCTTTTACTGCATGCATATCTTTCAAGGGCATCAACAATGTAAAAAAAATGAAAAGAGGTCGGTTCTTACCCTCGTCGAAAAGTTTCCCACCCGGTAATAAGCTGTCAGGCTCTTAAGGAAAACATGGTGAACCGGTAAGGGAGAGGGGTTGTTTGGTCTTAGTTTACAAAACTAAAAAGAGAGGGGAAAGGGTTTCGGTTTTGTTTTATTTAGATCTAGAAAAATAGGTCTCTTTCTTCTAAAATCTAAGGCGGGACGTGGGTTTAGTGTGAGAAGGGGAATGTTTTAGGTCGTAGATTGAGGGTTGCCGGTGCCGGCGAGCGGCGGCCGACGGTGGCTAGTGATTGCCGAAATCTGGGTTTCAAGAGAGCCGGCTCCAAATATTAGAGGGGGGAGGATTTGGTGTTATGAAACAAATTTTGAATGGCAAAAATCTGAAACCAAACCTGATAAGGTCTATTTATAGACTTTTATTTTTCAAAAATGGGGAAATTTCTTCTTAAGGACCACCGTCCTTTTCTATTTTTCAAAACGAGCTTCCCCCTTGGTCCAGTTACAATCCCAATCCCCCATTTTTTAAGGAAACTCCCAATCTAGTCACTGAATTAAACCGAATTCAGGTTTTAAAATGGTAAAATTACCTCCTTAACCATCCCGCGTTTTTGGATTTTTCACTCTGAGCTTTCCCCTTGGTTTAATCACATTTCCAGTCCTTGCAAGTTCTTCCCGGGTTATAATTCGGTCTTAAATGTTTGTTTTTGTTTGTTTATTTAAGTATTCTGTTTTTAGTTTACTTCATTTCAGTCCCTCTGTCCTTGTATTGTTATGCTTGTGTTTTTGGTATAATTAAATTTCCATTTTATGTCTCAAGCTCCTTGGTGTTCTTGCATTACATGCCTTTGTGTTTTTATCATGTGTTTTAGTTGTCATATTATGTTTTTTGTGTTTTAGCTTATTTTGTCTGTGTTATATATGTCTCTTTTGTACGCCAAGTTTTAATCTTGTTTGTACATCATGCTTATGTGATTCTTCATGTTTTTATTTATTTAGGTTGATGTATGATGTGCATTCATTCATGTTTTTATAATATGCATTTTATCATGCTAATGTATCATGTGGTTCATTTGTGCATGTTACAAACTTGTGTTTTGATTAAGTAATCATGTTTAATTTAGTTGTTTATCCTGAATATACGTATGATAGTATGTTTTGTTTTGTCTTGTATTTTAGGTTACATATTAAAAATGAGTGATTTTTTGTTACATATAAATAAATCGTGACGTGTTTTGGCATATGTATATAATTTGTGTCACGTGATAAGGTTTTATTGTAACGTGGTGATAATATGGTTTTGTCATTTTAGTATCATGTCCTATATCATGCCATGCATATTGCATTTGTGTTTTTAGGTACTTAAGGATATTATATTTAGTTAGTTTAACCTTGAAGCATATCTTTTACCATGTTTGTGTGTATGTTTTATTTATGTTTAGTCTAGATCCTTGAATATGTCATTTATATCTATGTTCATGCATTTTAATTATTTTTGTTTTATATTATAGTATTCGGGTTTTAATGCCAAGTCAATATGAATGTTTGTTTATGTTTTTTATGTTTTCTAAGATCGCATAATGGTATAAAAATTTGTCAACGCGGTGCCCTTTTTATCCGAGCGTAAATGAGGCCAGTATCAGGCGTAGTGATAGTGGTTGGGCGTTTACCCTCGGATAACGGGGCCTTTAAAATTTACTCGCAATTATATTCGAATTTTAAATTAATTGTCACTTTAATCCGGAAAGTCTAATATTATTGAAGCGGTAATTATTAAAGTACCAATTTTGGGCGGTGTGGGGGTGCTAATCCTTCCCCATCCGTAACCGGCTCCCGAACCCAACATTTTTAAATCTCTGGTTTTATGGTGTCCGGCCTACCTAAGTGGCCGGTGGCTACTCCAATTTTAATAAAATGCGGCTTTTTAAACCCCACGGAATAAATATTTTAATACCCGAAAAAAACACAAACACCTCGAAAACCCACTCGATTTTTAGCAAAAAAGACATCGCTACAACAATCAAGGTGACGAAGCTTGACATTGTTTTGTTGCTTGTCGGGAGCTTGTTTTGCATTGGCAAGGAAGGCGGGGCGTATCAGTGAGTGGAAACTGGCTTTAAATGCTTTACAAAGGTTTGTAAAGGTTGCTGGGAGTTTAGAGTAAGCATGAGACACTTACCTAAGCTCGAATGTAAGTTTCCCTTATTTTGCTCTTGAATATTGGTTTGGATATAAGCATGTTGATTTAATGTTTTGGTGTTAAACATGGTTTGATTTACTTACTAGAAATGCATGATTTTAAGTACATATGCAGGGGTTTAAAAGTAAAAGAAATGCTAGTGAGCATTGGTTTTCATTCCATTCGGTAATGGTGTGATTGCTTTGGCAATGTGATTTGCATATGTGGTGATTTTTGTACAATGCATTGTAAAACAGTAAGTAAATGGTTTTATAAATGATATATTGGCTATGTGACAAGATGAGAAAACAATCAGATATAGTTGGAATGCCATAGGATTATAAGTGCACTATAAAATATGAACAAAATCGATCGTGGCCATGGGTCCTTGAGGTATGGTGGTTTAACAAGGCCACTCGGACTGTTGGGAACCTCATTGGGCATGCGGTTTAACTAGAAAGCCCAATTTGATGGTGATCTTGCGATTTAACTAGGCAAGGTCAGTATACTTGCGGATTAACTAGGCAAGGGTGGTAAATCTCACGGTTTAACTAGGCGAGAGTGTCAAATCTTACGGTTTAACTAGGCAAGGTTTAGAAATATCATGTGGTTTAACTAGGCATGGTATGAAAGATCTGTGTATCCGATATGTTGGATAGAGGATAGCCTATCCGGGTCACTATTAATGCCAATATATGTGAAAGTTCATGTGTTGAACCTATTATGTAATGCTTTGGGATTTAAGCATGGTTTATGATTTAATGCTTTGGAATCTAAACATGGAATATGTATATGATGTTGCATAAGGGTGTTTATGCATGTCTCGTTAGAGACAAGAAAAGTGCTTGGGTTATAAGCATGTTTTGGAAACAAGTGTTTTGGTTTCAAATGTTTTTAAATGCATCATTGTTTTATGAGCATCCTCACTAAGCATGTGTGCTTACGCTCTCTTTTTCTTAATGATGCAGAGCATTAAGGTTTGGGGATAAAAGGGCAAGGCGAAAGTGACCCTAAGACAAAGACTACGTTGAGCATGAACTCGGTTAATGATTTCGGTTAATAAGGTAATGTGTTCCCCATATTTTGGGAATTTGTAATTCTATTTTTCCATGGTTTTAAGCACATGAAGTGCTAGATTTCATGTTGGTTTATTGTTGTTAGACTTGTGTGAATCATTGCCTATTTTTGATGCTAGATGTGTGCTTAGGAGTGCATCTAGTTACTTTGGTGTGGTTGCCATGTTTTGAGGATTCAAGCAAGTTCGGTATGATTTTATAAATGCACAAGCATGTTGAGTATGCCATAAACGTACCAAATGTGAGTTTTGGTTGTTTGGTATAATGATATTAGGAAGCATGCCTATAGATCAACAAGTTTGTATGAATGCCATGTTTGGCTGATGTTTCTATGTTGCTTTGGTGGGAAATATATTTTGGTGATGTTGTATAAGTGTTTGGAGCATGTATAAGTGGTTTGGTTTTCATTAAAGTGTGATTAAACAGCAATTTGGGACATTACAGGTCCAGGCGTATCGAAATAGGTGACCCCGTACTGGTACGGCTAGGCCATTTCAGGCATAGCATTTCGATACACATGTAGGTGTTTCGATACAGATAAGCCTTTCCAAGCATAGCGTTTTGATACTCGAGCAAGTGTTTCATACGGTCTTAAGCATTTCGGTACGGGTTTTAGCCTCTGGAATCTGAATTTTGAAATCATAAGGGCATATAGAAACACTTGTACGCGTACTGGTACAGATACCGTTAAATCGGTTATTTTGGAATCATGAAGGTTTCTACTTCTTTCATTTTGGTCCTTGAGTTATGTGAATGCAATTGTAAGAGTTTGAGTGATAGTAATGACCTGGAAGTTTTCATGTGAGTGTGTAAATGGACTAATTGAGGATTGGTAACTTTAATTTCAGTTTTGGTCTCTAAAATTTTTAGTTTTGCAATTTAGTCCCTGAAACGTATGATATGCAATTGGTGGCCTTTCCATGATTTGTTTTCTTTGAAAATTTAACCGCTGCAAGTATACACATGTAGGATTAATAATTTGCTTATAGATATGATAGAAAGAAAACAAAATGGATCAAATTTTCGTAATTGTTCTCCAGTTTGCTTCGGCAAACCTAATGTAGTTCTCTGAGTTCGGTCAAGCGTCTAAGCCTGGTCGAGGGGGTTACATTTGTTGGTATCAGAGCTAGGTTATAAAAAGTTGGGACGTTGTTGTGTGATTAGTAAGTGATGTTTGAATTGCACAGTGATTGCGTATATGTTCGGTGATTGTTTAATATCATGTTGGGGTATGAAGTGGGAACACATTGCCTATTACCAAGGTTTTAAAATGTTTTATAAGGTTGTCTTGGATCCTTTGCCTTATGCTAACCTAACTTTAATGTGTTTGGATGCCTTTGTTAGCATAGCTCGACATGAGACGCGATCGATGGCTAATACTGCCGGTATAGGGCAGAATAACGAGATGAAAGAAAATCCCCCTAATGTTCTACCTTTGACTCCTCTAATAGTTCCTCTAGTTGATGTTGGGGTAGGTGAAGTACCCCAGGTTCACCAAGTGCATGTATATGATGATTTGACTCTGTTAGTTCAAGCAATAACGGGGGCTTTCCAAGCAGCGATGGCTGGGGTGCAAGCACAAGCACCGGCACCTGCTGTGGTGGCTAATCAAGGTTTACCCTTGGAACGCCTTAGAAGTTTGAGAGGTAAAGAATTTTAGGGTCTGAGTCCTGAGGCAGTGGAGGGTTGGCTGAAGAAAATGATCCATATTTTGAACGAGATGGGTTGCAATGAGGAGCGCAAGTTGGGTTGTACTGTGTCACTGTTGTAAGGTGATGCATATCATTGGTGGGTGACCACGATTGCGGGTGTTCTCGAGGCGGATGTGACTTGGGAGTTCTTTCGGAGAGCTTTCAAGAGGAAGTATCTTGGTACTCAATATTTGGATATAAAGAAGCGCGAGTTTATGTTGCTGACGCAGGGTGGCATGTATGCTGCCGAATATGAAGTGAAGTTTGTTCGCTTGAGTCAGTATGCTCCTGAGTTGGTCCCTAGTGATCAACAGAGATGTGACAGGTTCCGTTATGGGTTGGTGAAGGACATTAAGTCGTATCTCCTGGCTGCGGATTACACAAATTTTGATGTGTTGGTCAACCGGGCCAAAGATGTTGAGCAGTCATTGGGTGCACCAATCTAGGCTGGGAGTGCGAGCTTGGGTAAGAGAACAGCGAATCTAGCTATTATGGGAGACAAAAAATGAAGTTTTGAGACAAGAGACATAGGCCAGATCACATGTGTGGTAGTGGTGCTGGACAGAGTAATCAAGGAGCTCGTGTTGTACTGGAGTGTGAGTGTTGTGGTAGGCACCACACGGGTATGTGCTAGGGCAATGTTGGAGATTGTTGGATTTGTGGGTCATCTTATCACTTGAAGCGTGATTGTCCTCGAGTTGTGAGGGATGCACCGACATATGTTGCTACACCTATTAGAGGCTAAGGCCGTAGTAGGGGTACTTTTCAGAGACGCGATGATGGACAGAGGTTTATGGCTCATGCCGCAGCGGTGAGATCGGAGGGTAGTGGATCGGCTCAGGTCTATGCTCATCACGAGGGATGTAATGACACGGATGTGATCGCAGGTACTTTTACTTTGCAATCCTTGTCATTGTTATCTTTAATTGATTCGGGGTCTACTCATTCTTATATCTTGAGTGAGCACACATCTTTGTTGAATGTTCCTATTGAGATCCTTGATGCAGGCATGTTAGTAACTAGTTCCTTTGGAGAGACGGTTACAACTAGAAAGTTGTTTAGGCGGTGTCCATTAGTTGTGCAAGGTCATGAGTTTGTCGCGGATCTAATGGAGTTGCCATTCCATGGTTTTGATGTCATTTTGGGTATGGATTGGTTGAGTGAGCACAAAGCAGTTGTTGATTGTGAATCCAAAAGGATTACCTTGAGGTTGGCCGATGATTATGAGGTTGTGGTGGTTGGCGAGAATATGAGGTTCTTGTCCAATGTTGTTTCAGCCACCCTTGCAGAAAAGATGATGCAAGGGGTTGCCAAGCTTATTTGGATATCGTGATGAACCCTGAGGCTAAAAGTGTCCGAGTGCAGGACATTCGAGCTGTTTGTGAATTTTTAGAGGTTTTTCTTAAGGAATTACTAGGTTTACCATCAGATAGAGAGGTGGAATTTGGTATTGAGTTGTATGCGGGTACAGTACCAATGTCTATTGCTTCTTATAGGATAGCACCGAAGGAGTTGAAAGAGTTGAAGTCATAGCTTCAGGAGTTGTCGGATCATGGGTTCATTTGACCGAGTGTTTCACCTTGGGGTGCTCCGGTTCTCTTTCTAAAAAAAAGGATGGTACGATGCGTATATGCATTGATTACCGGCAGTTGAATAAGCTAATTGTGAAGAATAAGTATCCGTTGCCACGAATTGATGACTTTTTTAATTAGTTTGTGGGGCAACGGTGTTTTCCAAGATCGATTTAAGATCAAGGTATTACCAGTTAAAGGTTAAGGATGAGGATGTGCATAAGACCGTGTTTCGTACGAGGTTTGGGCATTATGAGTTCTTCGTCATGCCTTTTGGTTTGACAAATCCCCAGTTGCGTTCATGGATATGATGAATAGGGTGTTCCATGAATATCTTGATCAGTTCGTGGTAGTGTTCATAGATGATATTCTCGTGTACTCTCGTACCAAAGAAGAACACGATCGACATTTGTGGATTATGTTGCAAGTGTTAAAGGATAATCTGTTGTATACCAAGTTGAGCAAGTGTGAGTTCTGGCTTAGGGAAGTGATGTTCCTTGGTCATGTGGTTTTCACGGAGGGTATTCGTGTTGATCTACAGAAAATTGAGGCTATTTTCAATTGGAAGCAACCTAAATCTATTTCGGAGGTGCGTAGTTTTCTGGGGTTGGCTGGTTATTACCTTCACTTTGTAGAAGGGTTTTCGAGTATTGCAGTACGTTGACAAAGTTGTTACAAAAGAATGTTCCCTATATGTGGAATGAGAAGCAACATCTCAGTTTTGAGAAGCTGTAGGAGGTTTTGACGCGTGCACCTGTGTTGATTCAACCCGAGTCGGGGAAGGAGTTTGTGGTGTATAGTGATGCATCGTATGTTGGTTTGGGTTGTGCGCTGATGCAAGATGGTAGGGTGGTGGCCTATGCGTCGAGACAGTTGAAGGTTCATGAGCGCAACTATCCAACTCATGATTTGGAGCTTGCGGCTGTGGTGTTTGCCTTGAAAATCTGGAGGCATTACCTTTATGGCGAGAAATGTGTGGTTTTCACGGATCACAAAAGTTTAAAGTATTTGATGTCTCAGAAGGATTTGAATCTTAGGCAACGTAGATGGTTGGAGTTTCTTAAGGATTATGACTTGACGATTGAGTATCATCCCGGAAAAGCCAATGTGGTTGCGGATACGTTGAGTCGTAAGGTTGTAGTTGAGCTCAGAGCTATGTTTGCAAGGTTGAGTGTGACACGGGAAGGTGGGTTGTTGGCTGAGTTGCAAGTTAAGCCAACGTTGTCGTAGTTGATTAAAGCTAAGCAATTGTATGATGATTCTTTGGTTGAGCATGTTAGGGACATATCGGAGGGTAATCTGACAGATTTTCATTTTCATGATGATGGTGTTTTGTGCTTTAAGGGTCGAATAGTGGTGCCGGAGGATTTGGAGCTTAGGCACACTATTTTGGCAGAGGCGCATTCTATTCCCTTTGCTATGCATCCCGATAGTACCAAGATGTATCATGATTTAAAGGAAGTGTACTATTGGGTTGGTTTGAAAAAGGATGCGGCAGAGTTTGTTTCTAAGTGTATGGTGTGTCAGTGGGTTAAGGCTGAACATCAGTTTTCATCCGGGTTGTTGCAACCGTTGAGAATTTTAGAATGGAAATAGGAGAGAATCACCATGGATTTTGTGTCAGGATTACCTTTGACACCGGCTAAAAGTAATTCCATTTGGGTGATTGTGGATCAGCTTACGAAGTGTGCACATTTTCTGCCAGTGCATACGATGTACACTTTGAACAAGTTAGTGGATTTGTACATTTCTAAGATCGTGCGTCTGCACAGGGTACCAAAGTCTATTATTTTGGATAGGGATCCGTGGTTAACAGTAAGGTTTTAGGTGAGCCTGCACCGGGCTTTAGGTACGAGATTAAATTTTAGCACCGCGTATCATCCTTAGTCGGATGGACAGTCTAAGCGGGTTGTCCAGATTTTGGAGGATATGTTGAGGATTTGCATTATTGAGTTTCAAGGAACCTGGGAGAAACATCTACCTTTGGTTGAATTCGCTTACAGCAATAGCTATCAAGCAAGTATTCATATGGCACTGTATGAGGCATTGCATGGCCGGAGGTGTCGTACGCCTTTGTGTTGGGCTGAGGTAGGGGAAAAGCATGTTTCCTTACCGAATGTGTTGAAAGACACGAATGGAAAGGTAAAGCTTGTGTGTGATCTCTTGAAAGCAACTGGGGATCGGTAGAAATCTTACGTGGATTTAAAGCGTAGAGAAATTGAATATGCGATAGGCGATCGTGTTCTTGAAAGTGTCACCATGGAAAAAGGTAATGCGGTTCGGACGTAGGGGTAAGCTTAGTCTGAGGTTTATTGGACCATATGAGATTGTGGAGCATGTAGGTCATGTGGCTTATCGGTTGAGGTTACCTTCCGAGCTTGAGAAAATACATGATGTGTTCTATGTATAAATGTTGCGGAGGTATCGGTCAGATCCCTCGTATGCTATGCCGGTGGAGCATATTGAGTTGAGTCCTAATTTATCCTATGATGAGGAGCCGGTGGAAATCCTTGATTCTAGAAGTAAATTTCTTCGTGGCAAGACGATTGAACTTGTCAAGGTTTTGTGGCGGCACCGTGGTGTTGAGGAAGCCACTTGGGAAAGTAAGGCGGACATGTTGGAGCAGTATCCGCATTTGTTTCATCCAGGTAAATTTTGAGGACGAAATTTCTTAAGTGGGGGAGAGTTGTAACACCCCGGTTTTGGGGCTAGGTGTTTCAAAGGTTGGTCCGAAGGTCCTGCGGACCAAAATTAGAGATTCGAGTCAGTTTCAGGATTAAATTGAATTAAATGTTTTTTAAGGTGTTAAAATTGTGGGAAAATATGCAAAAATCATTATTTAATATATTAAGGTTTATGGTGAAGTTAATTTTGGAAAATGGGTTTTGGAAGGGTAACATTTTTGCTTAGTGACCAAAATATAAATTTTGAAAACTGGTTTTAAAAGGTGACTAAAATGAAAAGGGGTCAAAATCTTAGAATCCTTAAGGAGATATTTTACCAAGTTTTTGCTGGTGATTTCTCCTTTCAATTAAGTTAATTTAACATGTGTTTCAAAAATTAATTAAAGGGATTTTTTATATTAAAAGTTATTTAACCTTTTTCAAGATATTTTGACGTAACTTTTCTCTCAACCTTTCTCTTCACTTCTCTCTCAGCCAAACACTCAAGTTTTCATCAAAATCTAGAGGTGAGAGATCTTTTTACTCAGATTATTGATTTATAATATATTCTTTAACTTTGTTTTACAAAATCTCATTGAAATCTTGTGTTTTCCTAGTTTTAAACAAGCTAATTGAAGGAGAAATCTCATAATAGGGGTAAGGTCTGTGATCTCCTCTATTGAATGGTTCTTTATTGATATTCCCTAATGTTTTATCCTTGATTCATGATTTATAAACTGATTTTTCATGTTTTACAATGTTTAATTGAATTAATTGGGTGAAATTGATGGAATAGTGAAAGGTTCAAAGTGGATCTGTTTTTCAGTGTTTAAGATTGACTTTAAACATATTTTGGATGTATTATGTTGTTGATAAGTTGTTTTTATCAATGGAATCCCGAAACTCTTAAATCTCTAATTGGTTAGGTTGTTGATTTGTGTTTTGTGGTGATAATTGAGTTTTATCATTACTGGAAGTATAATGATGTTTGGAAAGGGTTTTTAGCTATTAATTGATGAAGTTTTATGGATTGAATCGTTATATTATGGCTGGGTTAAGTCTTAGAAGTGTTTGGGGGTGATTTCGGTATGTTTCGGATGGTTTTTGAGTGGGCAACTTGAGAGTTGCGGGGTTTTGCTTTGAGGCAATGGTTTGAATGCATCATGATGCATTTATCCTCTGGTTTAACATGTTTAAAATAGGGGACAATCAAAGAGACAAAGCTTGACGTTGTTTTGTTGCTTACCGGGAGATTGTTTTGTGTTGGCACGGAAGGTGAGGCGTATCGGTGGGTGGAAACTAGTTTTTAAATACTTTACAAAGGTTTGTAAAGGTTGTTGGGAGTTTAGAGTAAGCGTGAGACACTTACCTAAGCTCGGAAGTAAGTTTCCCTTATTTTGCTCTTGAATATCGGTTGGATGTGAGCATGTTGATTTCATGTTATGGTGTTAAACATGGTTTGATTTACTTACTGGAAATGCATGATTTTAAGTACATATGCAGGGGTTTTAAAGTAAAAGAAACGCTAGTAAGCATTGGTTTTCATTCCGATATGGAATGGTGTTATTGCTTTGGCAATGTGATTTTGCATATGTGGTGATTTTTGTACAATGCATTGTAAAACAGTAAGTAAATGGTTTTATAAATGATATATTGGCTATGTGACAAGATGAGAAAACAATCGGATATAGTTGTCATGTCATAGGATTATAAGTGCACTATAAAATATGAACAAAATCGATCGTGGCCATGGGTCCTTGAGGTATGGCGGTTTAACAAGGCCACTCAGACTGTTGGGAATCTCATTGGGCATGCGGTTTAACTAGGCAACCCAATTTGATGGTGATCTTGCGATTTAACTAGGCAAGGTTGATATACTTGCAGATTAACTAGGCAAGGGTGGTAAATCACGCGGTTTAAATAGGCGAGGGTGTCAAATCTTGCGGTTTAACTAGGCAAGGTTTGGGAATATCATACGGTTTAGCTAGGCATGGTATGAGAGATCTGTGTATCCGATATGTTGGATAAAGGATAGCCTATCTGGGTCACTATTATTGCCAATATATGTGAAAGTTCATGTGTTGAACCTATTGTGTAATGCTTTGGGATTTAAGCATGTTTTATTTGATAATGCTTTAGGATTTAAGCATGGTTTTATGATTTAATGCTTTGGAATCTAAGCATGGAATATGTATATGATGTTGCATAAGGGTGTTTATGCATGTCTCGGTTAGAGAAAAGGAAAGTTCTTGGGTTATAAGCTTGTTTTGGAAACAAGTGTTTTGGTTTCAAATGTTTTTAAATGCATCATTGTTTTATGAGCATCCTCACTAAGCATGTGTGCTTACACTCTCTTTTTCTTAACGACACAGAGCATTAAGGTTTTGGGACTGCAAAGGCAAGGCTAAAGTGATCTTAAGACAAAGTATACTTTGAGTATGAACTCGGTTAATGATTCTGGTTAATTTGTAATTATGTTTTTCCA
Source organism: Hibiscus mutabilis (assembly GCA_019671005.1). Lineage (NCBI taxonomy): Eukaryota > Viridiplantae > Streptophyta > Magnoliopsida > Malvales > Malvaceae > Hibiscus > Hibiscus mutabilis. The sequence continues at coordinate 17,617,156 of CM033732.1, forward strand.
TGGTTTTTAAGCACATGAAGTGATGGATTTCATGTTGGTTTGTTGTTGTTAGACTTGTGTGAATCATTGCCTATTTTTTATGCTAGATGTTTGCTTAGGAGTGCATCTAGTTACTTTGGTGTGGTTGTCATGTTTTGATGATTCAAGCAAGTTCGGTATGATATTATAAATGCACAAGCATGTTGAGTATGCCATGAAGGTACCAAGTGTGAGTTTGGTTGTTTGGTAGAATGATATTAGGAAACATGCCTATAGATCAACAATTTTGTATGAATGATGTTTCTATGTTGCTTTGGTGGGAAATGTGATGTTGTATAAGTGTTTGGAGCATGTATAAGTGGTTTGGTTTTCATTAAAGTGTGATTAAATAGCAATTTGAGACATTACATGTCCAGGCATATCGAAACAGGTGACCCCGTACCGGTACGGCTAAGCCATTTCAGGCATAGCGTTTCGATACGCGGGTAGGTGTTTTGATACGGATAAGCCTTTCCAGGCATAGCGTTTCGATACTCGAGTAAGTGTTCCGATATGGTCTTAAGCATTTTTGCCTGGCATTTCGATACGCAAGCAAGCATTTTGGTACATGTTTTAGCTACTGGAATATGAGTTTTGAAATCATAAGGGAGTATCGAAAACACTTGTACGCGTACCGATACGGATATCGTTAAATCAGTTATTTTGGAATCATGAAGGTTTCTGCTTCTTTCATTTTGGTGCTTGAGTTATGTGAATGCAATTGTAAGAGTTTGAGTGATAGTGATGACCTGGAATTTGCCATGTGAGCATTTAAATGGACTAATTGAGGATTGGTAACTTTAATTTCAGTTTTGGTCTCTAAAATTATTAGTTTTGCAATTTAGTCCCTGAAACGCATGATATGCAATTGGTGTCCTTCCCGTGATCTGTTTTCTTTGAAAATTTATCCGTTGCAAGTATACACATGTATGATTAATAATTTGCATCTAGATAAGATAAAAAGAAAAAATGTATTGGGTTTTGTAATTGTTCTCCAGTTTGCTTCGGTAAACCTAATGTAGTTCTCTCGTTCGTCGAGCGTCTAGGCCGGGTCGAAGGGGTTGCAATAAAGCTCAGCTAACTGATCCAAGCTCATACTCATTTGAACCGGAAGAAAATGAGATGACTTAGAAAACCTATCAGTTATTACCCAAATAGCATAATTCTTTTGTAGAGACAAGGGTAAGCCACTTATAAAATCCATCGCTATGCGATCCCATTTGCACTGGGGAAATTGGATTGGTTGCAAGAGTCCGGTAGGGTCTTGGTGTTCAGCTTTCACCCTTTGGCAAGTTAGGCATCTTGATACGAAATCTGTGACAGCTGACTTCATTATTGTCCACCAATACAAATCTTTCAGATCCTTGTACATTTTAATTGATCCAGGATGAATAGAAAAGTGACTATATGTGCTTCACAAAGCATTTCCCTCTTGAGGTTTTCATCATTATGCACACAAACCCTGTTTTGAAAATAAAGTAAACCGTTGGGTTTCAAAGAAAAGTCTGGATTGGCTTCAACTTTAAGCTTAAACAGGATATCCTAAAGTTCAAGATTTGACTGTTGAAAGGTTTTGATTCTTGAGATCAAGTCATATTGAATTTGAAGTTCAGCTAAGAGCTTCTGACTCTTTTGTAGCCTAAAATGTGCATTGATTGAAATTGGGGCTACAAAAATAATGAATCAAACTTAGATGACAAGGTTTAGATTTCAAACAAGTATAGCTTATCTATATAACTCGTACCTAGTATCTTACCAATCAATTGTTTGCGACTGAGTGCATCAGCCACCACATTCGCATTCTCCGGATGATAATTGATAATTAAATCATAATCTTTAAGAAGTTCCATCCATCCTCTCTGTATGAGGTTTAGTTCCTTTTGAGTCATGAGGTATTTAAAACTTTTGTGATCAGTGAACAAATTGCAACTTTCTCCAAAAAGGTAGTGTCTCCAAATTTTAAGGGAAAAAACTACTGCAGCGAGTTCGAGATCATGAGTCGGATAGTTTAGTTCGTGAGGTTTCAATTGTCGAGAAGCATATGCTACAACTTTTCCTTCCTGCATGAGGACATATCCTAAATAAAGATGATAGGCATCACTAAAAATTGTAAATTCTTTTCCAGATTCAGGTTGTGTCAATACCGGAGCATGAGTGAACACTTGCTTTAATTGATCGAAGCTCTGTTGTTGGTTTTCTGTCCAAACAAAAGTCCCATCTTTTCGAATGAGCCTTGTCAAGGGTTCGGCTAGGGTGGAAAATGCTTTAACAAATCTCCGGTAATAACCGGCTAGACCCAGAAAACTTCTAATTTCTCCCACATTCTTAGGAGGTCTCCAATCAATGATCGATTGGATATTCTTAGGATCTACCTTAATCCCTTCTGCAGAGATCACATGACCTAGGAAAGATACATTAGATAGATAGAATTCATATTTTCCAAGCTTTGCATAAAGATGATTATCTCGAAGGGTTTGTAAAATGATTCGAATGTGCTTAGAATGTTCATCCTTATCCTTGGAGTAGATGAGGATATCATCAATGAAAACTACCACAAACTTATCCAAATACGGTTTAAAAACCCGATTCATAAGGTCCATAAATGTTGCTGGGCATTGGTTAAACCGAAAGGCATTACAAGAAACTCGAAATGACCATATCAAGTTCTAAAAGCTGCCTTTGGTACATTAGACTCCTTAATCTTCATCTAGTAATACCCTGATCGCAGATCGATCTTAGAAAACACCGTGGCAATATTAAGTTGATCAAATAGATCTTCAATTCTTGGTATCGGGTACTTGTTCTTGATAGTGAGCTTGTTCAACTATCGATAGTCAATACAAAGCCTCATTGATCCGTCTTTCCTCTTAACAAATAGCACAGGGGCTCCTTAAGGAGAAGAACTAGGCCTAATGAAACCTTTATCTTGCAAATCTTGCAACTGATTCTTGAGCTCTTTAATTTCAACTGGGGCCATTCGATAGGGGGTGATGGATACAGGATTGGATCCAGGTTGTACTTCAATTTCGAATTCTACTTCCCTAGTCAGAGGTAATCCCAGGAGTTCCTCAGGAAAAACATTAGGGAATTTAGAAACAGTCAGGATTGAATCTATATTAAGCTCGGTCTTTTTATTTCCAAACATAACAGCAAAGGTAAAATTTGATTTTAGGGGTTTCTTATCTATTAAGAGTATAGATTCTTTTCCTAATCCACAAAGAAAAAGTCTTATTTTATTACAATCTACCCAAGCTCGATGTTTTCCTAACCAATCTAATCCCAATATAAGGTCAAAATCATTAAAAGATAAGGCTAACAGATCAGCAGAAAAAAGGATACCTTGAATGAACAAAAGATAATCCCTACATATACGATTCATAACAACATTATCTCCTAAAGGATTAGAGACAATAAGATTACAATTGATGATTTCCGAACTTATTTTAAACTTTTCAATCAAGGAAGAACATATAAAGGAGTGGGTTGAGCCGGAATCAAACAAATCATAAACAGGGTTGGTATTCAATTCAATTGTACCTGCTATAACATCAGGTAAATCTTCTTCATCCCGACCTCGTATATGATAAACTCAAATAGGGGATCGAGATTCCTGATGAGTAGTATTAGAGGCTTGACCCCGATTTCTTCCATAATTTCCAAATTGAGCTTGATTGGGTCCCCTAGCCCGATATGATTGTACGAAATTTTGATTTGCAGGTACACGAGCTGGAATCTTGTTTGGATTCTGCGGACAATCTTTAATATAGTGATCTGGTCCTCCACACATGTAACAGGCATTGGCTTGTCTCCTACACTGACCTGGATGATTCTTCTAACAAAAATTATAGATTAGAGTTTGTGAATCTTTTCCCGTGTTTCCCATACTGTTGACAGAAACTGTAGGTGCTGAAGACTTAACCACCGTCTGAGGTTTAGGCATGAAATTACTCTTCGGGGAAGAGTAGAAACTTGAGGAACCTCCTCCCAGATTCTTTAGCTTTTTGGATGACCGAGGTGGCTTGTTATCGTATCTAGGTCTTTTATCACTCTGGGAACTATTTCCTTTCCTCTTTTCTGAAGCTTTCATCTTAGCTTCTGTAGCAATAGCTTGGTTTACCAAACTTTGAAAATCATAAATCTAAAAAGCTATGAACAAAGGACTTAATTCATCACTGAGCCCATTGATAAACATTCGGCACTGATCCTCCCCCTTCTTGATGTACTTAGACCCATACTTGCAATATTTGAAAAATTCACTAACATACTATTCTATAGGTTTGCCTCCTTGCTTCAGATATAAGAATTGTCGTCTCTGTTCCGCAAGATACTGCTCGTTTACATACTTCTTCTGAAATTCTTTAAGGAAGAATTCCCATGTAACGACTTCAGCTGGAGCAGTGAGAGTAGTAGTTTCCCACCAGCTTAAGGTTTCATCAGCTAATAGTGCTAAAGCACACTCAAGTTTATGTTCATCAGAACATTGCAACTGTTTGGTTAGAATCTTAACAGTAGTCTCTAACCAATATTCTGTTACTTCTGGGTTCTCTTCATCAATGCTCGCAAAAGTATAAGCCCAATGTTGAGCCAATTTGTCTATAGGAGCCCTTGAAGGCACTACTATTGGAGGAGAAGAAGATACATAAGGATTTTGTCTTAATTAGTGAACTAACTGATCAAACACCTCCTTCATACTAAGGAGACACTCCCGTTGTACAGGATGAATAGTAGGAGCTTCATGCTAAGGTTCAACAGTCCTTTAAGGTTCCTGCTACTCCGGATTCTTTCTTACACTCCCTCCTTCGTTGGAGGAACCAGCCGAGCTCTCACTATCCCAGCCTAGATGTGTCTTGGACATTCTAATGATAATAAGACATAAAGTAGAACTTTTATCAGGCATAGATCACAAATGTTTATCAAATTTAACTCCTAGGTGACACAGAAGACATGTAATGATGCAGCAAGACTCGGTTTAGTCCTAGAATCGACTAATCTCTAGCTCTGATACCAATAAATGTAACACCCCTTACCCGTTTTAGGAGTAAAACGATCTAAGAAGAGTTACTTAACAAACAAGGAATTGTAACTTACCTATATATAAGTTTTTGATAATAACATAAGGCCAACAAGGATAAACCTAAGCTTTTAAGTATCATATATATTATTTTATTTTTTTTCCTTTTATCATTTTTCATCTAAAAGACATACTTTTGTGTTCAAACTAAAAGATCAATTGAGGATGGATAGAGCTACACCATTCGAATAGACCTCTAGAATAAATGTTATCTTGATGAATTAAACACTTATACCTAACCACACTATTCATTCTGGCTAGCTTCGTAAACAAGATATAATTTTCATATTTAGAGTAATATCCAAATTCTTTCTTAATGACTAAAATGTAATTTTTAAAAGTTTAGGGGTTAAAGTATAAACTTTGGAAAAGTTTAGGGACCAAAGTGTAATTTCAAAAGGTTTTGTAATTTAACCCCGTAAATGGATAGTTCACCCCCAAGAGTGGTATTTTTGTGTTACCGGATTTTTCATACGAGGCTTATATTATTCGAATTTGGATCGAATAAAATGATTAAGCGTGCTCAGGCCAGAAAAATACAAGGATGGGTGACCTTCGGGAAGATCCCATAAAAGTATTTCTGATCAATATTTTGAACTCAATAAGAGTAGATAAAATTCGTATGGATTATCGATAAAGGAATTCTAAGAGAAATTTTATTCTATGAAGATTTTTTATAATTATCGGAATAATAGACTGAGTTAGGAAAACTCAGTCTAAGTCCATGGAAAAGGAAGTTTTTATGGGATAATAGATTTTATTTCACGAATATAGAAATATAGAATTTTCGGAATAAATCCAATATCTTAGAAAAGGTAAAATCACAGTAAAAGTATTTTATAGATATCGGTATATCGGATCGAATTGAAATTTTAAAGACAGTTCCAAAGATTATGGAAAATTCATAAAATATTAATTTATGAATATTTTGTTAATGTTGGTGAGATTCTAACTAGATTTAGTTAGAATATGATGGAGTGGTTATAAAGCTCAAAGAAAGAAAATTTAGAAATCGTATTGAATGAAATTCGAATATTTGGATCGAATAAATATCATAAATTAAAATTTATGATATTTTGGGAAGGAGGCTGGTTAGAATGGAACCAATTTGGTTCAATTTTAATGGAATGACAATTTTTAAGTCTTATTGTAAATAAAGACTAGTTGGAGGGCAAATTAGTCATTTGTCATGGATGGAACTTTTGAAATATTTTGAAACTTTGAGGTCAATTTTGAAAGGTGAATAAAACATGGATTAAATCATGGCCATTGATTTTTTATAAGATTGAATCTTGGCCATTGGATTAAAAGGGCAAATTAGTAATTTCACTAGTTAAATGAATTTAAAATTCATTTAACCTTTACACATGGATTAAAATAATTAAAAGATGAGAAAAACATTTCTCATCTAATATTTGTGTTGTTCGAAACTCAAGAAAGAAAGGGGAAATGGAGTTTTCAAATTTTCAAGCTCAAAATTGGAAGAATCAATACAAGTTTCAAGCAAAATTAATTTAGGTAAATTGTTCTACACTTGATTCTCTTCATTTTGATAGTAAAATTGCATGGAATTATATATTTTAATTTAGGGTTTGAAGAGAGAGAAATTAGGGTTTCATGGAATTTTGTTAGAATTGATGTAGTAGATGATGAATTAAGCTTAGCTTTGATGAAAACAAGCTTGAAATCAAGTTAATTTCATGTTGGAAGTTATAAACCCTAATCTTGAAATTTAGGTTTTTAATTAGGGTTATGGAATTCGTGATGAAATTAAAGTAATTGTGATTCAAAAAGCTTAATTTTGATATTAGATTGAATAATTTCCCAATATGAGATTTTAGGGACTATTTTAGAAATTTTAAGAAATTAGGGGAAATTATTGAAAATTTATTTTTTAACATTGGAATTGTTGATTTATGATGAAATTAGCTTGAATTGATGATTAGGGACCAAAATGAAAAATTTTGGAAGTTAAAGGACCAATTTGGCAATTTAGGGAAAATTAGGGATCGGTCTTAAATTTATGAAAAATTGATAGAATTGAAGATTTAAGCATGTTATAAAAGTTGAAGGATTGAAATGTCAAGAAAGGAAAGACAAGGGACTTATTTTGAAATAAAGAATGTATGAAGGACCAAAGTGAATAAAGTTGAAAGTTGAAGGAAAATTTTTAAGGATGTTTGAAATAAATAAATGGTTTAATTGTACATGAATTTATGTACAAAAGTGAAGTAGTGACTAAAATGTCACTTTTATAAAGTTTGAGGACTAAAAGAGCAATAGTCCAAAATGAGTAATTAATTATGGAAATTGTTCAAAAATGGGTTTGAACGATTGTTTAATGTTCAAAATGGTCACTAAGGACCTAGGGACCTATTCGGCAACTTTGAAGAATATCGGGAAAATTTTTTTAAAAAAATATATATTCGAATAGATTATGTTTAAGAATCAAGTTAGCAATGTTAGATTTAAGTTTAACACAAGAGAAATGATGTATATGTTCGTTTGGTCTTCTACAGTTCCCAAAGAGAACGAAAGAAATTGAAGTGATAAAAAGAAAGATAAGAACCTCGAGTAAGCTTAGTGAGGCATACTATTCATGGTCCAGGTGAGTGCATTTACATATTTTAAAATGCAATTAGGAAGACTTGCGAATAGTCGACCTTAAATTAAAATGATATTGCATTATCTATATATATGTGTTAATTTATGTTTGCCATGACCAATTATGTTGAAGTATGAGATATGAAATGTTTATACATATGATGATCTATGTTTACCATGAACATTTTTGATGAAGCATGAAACATGTAATGTTTATTTATATGATTGATTATGATGATTAATTAATGTTAAAAGAAATGCCCAAGTATTATGTATGAGAGTCCACGGTATAGTTGGCCTGCCATAGAGTCCTTAGAAGCTACACCCTCATGTTCAAGTTATTAAAAAAAGATATTGTGACAAAATGATTGTGTCACATGCACACTGGAGATCCACGCCCACTGTGCCCGCGTGCACTGTTGAGGTGCTTCATGTTTATGGGGAGCAAAGAGCGTCCCCGAGTATGTACTCATCTTCACGTTCACATTAGACACTACGGTGTCATTTCAAGATGACTCGCGTACCTCGATCTCATATAATGTACTTTGGGCAATGATAAATGAATCATGTCACGTATATGAAATATGTTATGTAATTAAATCATGTCATGTATACGAATGATATCACGTACATGAATCATGCCACGTATGAAAATCATGTCATGCAAGTGAAATATGCCACGTAGAGAATCATGTTATATAAATGGATTATGCCATAAACATGAATCATGTTACGTATATGAACCATGTCATGTATAGGAACCATGCGATGTATATGAAATATGTCATATCTATGAATCATGCTACGTATATGAACACATGCCATGTATATAAATCATGTCATGTAAGTGAAACATGTCACGAATATGAATTATGTCACGTATATGAATCATGCTAAGTATATGAATCATGCTAAGTATATGAATCATGACATCTATATGAATCGTCACACGTATATGAATTATGCCATGTATACAAATTATGTTACATATATGAATTATGCCATGCATATGAATCATGCCATGTTTACTTATTATGTCATGTATATGAATCATGTCATGTAAGTTAGAAAAAAACTATGACTTGCACTTGAATATTAGTTGACTATGAAAACCTTGATAGTACAATACTACTTTAGACAGAAACTATGCTAGGTTAATGTCTAACATTTATTGCTTTATTTTATATTTTGATAAATAAGAATATTACCTCAATAAGTTCGTACTTAGCGTGTGATGTTGTTTCACACGTAGGTTCTCCGAGATAAGCTTAAAGATGAGCTGCTTATTTTGGAAATATCAAGTTATTAAGTGATTACGGTATGTACATCTTTAAAGTAGATGACATCTAGTGGCGTGTACAAATGTTAATGTATATGTTAATAAGAATGCATGGGTTAAAGAAATGGTTTGCTAGAAATAGCTATGAATTTTGATATAGTTAAAATGATGTTTAACCTAATCGCGTAAAATTTTAAAATCAAGAAAGGGTCTAGGCAGTGTACATAGTTTTCACCCTGAATTATATTTTTACTTCAATAACTCAATTATGAAATTTATAAACCAATTCAGGGTCAAAACTAGCTGCAATAGACTAACATTGTTTTTAATTCAAAACCGAGAAAGGGTTAAACTATAAAAAAATGAATTTTGGTATAAAAAAATATTTACAAGTCAGGATTTCTTTCAATGACTCTGTAACATCTTTAATGTATATTCGGCTTACGAGTATACGTTAAGGGTGTTACATTTAGGTTATCCCATACCAATCAATTACATACATGGTTAACAGGCAAAACAAAACTTAATCCTATAAAAGAACTATCTTCGATGAGTAACCTATTAATTTTAAACTGTGTATAACCTACTCACAAATTATTCATTTGGTTAAAAAATTCACAAAATTTATTCCTTAAACAACCAATCAAAGTATGACCAATTACTTAAGCAACCAGTAACATTCGAACACTTCACGGATAAGTTATAACATCAATTCAGACATCTTAATTCCATCATAACATAATTTAACTACTTACTTAACATTTAGCCCACTTTTATCATGACTTAACAACCAAACAAACCTTCAAAGACTAAGCTTAACAAAACCCAAAATAACCACAAAAAGGATTATAGGCCATTACATACCACAATTTCTACTTAATTTACTTATACACATGTATAACAAAAAGGATTATCCAAATGCATTATGCATAACTAATAGACATGTGCCACCGACTAGGAGTTGTTGAAAGAAAATACAAAACATACTTCTGGAATTCTTTGTGATCTTGCCGATTTCAACAGCTAACCAAAAGTATCAACAACCTGAAGGATGGTAAAAGGATAAGTAAGTACAATTACCTAGTGAGATAACTTAAAGCAACTAATACATTCTTGAATTATCAAATCCTTTCACTCAAGAATTTAACCGAGAAGAATTCTAGCTTGGATGAAATAATAACCTTATTGTTAAACATGTGATCGAAACTTAACATTTTCATACATATTCATGTGATATCTAATCCTTAGAGATTTAACATTATTCATTTGAATAATTATCAACAATCATAATTTTTAGAGAAATTCAACTTAACATGGCACATAATGAAATCATATATTTCTTAACAAAGAAGTCACAAGCAAAACTTATCAAGAATATGCATTACTTGTTTTATAAGTTATCCATTTAATTCATTAGTAAAATTTCACTAGAAAGTTTTAACACAGCCTTGAAATCAAGCATCAGTCTATGTACTCGAATCCCCAACTAACTATCGTCAACAGAAAGGTACTCAAAGTACCAGGTCAATCCCTCCTACTGTTGCCAAATGACCACAACACTTTCCTCATACTGTCGCCAAATAAGGACCGTAATCCACCCCAAAACATGAGCTCTATAGACTCTATGGCATGCCAATTATACCTAAAACTGACTTGAGACAAAGGATTTTCACAAGTTTTTATTTTATCAGAATCAAGGTTGAGCTTAGCTCCATACTTATATAGTTATGCAACATATCATATTCTTATCATATCAAGGATAGAATGAGCAAAGCTCCTTATCAGAATTTCTTATCAACAAAACTTATTATACTTTCATATTAAGCATGAAACTTAAATCATGCAAATATCCCAAAACATTATTCATCACTTTTGAATGATAGTATAACAAAGACTACTATTAAGCATATTCAAGTTCAAATAGTTTTAAAGTTCAAGACTATCTTTAAACAAGCATAACACATCTTATCAAATCCTTACCATTTAGGTACTTACCTCAATCCAAGCTTATTTAAGCATTTCTTATTACAAGTATAAAATAACATAATTAAATCATAAAAGATGCTCGGGAAGGCTCCCAACCTATCATGAGACTTTAAATTACACTCACAGTATATCTCAAGCTATGATTGTTCCTGAATTACTATTCTAGATTGTCCCTCTACAGCTCTACCTGCTTTGGACCTTGCTTCCTCTACAATTTCTTGGTCTAGCCATAAAACAATACACATATATGAACATTTTACTTGTATACATGTGAGGGTGCAAGGAAAATAGTCTACTAACACTCATATAGGCACCAAAAAATTTGAGATTCATACATCCAATTCATTATGTACACAACAGTCTCAAAGTGCACTCATATATGCATAAAACAGCTTAAGATACATGTTCATACTTATGTATATATACAAAACAGTCCAAAACCTGTACAAAATAGCTCAATTCTACATGTTTACATATACATGTATCAAAACAGTCCACAATTTTATAAAACAGACTCCTCATTGCTTTTTAATTTACAGAACAGTCCCCAATTTCATTAGAACAACCCCTTAATTTACACAAAACAGTTTCAACTTCCATTTTCCACAAAATAGTCCCTAGAGGTACAAAAACAATCTTTTAGAAGATTTAGAATTACAACACAGCCCCTCCCCTGATTTTTTACCTCTCAAAACAGATTCTAAAACAATTTGTCAAGCTTAATTTAGTCTCATGTTTTGATATTAAACTGTCCATTCTTTTCCCCCTTTTAAAACAGCCTAAAAACTTTATTGAATTCAAAAACAACACTCAAACCAACATTTCTATTCAAAGCAGTACATGAATTGTATTTTCAATTTAATAGGGTCACAACTCAAATCAACAAAGCTTATCTAAATCTCAAGATTCTAATTGGTTGTCTAGTTCAACTCAATCACTAAAGTTCATAGAAAACAAGCATCAATCGAGTGATTCTAAATATACAAATCATAATCTTTCACCACTTTACCATTAAGCTAACTTAATGATCTAGGACAAATTGTCTATTCTGAATTTAAATCCTCTAATTATTCTAACATTACATAATTCATGAAAATCAACCATCAAACATTCGATTTAAATCTTGAACAAGAATTAGAAAGGAGATTGTTTTCACCTTCCTCCCGAATCTAACTCGAACCACACCAATGTGCACCAAGGTGAAGAAAATTCTTGCAATTCTCTCACTAACTCTCCTTCTCTCTATGGTTTCGGCTTAAAGAAAGGAGGAAGATAAGGATAATGGGTCACATTATCCTTCATTAGCCAACCCACAAGCTAATTCCTAGCTTGACACGTGAAAAACCCCTTTGAATGTTTCTGGTTTAGCATGCAATTCCTAAGGTTTTCATACATTGCAAAATAGCACATTACACAATTGGCACCCAATTAATTCTTCTTTCAATTTGGTCCTTAACCCTTAATTGATTAAAACTACAAAATAGATCATGATAATAGGAATGTAATCAATGATAAAATTCTACTAGGCCATACTTTGGGGTATTATAGGTATCCTATAAAAGGATGAACCCGAGAAGAGAGAGAAGGTTACGCAATTTTTATTTTCATATCATCTTTAACCTTCGAGCTTTCTTTATCCTTCCATGGCGGTTTAAGCTCATTTTTGGAGATCCGAGGTGAAGTGGGGCAGAATTATCCAAGCAAAAGAGGAATCAAGTGCTAGATCGAGGGAAATATGTTGTTATCTTCTTAAACTCTTCTTTATCTAGATTTTTTTGGAGATTAATTTTGTATTTTGTGTTTAATTGATGGTGGTTTAAACTTTTGAGCTTTATGAACTTGTTGAAACCTGATCATCAGTTCAATATATATTTATATTAGCTTTTTCTTAAGCTTTAATTGTTGGATCTGATTACTATTTTGCATGAGAGTGTTAAACTAACCCCTGACATTGACAGATGCAGCGACAAGTCAGGTTAACGAGTATTACAACAAAAGTTGAAATTATACAATGAGAGTTGATCCGCTTGTTCAAGGGGTTATAGTTCCGATTCATAACGAGAGTTGTAGTCGATCTATGTCCCTGCATCAACAGTTGAAGAATAAATGGAAGCTAGTATTCAAGCTCGCCTTCGAATTATCATTTAGGCCATCATACTCTCTCGAAGTGTACTTGATCTTTCAACTGAACTAACTCTAGGAGATCAGGCTTTATCTGAATATTTCTCTACTCTTAATATATTTATTATTGCTACCACAATTAATCTATTATTCATTATTTTATTCCTTTATTGCAACCACCATTACACTCACAATATCCACTTTTACAAAATTGTTTGTGGCTACATAATACTCGAGCTGAATACATCATCCTTGTGTGATCGATATTCAAATAGGATTCTCCTGTTTCTATTCTTGTAACACCTTAAAATGTACCCTGGAAGTATTTAAGCTTGTCACCTAAGTTAAAGTAATTTAATTGAGTTTGGTTCTAAATCAATTAGGAAGATTAATGGTCTAAATGAAAGAATAGTGATCGATTTAAGATGACTAAAATGAATAAATGTCAAATTAAGGAACATGCATGTAAAATTCCTAAAACTTGTAAAAAAACATGGGATTAAAATGAAGAAGACAAGTGTCTTCTACACTTTACACTCGGAAACAACATGATCACAAAGATGACACCATATTGTCATCTTCTTCAATTGGATATGTTTTACCCAAATGGAAGAGAGAAATTTTAGAGAGAGGGGAAGAAAAAAAATCAGCCAAGGAAATCTAGATTTAAGCTTGAATTCAAACTAGAGAAGGTTGTCTTGCAAAGCAAAGTAAGCTTCCACCCTTCTTTTCCATTTGAATGGCATGAACTTAGGGACTAGATTGAATTGAAATTTCAAATGGTTGATGTTAGTAGTAGATAACCTTTGTTTAAAACTTGAATGATGCTGGAATTGATGTTTTGGCTATGAAAATGGAATATTGAACAATAGGTACTATGTTAGAAATATACAAACATTATGTAAACATGATCTAGGAGGTGACCGAATATGATTGGTGGTTAAGTTGAGATAATTTGTGTATTAAATCGAATAAGGGAAGTGATTATCAAGAGAGTATCAAATTGAAATCATGTAAAATGAATTAACGATGCATTGAATAGGTTAAATTGATGGTAGAATGGAAGAAATCGAATTGATTGTGAAACTAGTCACCTAGATGGCGTAATTGGCATATAGGGACTATTTTGAGTAAATTGGTAAATTTGGGATTGAATTGAATATAATTAAGGTCTGGTAATGTTAGCTAAAAACAGGGGAAGACCTAGAATAAATGTTGAATAAGTTGTATGGCTCAATTAGTAAAGAATTGATAGCTTTTAAGTGATGAATTGACATGATAGTGAAATCTGGACTAATCTGTAAAATTGGTTAAATTATGGACTGAATTGGACTGTTTAGGGACCTATCCTAACTTGAAAGAACAGGGAAGGGTTAGATTGAATGACTGGATAATCGAATTGCATGAATTGTAGCTAAAATTGATTGTCTAAATATATAAATGGGCAGATTATTGAATAGGGGACTGTTCTGGAAAATCTGTAAATTTAAGGACTTAGATAAACAAATTAAGGACTAATCTGGACATGAAAAGTAAGGAGGAAAACAGGGGAAACTAAGGTAAAAAGAGACTGAATTGAACCTGTATGAATCATAGGTTAAATAGATCACTAAAGTGGACCTAGATACAATCTGGCAGTTTCAAAACGGTAAAATTGACCCGACTTTAACTAATAAACTGTATTCATCTATAAAGGATAAAAATATGAGCCATACATGGATGAATAGGTAAGTGGATTATCTTTCTAACGGTGTAAACTAATCTAAATTCCTACTTATAGATTAAAAGATTTAAACAGATTAGTAACTAGTGTGCAAACTGCCAGGCAGTGGCAGATTTGTTACTTGTAACAAATCAAGTGTTTGAATGCTTGTGTGAATTGAGTTCGGTATGGTTCTAATGCATGATTGTGTTATGTGAATGCTAGATTAAGATAATGGTTGAAAGAATGGATAGGTATCGGGATGTAAATGAGGAATCGGGTATCCCGTAACTTCAGGATACAAGGTTAGTGTAGCCTTACTTAGGGTTAGGACTTAGGTCCTAACCAATTGCAATTGTTACATAGTTGATATGGAATTGACATGAAATGAACCTAATTTCTATTTGGTAAATGTATAAGGGAAGGATGCTTAATTGGAAACTTGATGGTGGTTACATGTATGCGTGCTCTCTTGATAATCAATCGAATTATAGTGGAATGTACTTGCTTGGATTGTCTTGTTTGAGACTTGATATGTATACTCATGTGTGATTGAGTTGTTTCTGCCTTGGGTGTAAATTGACACTTGTTTGCGTGTGATAACTATTCGAATAATACTACACTATAATGAACTTGCTTGCTAAGTGATAAACATTTGATTGATAGTTTAATTGGTATTGCTTAATGCTTGAATCTTTGAATGCTTGATTGATGATGGTTCGAATGACTTGTTTGAAACTAGCATGCGTTCTTGAATTTACAATATGTAAGCATAAAATGTAAGAAATAACTACAAGTTTTAAAGTAAGATAAGACTTCTTATGCCATAAAATACTTCCCTAATGAAGATTGAAGATTTAAAAGGTTTAAGTTGCTTACAATGGAAGTCCTTGGATCAATGGCATGATGCATGGTATACTTGGGACTACGGTCCATGAGCCACGGCTCGGGGGGACGCCCCATTACATGTAATATGTTATTAGCGACAGTTGGAGGTAACGGGGGAGTTGTACGGGTGGCGACAGTTGGTTGGATAGTGAGAAGTTTAGGAAATCTCTTCGACCTTTATGGTCAAACACGGACCAATGTCATTCATGACCAATTGTGATCCAAGGTGAACTTGTTAAAAAGTTATGAACCATATTGAGAAATTGAATAAGCAATTGAAGAGAGAATCTCGAACACATGAATTATATCTTGAAAATACATAAATGATCCGACAAGAAATCTTGAATACTTGAATTGCTTGACTTGAATCCTTGAAATAACCAAATTGCTTGACATGTAATGTTTAATTCTTAACACGATTGGTACTTTGTGTACTCTAATATGTGGTGTAGCAGACACCTTCTTGTTCAAGTACTTTGTGTACTCTAATACGTGGTGTAGAAGACACCTTAACATGATTTGGTACTTGTGTACCTTAACACGTGACTCGATTACCTAGTCCTGCTAACTACCAAGGCAAAACAAATTTCTAAACTTGTAATAAGACATGATATATGGATAATAAATGAGAAAATTGATACATGCTATTGAGCTTCTAGTAAAATGCAAATATATGAATAAGATGAGATAGATACTATCTTGATTGGCTTATTGTTTGAAAGATAAATTACACTAGAAGTGACCCTATTCGAATAAGGGGATTTGTGGCCATTGTGCTCATTGTATGATTCTTGATATAATCTTGCTTGTTTGATTGCTTGAGTCTGAGATTGGCTAATTGCTTGATGAGTTGCTTATTTGCTTAAGGATTCATTCATTGCTTGATTGTTGTGGTGAAAATGCTTGAATTGATGATCTTGATTATGTGAAAAAGCTTATCATGGTTTTGATAATGGATGTTTGATGCAGACTTGTAAGTTAAATGAAATTGAATGTAATATTGACCTAGTTGTGTTTGAGTATTGCTTACTAGTCTTGCTTAACAATGAACTATTAGGTATCTTAAACCTAGCTCACTATTTGATTGGTATATGTTTGAATGGACATCATAGGTAATCAAGATTAGAATTTAAACAAGACTAAGTCTTGCCTTGTATGTATGCAACGTGATTGTTTATAAGGTTTCTTACTTGGTAAGTAAGTTGTTAAAAGAACTCTATGGTCTCAAATGTTGGTCTAATTCAACCGAAAAAGAAAGTGTCTAGTCTAATTGGAATCAAACTAATTAAGGTAGAATTAAGAACATGTTTGAACTGGAAATGGATAGAGTCTTTATATGATGATGGTATTCGAATGAATAGGTGAAATTGGGGTTGCCTATAGTAGCCTATGGATAACATGGTTAAGTGGTATTTAAAATGAGAATAAACCTTTTGAAATAAGCTGAAAATTATGAGCTTACAAGAATAGGATAATGAACTTAATAACTTGAGCTAGTTTATACTTAATTGATAAAATGTAATAAAAGGCTTCCTACTCGAATAACATGTTAGATACAAAGTTAGACTAACTTAAACTTGTAAGAAAAGGGTTATAAACTAAATACTATGTTAGAGTCATGTCCTAATGAATTAATAAGCTTAAAATGCAACCTAGTGTAATCTGCCCAGGAAATTCTGTTCTGGGCAGCAATTTCGAAAAATCACCATAAATTATGTAGGTCGAATTAAGGGCTTAAATTTATATGGAATGAACCTTAGTATGTCTATTTTCATTAGGAGAAAACATAATTGAATTCTGATTTGAGAGCTGGAATTTGGAAATGAAAACCTCTAGACAGTGCAAACTATCCAGAAATGTAATTGCCCTATCTTTGAACTAAAAACTGTATTAATTGGAAAAGCATTAAAATGAAAGGTCTAAACGTTTGTAAAGAGGGCTAAATAAGCTTTCTAACGATATAAATGGTTTGAAATTCTGACGTACCGAATGAAAGTTATAAGTATTTAAGTGACTAGTGCTTATGTTGGCTGGCAGCAGCAGTATTGGTATCCTAGACAGTTTGTGAACTATTTTGAAAATAGTTTTGGGACAGTGGTTATTGCCCTGTTATACATGAATGAAAGTGTACTCTTGATCTTGTTAATGAAATGGCTAATCAATGGAATTAAATGATGAAAATGAATGCTTGGATTGTTTATCCCTTGAGAAATAAGATACATGAAAATGATTCTTCCTCTTGTTTGAATGAAAATGATTATACGCGTGCTTGATTAGTCTTGTTCTTGTATGAGTTGTTTCTTGATTGATTCATGGTGGTAATCTATGAATTGAGTTTCTTGATTGAATAACATGCATGCTTAATTTTGCTTGGATAAAACTAGCTAAATCTTTTAAGATTGTCTAAAGCCTAGATAGGTGTTTCTTGAAATAAAGGACACATAACTTGACAAATTGAAAATCTTGCTAGACTTTAGGTGCTACCTCACTAAGTACAATCTTGTACTTATCACTCTTGTTTGCATTCTTCCCAAACCTCAGGTAAAAGCCATCCCAACCAGTACCTTGATATTGAAGTCAGCTTTCTTGGGTTCGAAGTAAGGCATGCAAAGCTTGAAGTTTGACTTTGTATTTTACTTCGATGTACTCCTAGATGGTGGCCTTAGATTGTGTCTAGCATTGATAGACCATGCATTTGGCTTATATGTATAAAGTGTGTATATTGAACTTGTTAAAGTCTTGTAATGAAATGGTACTTTGGATTTGTAATTAAATATATGTAAATAGTAACCTTTTGTGAACTCTTTGGTTATGGCTATTGAATGAATGAATTATACTTTGCATACGATCTTGTTATGATTGAGTATGGTTTTGAAATTAAGAAATTGAACTTGCTAGATTGATGATGTATCAAGCTACTTTAGGTAAAACCCTAATCAAATGAATTATGAGTTACACGTCTTCTTACCAAAATCACTTACATACTTTATAAGTCTAGATATTGTTAAGTGAATAGGACATATGAAATCAATGAACCTAAAGGTCTAAAAGTTGCGCATAATGGGTAGAGAATAGTAGTGAATATGAACTTAATTGATGTTAAGAATTCAAACGTATAAGATGTTCATGCTAATAGCTAAGATTAATAGATAACAAGATTTATTGTATTGGGCCTAACCGAATGGTGTTGAATGATAGTTGTATAAGAGTAATTCGAATGAATCTAATTGGTACGAATGTTGCTCATATATGTAAGATTATATTGAGAACTTGATTCTAGATAACGAATGAAATAGAATGTTAATAGGTAAAGAATGAAACTAGCTAAATGAATGAATTAATTAATGGGTAGTGCTCGAATAGTGGCTTATTCCTTAAGTAAATGAGTGAGTTTGATTCTAGTGGTTGAATGAACTAAATTGCCTATAGGTAATATATTAAGCTAAATTAAATGAAAAAAATTTATTTGGCCCTGAATTTCACGATTGTCTCGTCATGTTTTCTCGTCGTAACGCTTCTCGCTCCTAACCCAGGCGATGGGTGTTACAATTCTTGCATCTACAATGTAGCTTGCACTGAGAGTGTGACATTTTCACACCGATCAGTGCTCAACCACTAAGCTAAAACCTATTACTTGCTTTGAGTAGCAACAATATATTATATATGCTATACTTTTATATATGATTCCCAGGCCATTGCCCTTATCTTCTTCTCTGGTTTCATTCCTTGTTCCTTCTTTTAGTATTTCCTTTTGGATAATTTCCTAGAAAATCAATTTTTTCTCATATCATAGTATATTATTAGTACCGGTTAATAGGTTTTTTGTAACACCTTATTCCCGTATTCGATTACCGAATATGAGTCGGGAGATATCAATATGATTTTTATTCAAAAATTCTATAAATTTAAAACATTTTAAAATATTTATATCGACTAATACACAAAATCGGAGCTCCTTTACTTAAAAAAATAAATTTGACTGTTCGAAAAATATCGGACGTTGAACTAAAATAGACAAAATTATCCCATTTATACATGCCACTGAAATAAATTAAAAAACCTCAAGTAGGATGTCATTACTGCAACAACTTGATGAAAATTTCTGAACTTGATACAACTCTTTGCTTCGTCCAATGATTCAAACCACCTACGTGTGCACAATCAAACACACACTAAGTACGAACTTAGTGAGACAATAAACGAAGTTAATAACAATAATTTAAACTTATTCGACTTCATGGCTACATTTATATAACATGATACATGCCAATACATCAACTTTTATATTGCATTAGTAATGATTTACTACATGCTAATGACATTAGACTTTCATGCTTGTCCATTTGTCATAATATGTCATCTATGCATGAATGCATGAATAAATATAGCATGATATAAACTAATGAATATGCTTGTTCAATTCCTTTAATATTATATCAATACTTACCAATATACTTTTCATTTATTCCAAAAGCTCATAAGCTTATTCACCTTCTTATCATTTATTAACCAATAAACCATAGCCCAAATATAAGCCTATGAGAACCATGGGTACACGAGTCAAATATGCACCGAAGTGCTAATACACATAAGGTCGTGCCCACCATAATACACATAAGGTCATGCCCACCGTATACACTAAGCGTTCTTTATATACACTATAGGGCTAAACCGAATATGCAGCCTGCTGTTGGACTCTATGGCATGCCAACTATACCACTGTCCCTCAAAGACATACATGGGCATATAGTCTATATTTATTTCATCCATGGCAATGTATATAAACATAATTCAACATTGGGCAGTTCATACTCGAAATAACATTTCTAACTTATGTATGTAAATAATTAAATTATCAATGCATTTTAAATTCCAATCTTGACATATTTATAATATGTCAATCATATGCTCAATGAAATAAATATAATGACAATAAAATTCGGGTAGGCTCATCTCAAGCCATCCCAATGATGTATAAACATCAATGTATCATGATATGTATGGAATTGCACTCACCTTGACACTTCTTATCCTAAACTAAATTGAATAACTTAAGAGAACTTCAAGTTTGGTCATTTTCTTTATCTACTGAATTTTCGAGTTCTCGTCTTTACTGGAGTGCTTTGCATTCATTCCTTACATGCATAATTAATAATACCAATAAGACGTTCATTTTATAATATGTCAGTTTGCGCTACCTTCAAAGAAATATTTCTATAAAACAATCTACAACTCGGAATTCAATTACGTTTGTTCTAACAGAAACTAGATTCGATAAGCTTTTCAACTATATAAATGTATAGAACAAATTCAACTCGTACAACTTATGACGAATTTTTTAAGTTGAATTCCAGTGCTAAAATTTGGAGCTGACTGCTCTCTGTTTCCTGACCTTTCATCACTTAAAAATTCACATATTTTGATATACAAATCAAAATCAATCATTGTTTGTTTTAAACGAAACTAGACTGAACCATGAATACCATGATATATGGCTCAATTTCTAATTATTTTTTTAGAATTTATGGTGAATTTCCAAACTCACTGTCACATACTAAAATTTCTGGGCATATTCATAAATTTGATCTTTAACATCCTTTAACCATTCCTACACTTCAAATTAACCTTCAATTACATTATTCCAACATTTTCTTTTCATGACAAACTCCAAATTCAACTTGAATCCAATAACCCTAAATTAACCTTGACTTGCCAAAATTAGGGGTTTTACTTTATACTTGAAATCAAGCTTGAATCAAGCTTAGAAAAACTAATTAAACACTAATCCTTCAACATCAAACCACAAATAAAATTATATCCGTAAACCCTAAACGTTAATCCTTCAACTTCATGAGCATAGCTTAACCAATCCATGAAATTTTTATACCAAATAATAGAGAATTCAAAGAGGATCAACTTTGCATTTCATAACCAAACCCTAAATCCAAGCCATTTTGGGAGAAAAATCAAAAATTGAAATTCTTACCTTTGCTCTTTGAACCTCACGTACATGAAGAAGAATGGAAGACTTGTCTTCTATTTTTTCTTTGATCAATTCATGCCACTTGTTATCTTTTATTTCCATAAATAATAAAAATATCTTCTTAATAGTAAAATGACTATTTTACCCTTGAATCCAAAGCTCCACATTATGCCACATGTCACTTTTCTTCATCCAATGGACTACATTTAATCTTGAATTAGTAGTTTACCAATTTTCCCTTGAACTATATCAATTTCCAATTTTTCCCTTGAAACAAACTTAAATTCCAATCTTGTCCCTTGATCCAATGGCTAGGATTTAACATGGAAAAATTATCTTAATCCAATGATCCATATTAATTCTAACATTATAACCATGTGTATTGACATTCTTACCATTCCATCCAATGGCTAATATTACTTTCTTGAATTTATATTCGATCCATTAATTCCAAAAATTTCTAGAAACTTTGTCGAATAATTTCATTAAAATCAAAATTCTGGATTAATTTAAAAACCTCGTTTCCAACCACTTTTCAAAATTTTCACTTTAGCCACAAAACTTGCATTTTATTCATTTTGGTCACTAACCAAACTTTGAGGTATTACAATTCTCTCCTTAAGAAAATTCTTCCTTGAATTTTAGCACATACATGTTATTTCTCTAATTAGCCTCACATATGGCTTCTACCACTTTGTGATTCTTTCAAGAATCTTTACTATCAAAATCTCTTTTATTTCTCAATTCTTTGACTTCATAAGCCATGATCTTTGTCGGTTCCTCTTCATAAGTGATATTTAATTGAATCTCAACCCTTTTATGGTATTATGATATGTGAAGAATCAAATTAACACTTCAAAAGCATCGACATATAGAAGACACCATGGATTTTGATTCTTTTTCAGAACCTAAAATAGGTCAATGAATCTTAGGCTAAGCTTTACTTTTCGTCCGAACCATAACATCTTCCAATGTGAAACTTTTAAGGAATACTTTATTCTTAACTTCATATTAATTATATTTTCTTTTAAGATCAGCATATAATTTCCATCATTCTAAAAAAAATCTAAGATTGCTTCGAACAGTTCTTACATTATTCTCCGCATCCTAAACTGAATCAGGTCCAATAACCTTTTAGTTCTCTTTATAACTCATTATCATCGGGATATAAATTATCCCTTGATAATATGAACATCCTTTAGACTTAGCATCGAAATCTTTAATTTTTCCTTTTCACCTTACTGAATTCTTTCCAAACATATCTTATCTTTCATCTGTAAATCTTTGATCCGATTTGTCAAAGTAGACTTGAGCTGAAGCTGTGTAATCAATACACTATTTTCTTTCAAAGATAATTGAGTATTTAATGCTTATAAGGTAAAGAATGATTTTTGGCTAAATACATCAGCTACTACTTTATCTTATTAAATTAATACACATCCCAACCTATTATGGGACATATCATTAAATAACATAGAATCCTTATTAACTTCAGACTGTATTAGTACTAGTGCTATCATCTTAACTTTCTTAGGATCTATTCAGATCTTCTTTGTTGAGACAATGTAACCTGAAAATGCAACTTGAATTAATCAAATTTACATTTGATAATTTTGCATAAAACTTAAAGTTTTATACATTTTTAGACCGTTGAATGAAAATAAATAAATAAATAATATTAACAACAAACATATGAAGAATACCACTTGAAAAGAAATAATCTTAGTAATTTATTATAATATAACAATCGTCTAAAAATAACATAAAAGTAATTGAGTTTTACTCGCTAGGAATAAAGCCCAAATGCTACCCACCCAATACTGGATCTGGATTGATACACACAGAAGCCGCCATTGCCGCCATTGTTAAAAGCTCGGTTTTCTTAATTCGCACTTTACCTAGCCACTGAAAAAGGCTACGTTCATCTTTCTGCGGGTGCACTAATCAAAAAAGTCTCCATCAACTCTCTCTTCCAGTCAGGTTCCTGTGTTTGCATGCTTTGTCATTTTTTCCCATTTTTTGTTCTGTTTTGGGAGAAACTATGTTTATATTGAGTTTGAAGGGTCAAGCTTAAGGATTGGAAATTCTGAGCTCGTGGGTTTATTGGATTTAGGGTTTCTGGGCAGTGAATTAGGAACTTAATGAATCACGGTTATTGGATTTAGGGTTGTTGTGCAGTGAATGAGGAACCTAAATAATCATGGGTTATTGGATTTAGGGTTTTTGGGCAGTGAATTAAGAACTTATTTAACTAGGGTTTATAAGATTTAGGGTTTGGATAGTGAATTAAGAACTTAATTAATTAGGGTTTGTAGGATTTAGGGTTGTGGGCAGTGAATTAGGAACTTAAGTAATCATATTTCTATTCATTGACAAAATTGTATCTGATCTTTCGAAGCCAAAATTCCCTTACTGTCATTTGAGGCTCAGATCAAAAGCTTCGCCAAACTGAAGGCCTTTTGGCCAAACTCTGTTTTCCGTCGTGTTTATGCTTAATATGTTGTAGGAAAACTGAGCCTTTTAAGGTTTTTGTTCTGGGGCATTGATTTTAATTTGACTTCTTAGGGTTGCTAAATTGCTAAATTCCTATAATTAGCTACTCTTTTACTGTTACATTTAGTGAAATGACTCTGTTTTTGGGATATGTTCTGATTACAGTTCATATTGAAGCAGAACGAACTTTATCAAGAGCAGCAAAAATGTCGAAAAAAGGTTTGATGGAGCAAGACTTGAGTAAATTGGATGTAACTAAGTTGCATCCACTCTCCCCTGAAGTCATATCTCGCCAGGCTACTATAAATATTGGTAACGCTTGAATTCCTTTGTGATCCAACTACTTGTAGCCTTAGTTTTAAAAGGCGCGGGGCGTGCGAGGCACTGGAAAAAACGCATCCGAAGGCTGAGGCAAAGCAATGTACAAGAGGCGCGCGCCTCTGAGTGCTTTCGCCTGAGGCGTGAGGCGCGCGAGGCGACCCCTCTTACCCTTGAGGCGTTTAAAAAAAAACAGGTGCTTTATCCTTTTAAAACTAAGCCTTAACCCTAGCCAGCCTCCCCCAAATTCACGATAAACACACAAAGAAGAATTGTTGGGAGAAAATTAGGAATCTACTTCTCTTTTGATCCATTTGACCTCTCCTTAGATTGTTTCCTCAGAGATTGTTGGGGGGAAATTGGGAATCTCCTTTTTTAGAACTTTCACACTCTCTTCTTTATTTATTATGCTTTTCAATTTCCCATTCACTCTTTTCTTTTCTCTTCTTTTCAATTCCCCAAATTGTAAATTTGTGGTGAGGAAATTTAATCAACTTTACTGGAAATTATGTTAAACATAATTATGTTAGAGGCTTTAATTCACGTTAGAGGCTTGGAAATTTAATCACTGTAAGAGGGTTGGAGATTTAATTCATGCTATTTTGTTTCAATTTTGAGTAGTATTCCATCATATATTATTGTTGCTCAATTTAATCATACTGTTATTTGAACTATGCTTGGTTGCTTTCTTATATCAATTTGTTTAATTTGAGAGTACAAATTTAAGTAAAAAACATTTTTATCTTTTAGCATCTATAATATAACTATAATGTTTTTAAGTGCAAAATATGTTATATGGTTAATTTATAAATTTTAGGATAAAAGGGTGCCTCGCCTACGAAAGGCGAGCGCCTTCTCCTCGCGCCTCGGCTCTAGGGACCTTTTGCGCCGCGCGCCTTTTAAAACCAAGCTTGTAGCATGTATCATTACAATGCAATCTCCTAGTTGTTATTTCCAGGGCCTTTATTGATCAATTTTGATTCGAAATTCGATTTATCAGGCACCATAGGGCATGTCGCACATGGGAAGTCAACAGTTGTGAAAGCAATATCTGGAGTTCAGGTGATATATTTTTAGTGGGTGATACTAAAGTAGGATATGATAACTTTCCTTTTGAGAGTTTGCTTAGTAGTTTGTGCCTTTTGTATGGTGACTCGCTGACTACTGTCGCCGTTGAATTTAAACATAACACTTAGCTTGTGCCTTTGCTGTAGACTGTTCGTTTTAAGAACGAATTGGAGCGTAATATTACTATAAAGCTTGGATATGCAAATGCAAAGATATACAAATGTGAAGATGAACGATGCCCACGTCCTATGTGCTACAAGTAGGTTGATATCTGGCTATTGTTTTCTTAGTCAATTTAATGCAATGTTTAAAAAACTGGATTGGATTGACCAGTTGAACTGGAAATAGATGGCCCATTTGGTTCAGTATATACCATCAAATTGCTTCGCTTTTGAACCTGCTAAACATCAGTTGCATTGGTAAAAAATCCAGCAAAGAAACGGTTCGAAAAAACTGGTTTTAAACCTTCTTTTATTTTTAATAAATAATTATTTTATGTGATTACATGATATTTTGTACCATTTAATCAAATAAATACTTTTATTTAGTATTTATTATACTTCGTATTTATTTAATATTAAAATATTGTTTTTAGTACAACCAACCGGTTGAACCGGTAACTGGATGCCTTACCTGTTTTGATTGGTCTGTTTTTTAACATTTATTTAATGATCATTACTAATAACTGCAACTGGTCTGTTTTTTTGTTAGGGCATATGGAAGCGGAAAGGAGGATAGTCCTCTTTGTGATGTGTCTGGCTTTGAAAATTGTAGGATGAAGTTGCTGAGACATGTGTCTTTTGTAGATTGCCCAGTAAGGTCCTATGTGATACTCTTTAGGGATAGTTTTTAAGTTTCTCAGAGTCCCTCGTTTGATCAGTCACTCTTGCTTCAGTGCTATAAAAGGGATTGACATATTTCTTTATAGATTTATATATGCTTTTTATTATGTTGCATTTGGATTTATGTTTTATCTTCAATTTTTCAACCAGGGTCATGATATTCTCATGGCTACTATGCTTAACGGAGCAGCAATCATGGATGGTGCATTACTTCTCATTGCTGCTAATGAAAGCTGTCCGCAGCCTCAAACATCTGAGCATCTGGCTGCTGTTGAAATCATGCGACTCCAGCATATTATAATTCTTCAAAACAAGGTTGATCTTATTCAAGAGAATGTTGCCATCAATCAACATGAAGCAATACAGAAATTTATTCAGGTTATTTTATATAGATTTTTTTCTACAAAAACAGATGGATATTTATTGTTTTTATTCTGAATCTTTTGCTCAAAATAATCCACTGCAGGGTACGGTTGCTGATGGTGCAGCAGTGGTACCAATTTCTGCACAACTAAAATATAATATTGATGTTGTGTGTGAGTACATTGTTAAGAAGATCCCTATTCCCGAGCGGAACTTTGTGTCGCCCCCTAACATGATTGTTATCCGATCATTTGATGTCAATAAGCCAGGATTTGAGGTTGATGAGATTAAAGGTGGTGTTGCTGGTGGAAGTATACTTAGGGTATGTCTTTATCCAGAATGTTGGTCAATATTATTTCCGTTTTTCAGGCTTTGGTTTTGAATTCATGGTTTTTTTGTTAATGTTTGTTTGTTTGTTTCAGGGTGTTTTGAAGGTGAACCAATTTATTGAAGTTCGTCCTGGGATTGTTGTTAAGGATGAAAGTGGAAACATCAAATGCACACCCATATATTCCAGAATAGTCTCATTGTATGCTGAACAAAATGAGCTACAATATGCTGTTCCGGGAGGTCTAATCGGTGTTGGAACAACTATGGATCCAACTTTGACACGTGCAGATAGGTTGGTAGGTCAAGTCCTTGGAGAGGTTGGGTCACTCCCAGAAGTTTATGTCCAGCTCGAGGTAGGTGCTAAATTTCCCTAGCAGGATGTTAATTTGACTTAAATTTTCATGAAATATCTATTTTCAACTTATATTTGGACATGGGATGCGGATATGGCCCTCCAAATATATAGAAAAGCTATAAAAACATGAATCTCGAGTAACATAGGTTGTTTCATGGGAGAACTATGAAAAATGCTGCCTACTGTCATCTTCCGGATCATTGTTTGTTCTAATTGTGCAGGTAAACTTCTTCCTTCTCCGAAGGCTTCTTGGTGTTAGGACGAAGGGCTCAGAGAGGCAAGGAAAGGTGTCGAAGCTGGCCAAGGGAGAGATCTTAATGTTGAATATCGGGTCTATGTCAACTGGTGCTCGAGTCATAGCTGTGAAGAATGATTTGGCAAAGCTGCAACTCACGTCCCCTGTATGCACCAGCAAGGGAGAGAAGATTGCACTAAGCAGGCGTGTTGAGAAGCATTGGCGTCTGATCGGATGGGGCCAAATCCAAGCTGGAACAACCCTTGAGGTTCCGCCCTGCCCTCTTTGAGCACTGATAAACAGGTGAAGAGAAAGCAAAGTCGATTTTTGGGTTGAAAATGTGGGAAGGTAGACAATATCTTGGTACTATTTTTGTGAGGTGGAGAAGAAAACATTGTTTGGATAATTTGATAACTGTGCAATAACTTGATTGTTACATGCATTGGCGTCTTCTAAACTATGATGCTGAAACTTAAAACTTTTACTAGGCTGTGTGTTTCTTCTTTGATAAAATCGCTTGGAGCTTGAAACGATAATACAGAGTGAGATAATTAACAATCAAAAGTCGAAACATATTTTTATCAACGGATTTCATATAAATATAAGCAATTCATTTCTTGAATTTAGAAGGTATTCATATAAATCGTGTAAAAGTAGGATACGGTAATAATTACTATGATTTATAATATGGGTAAAATTTTGATATACAGGCTGTGTAAAATTAATTTCACACAAGCCTGTGTATTTACACTATAAAAACTCAAACTTAATCCTAACTCTAAAAACATAAACCCTAAATCTTAAACCCTATACACTAAATTTTAAACACTAACCTTAAATTCTAAACCATACAACCTAAACCCCTAAATTTTAAACCCTAAACTAAAACTCGAACCCCTAAAACTAAAAGACATGTGTAAATTAAAGTTTACACGGTCTGTGTATCAAACTTTTTTCCAATTAATATTTACCTTAAATACATTAAAAGAAACATAAATATATTATGATTTATAATATTTACCTTAAATACATTAAAAGAAACATAAATATATTAAAAATAGTGTAATACTTATTTTTTTTGTCTTGGTTTAGCCCATTATAAATATTAAACCTATTACTCATATTCAATTAATACCTGTACCCAATATCCATAATTCAAATACAATTACCCTTACCCAATTACAAATGACCCAATCAAGCCCATTTGCCTAAATACCCAATACCCAGATCCAATACCCAATACATGACCTAAACTTAAAAAAAAAATTAACCCTAGCCACCCCAAACTAAACCCTAGTGTAATCACTCATTTTTATCTGGTTTGTAAATATCATGTTAATATATTAGATTAATAATTAATATATTATTATTGCATGTATACATATTATATTATATGTTTATTATATACGTGATTAATGTACGTAAAATGTGTGTGGGTGCATGTATATTATATATTATGTATGTGTACATATTAACAATTAATATGGTGTATGTGTGTCGTACGTATGTTCGCATGTCACGTATGCTTTAATAGTTTGTATATGTACTAAGGTGTGCTTGGTTATATTAATTATGTATGAATAAAAATACACACACACACACACATATATATATATATATATATGCTTGTGTGTATGTGATGTATATGTTAGTTTGCATGTATGTGTGTATGTATGTTCGTATGGTTATCAGTATTATTATTATTATTATTGTTATCATTATTAGTGTTGGACTAAATTAAAATTAAATCCAAATAAATAAATATATTAAAACTCAAATATGAAGTCCACAGTCCAAGTTTACAAGCCCAAAATTGTGAAATTACATGGCCCATTTTCGGCTTGAACCAGACTAAACTAAACCCTAAAAATATCTAACCTTAATCTCCCTTTATGCACAACCAACCAAGGGCCATTAGATTAAATCTTGATCCAACGGTCACGATTGAAGGAAGACGCCCCTCCAGCTGGTCGTGTTGATACACGCGCGGGCTCTTGGTCTCACCACGCGCGCGTGCGTAGCACGCGCAAGACCATCCAGTTTCCAAGGCACCACATGTCATCATCTCGGGCCACCTCGTTGTTCCAAGTTCGCATCTGGGCCGTCCGTGCATCAAGCCATCTCAGCCGTTGGATCAGATCTGATCCAACGGACGGGAACACGTCTGACCGAAAGAACTGCTCTACCGCTGCCGCCGTACGCTCGCGCCTCACCGGCTCACCAAACTATACATGAAAGATCATAAAAATACAAGTCAGAATCACACAGAAAATCATTTCATTTTTTGTCTAATATTGTAAGCAAACAAAAAAAAAAGCAGACTATATATCACATGTAAGGAACCATTTTGTACTCAGTCTTGAGATTCGAAATAAGAACAAAAAATCCAGTGGTAATATCTTCCTTTTTCATGCATGCATAGACCAAAACAGTAAGGGGATCTAGGTTTTTAGTTCAAAACAAAGGGTGTGAGGGGTTGTTGGTGTCTTTTTTGGCGACCAGAGGCTGTGGTCTAGGACGGTTTGAGGTGGCCTCAAGGCCGAGCCTCGCCCGAGACCACCTGAGCACGGCGGCCGAAAGGGGGTTTTGTATTTTTGAGGCGGTCGTTCTGGAAATAAAATGAGGAGAGGGGAGAGTTTTTTAGGGGTTAAAAATGATAGGAAAAAGTGAAAATGGGGACTGATTAGGTTATTAAATAGGCAAATAACAAAAAATAATTGGTTTAATAGCATCATAAGGACCTCCGTCTTTTCTGTATTTTTGTTTCGGGCTTGCCGCATGGTCAAATTGCAAGTCTAGCCCTCCTTTCTTTTTGTTTTCTTTCAATTTCACCCCCAAATTAAACGAATTTGTTTTTTTAATGGTGAAATCACGCCCTTAGTCCTTACGCGTTTTGACATTTTTTATTTCGAGTCTGCCCCCTGGTTTTATTACAGTTTTAGTCCCTGAAAGTTTTGTCCAGTTTGTAATCTAGTCCCTAAATGCCCCTTTTTATTATTTAGGTTCTAGCTTTTTGTTTTTCTTCTATTTCATTTCAGTACTTTATTTTATGTTCTTTTTTATTTTAAATAGCCATGTTTTAATTTTTTTCTTGTGTTAGCATGATTTGTGATGTTCTTCATAAATAATTTTGTTGCCTCTTTATACCATGTTCATTAATGTTTTTATGTGTATTATCATGTTATCATGTCATTTAGTTTGTTTATTCATGTTATATATATGTTTCAGCATGTTTATGTTATTCTTCATGTTTTATTTTATATGTTGTTTTTTTAGTATGTGTATTTATATTTTTATGAGTATTACCATGCTAATATGTCATAGTCTAAGGTTGTCCATGGTGTATGTATATTTTGTAGCATGTGTATTATGGTCATTTTGCATTTTAGGTTACATGTTAGTGTGGTGGTAAATTTGTTATATGTTAATATCATGATATGTTTATAATATGTATGCATGTAATTTGTCTCACATGATAAAGTTTAACTGTAATATTGTGGTGGTGGTGTTTTGTTAATTTAGTATCATATCATATATACATATGTCTTGCATATGTTGTATTTGTGGTTTTTTTATATATGTGTCTAGGCATGTTATAGTTAGTTAATTTAATCTTTAGAAGCATGTTTTTTTTTTTGCTTTTTACCACGTTTATATGTTTATGTTTATGTTTATATTTATGTTTAGTTTTGACTCTTTGTAACATGTCCTTTTTTATGATCATGCATTTTATATCATGTTAATTTAGATATGTTTTTAATATATTTGCTAAGGTTTCATAATGGATATTTTTTTTGTCAATGCGGTGCCCTTTTATTCGAGCGTAAACATGGCTAGTATCAAGCGCAGTGATGGTGGTCTATCGGTTTACTCTCGAATAACGGGGCCCTTAAAATTTACTCGCACTTATAACCAAATCTTAATTTAATCGTCACTTTTATCCGGAAAGTTTAATATGAATAAAGTGATAATTATTAAAGTACCAATTTTGGGCGGTGTGGGGGTGCTAATCCTTCCCCATCCGTAACCGACTCCCGAACCCAACACTTTTAAAATCTTTGGGTTTATGGTGTCCGGCCTACCTTAGTGGCCGGTGGCGACTCTATTTTTAATAAAACACGGTTTTTCTAAAATCCCGCGGAAGACATTATTTCTAAATAGCTGAAATACCCTTAAACACAGTAAAACCCTTTTTTAGCGAACACCCCTAAGAAAATATCGCTACAGATGGCGACTGCACTGGGGACTAATTTTTGGTTTTTCAAAAAACAAAAGAGAGTCGAGCTTTTTAAATAATTACTGCTTTATAAATATCAAAAGTTTCGGATTAAAGTGACTATTAAATTAACATTCGGTTGTAATTGCGCGTTTATTTTAACGCGTTTAAAATTTGGCATATAAACCCGTCCTTTTTAAGTGGGGGGAGGAACGCTAGTGCTTTCGTAAGGATATCGTTCCTCCGTATGGGCCTAGCAAAGTGCCTTCGGGGCTCGAGTACCTTATGCTTTCGTAAGGATATCGTTCCTTCGTATGGGCATAAGTGGATGGGTCCCCCTGAATTGAACCCGGTTGAAAGGAGCATATAATAGGTGATGATTGGGGGCCTTACTACCCTTAGTAGGGGACAACAAGGACAATTCGGGTACCTCCTAGCACCAACACTACATGTAGAGAACATAAAAAACCCACCATTTTAGAGCCATGCGGATAACCTAGGTGTTTTAGAAAAATATGTAAATAGGATTGTTTTGTTTGTTTATCTTATTTAACTTGTCCTTTATTTATGTATTTACTTATTTTATCCGGTACTGACTCATTTTCTTTTTGTTTTGCTTTTTGCATACATCATTGCATCTGCATTACATAAAGGTACTAGATCAAGTGGTTTGCCCGATCAGAAAATCTTTCATCATGGAAAAAATGTATCTTAAGAAGGGCGACCTCAACTCAGCTGTCAGGCATTGTCAGAAGTCAATCAGAGGAACTAAGGTAATAGTTTGCTGAGTGAGCGCATAGTGCAAGGGTATACTTACATGAGCCTCCAACATAATGACTTATGGGATCTTACAAGGATTTGGGAAGGATGGGATCGAAGACTACAAGACTTATTCTGTGATAGTTAGGGCGACATAGCACAGTTGATGTATGTCCGAGTCAACCAGCCTTTACTCCGAGCCATCTTCCAGTTCTGGAATCCCGCTTTTTGTTGCTTTACTTTCAATATGCAAGATATGATGCCTACGGTAGAGGAATACACAGCCCTACTTAATCAGAAGAATGTCCAAAAATATTGGATCTATGCAAAGCAGCCAAGGAACCAAAATTACCCTTTGAAGCTCAAAACTTTTGCCGGGATGAGTGACGATTGGGTTAACGGCCTGATTCAAAATCGAGGAGACAGCCTAGCCTTTGCTTGAGAGAGTATTCGAGACATCATACCCGCACACCCAGATGAGGGGAAGAAGATGGACTTGTTCGCCTTAGGGATATATGGTTTGGTCATCTTTCTGAGGGTTCTCGGAAACATCGATGTAGCCATCCTAGACCTAGTTGAGGGTATGAAGCGGAAGGCGAATCCAGTACCGATAATCTTAACCAAAACTTTCATCTCTTTGAATGCAAGCTGGAAGCATGAAGAGGGACGTTTTAGAGGGTGTGCACAGTTACTACAGGTTTGGATTTAGAGTCATATATGGAAGACATCAACGAGGGTTTTTCCGGGAATATCATTCCGAGACTTTTCACCTTTGCGGGAGTACTTAGCGAAGGAATGGCGAGAAGACTTGAATAGGAAGAAATGGTCCCGGATCTTTAAGGACATTCAAGATGATGACATAGTGTGGGGAGTTCCTTGGCTCGGCAAGGTTAGTTACTTCTTATACAGCTACGGTGATTATGACTAGCTAATGATGTTAGGGCTACATGGTGGGATTGCTTATGCTCTGCTTTTGGTGTCCCGACAATTCAAATCGCGACAGTTTGTTCCTGTCACCGTCGGTTTAAGTCGAAGTGAGTTTTCTTTCAAGGGCGAGTTCAGGGCGAAGATTCAAACCATCATGAGAGCTTGGGATCACTGTTATCGGATAAGGGTAGAAGGAGATACCGAGTGCATGACCACCCTGGATTACGATCTTTGGAGGCGCCTGAGGGCTAACGACAAGATTCTAGAACCCGACCAAGGATCAACCATGTCACTTGAGGAACATATGAGGATAGTACCGTCCAAGGCCGACATTTTGCGAAATGAACTCAATGAGGTTAAGAAAAAGATTGAGGCTTTACAGACTCAGCATATGAGTGAGCTCTACAAGGCAAGTTTAGATGTCGACGAACGAGATGGGACCATTAGGCAACCGAAGAAGCTGAATGCAGATCTAAGTGAGAAAAATGCTCTTTATCAGAAAGATACTCTCCAACTCCAAGCAAAGGTACAAAATACCAGCCGAAGCCAATTCCTAGCCGTGGAGAAGGAAAGGATGAACGGTATACGTTTAGTTGAAGAAGA
This sequence comes from Hibiscus mutabilis, assembly GCA_019671005.1. NCBI lineage: Eukaryota > Viridiplantae > Streptophyta > Magnoliopsida > Malvales > Malvaceae > Hibiscus > Hibiscus mutabilis. The sequence continues at coordinate 17,651,317 of CM033732.1, forward strand.
ACGAGAGAAAGGCAAGCAAGCAATCGAGATGAGTTGGAAAGCTGCAAGCTAGCCATCAAAAGTGAAAGACGATCTTTTAGGGATGCCATTAATCAAGAGAAAGAAAGAGCTAGGCAAGAGAATGACAAAGGCAAGCAAGCAATCATCTGCGAAAGAGAGAACACTGTCGTTTGGAAGAGGAAATCCATGGGGAGCAGGAATAGACTACTAGAGATGCAAAACTTGTACAACGAAACTGTTCAAAGCCTGAGTCAGAACCAAGATCAGAATGCCAAGTTAGAAGGGAGGCTGACGGAGTTGGAGTAGTCCTTTTAGACCTATCGTCGGAGGAATGGCTTCATCGAACTACAAGAAAAGGAGCATGAAATTGGCATGTTACGAGCCCGCATTGAGTCACTCGAGGTAACCGTTTAGGATTACAAGGGGAGAATTAGGGTATTTGAAGAAGCTGTAGCAGGTGGGGACAATTATTGGCGGCGAAGACTTCGTGATGCCTCCCAGATGATTCGAGACAGAGACCGGTATTACATGACCATGATGGTGGAGATACAACGAGTTGCGGGATATGTGACGGATTTAGCTGTAGAAGCCAAAGCTCTTCGACCTTTCATAACTTCGGACATGAAAGAAGCTTCTAGGTTCATCAAGCTACTCAGGGCTATCGAAAAGTTAGGAGCTAGAGCTAGGGCTTATGTGTAGAACTCTACTTTACTATTTTGTAATCTGGACCCTTTAATTCCCATGAAAGTAGTTCAAAAGGGTGATTACTAGTGGAATCAGTACCTTTATTTGCATACATTCTTGCATCGCATCATGTTATTTGCATCATTATACATGCATTCATATTTCTTTGCAATAATATTGATAGTGTAAATATTGTGGCAGTGTGAAACTAAAAGATAAGCCGCAACCATTCCGCATCCATACTTTATTCGTTTCCAAAGTAAACTAATGGAGGACATAATAGTTAGTTTGGAAACACGTTTCGATGAAGCTAGACAGCACCTCAGCGACCAAATCGCTCAATCACAAGTTACGATATTATTCGAGTTAACCGCATTGCTGGAAAAAAAGTTATGGGAAAAAGGTTAAAGACGAAGTCACCTAGGAGAAGGTATCGCATCTCACAGCAAGGTTCAACCAACGACGCCAAGTCCGGCAAGAAGAGTAAACATTGACCCTATCGGGATACCTGCTAGTCTTTAGGCAAGGGCATCTAAAAACCAACCCATCGATACAAAGGCGTTCTACGAAAAGAGAGGTGCCAGTCTGAATTTGGTCGAGAAAATTAGAACGGAAATGGAAAAGAAATGAGAGGAAAGATTTCGTCTCATGGAAGAAAATTTTAGAGCACTGCAAGCCACAGATAAACCAGGGAATGAGGCTAGTGATCTGAGCCTGGTATCTGACCTTATTTTACCACAAAATTCAAAAGTCCAGAATTTGAAAAGTATGATGGAACTTCATGCCCTTCCGCGCATGTGACCATGTATTGCCGAAAGATGGCAGCCTTTATCAAGGACGAAAAGCTTTTAATCCATTGTTTCCAGGATTGTCTGACTGGAGCAGCACTCCGGTGGTACACCCAATTAAGCTGGGTAAACATCAAGTCTTGGAAGGATCTTTCAAAAGCATTCATTGAGTAGTATAAATATGTGACAGAAATGACCCCCAGCAGGATCATGTTAGAAAACATGGGACGGAAGTCCAATAAGAGTCTGCGACAATACGCCCAGAGGTGGCGAGAAGTGGCCGCTCAGATCCAACCACCAATTATTGAGCACGAGATTACGCCCCTATTCATGAATACTCTAAAGGGAACATTATTTGATCGCCTTATCAATAATACAACCCAGAGCTTTGCTGACTTGATCAAGACTGGGGAGTCTCTCAAACTGGCAATTAAGAGTGGCATGATTGACAGCGGGGATAACTCCCGAAAGTACAACAAGAAGAGAGAGAATGAGGTAAATACTACGAGTACTTACAATGCCCCAAAAAATTTACGGTCTCTCAGCCGCAAGCATCAACAGGGAAGGCTCAGAATCCAAGTCAAATAGAAGGGAGAGCTCTGAGAAAGGAACAAGAGAAAACAACCTTTACTCCATTACCAGTTTTGTACACCGAGCTTTATTCTCAGTTGTACAAAGATGACTTGGTCCGCCCATACTATGTTACTCCATTCAAACCTCCGTTTCCATCATGGTATGATCCCAATGCGAATTGCGATTATCATGGCGGTGCCCCCGGTCACTCCACAAAAAATTGCCTTGCATTTAAGAAACTTGTATAGAGTCTGATTATTTTTGGGGTATTAAAGTTTGAGGAACCGAATGTGGCCGCTAACCCGTTGCCTAATCACGGGAACCGCAGAGTGAACGCTATTGAGGAGTACTCTGCTAGGAAGGCCAAAGAAGATGTGTCAGAAATTAAGTCTCCTTTGCGGTGGGTGTTCCAACAATTATGCATGGCCCGCTTGATTGACAGGGGCATGATAGTGGTGCAGAAAGGATATGGAGATTATTGCGAGTTCTACCATGACGGGGGGCACGACATCCAACAATGTGAGGAATTCAGGAGATTAATTCAACAGCTGATGGACATAAAAAAGACAGTGTTCTTTGAGGAGGTTGCAGGAAGGAAGGGGTTAGATGTATGTGCGTCAGATAGCCCCAACATCAAGTATGGGATAGACAGACCCTTTGTCATCCCATCCAGACCAAAGAAAGCAAGTTGATCTCAATGAGAAGCTGTAGAGGTAGCCCCTAAAGTCATCATCTCAGAACCAGCCCCGTTTTCGTTCAAAGACATGCAGCAGACCCCTTGGAATTATGCCGCCAACGTGACTATATTAGAGCAGTCGAAACTTTGTGAAGATAATGAACAAATGGTAAGAGAGGAGCCAACACAGAAAGATGAACAAACAAAGGAAGGTGAAATTGTCAATGAAGTAGGCCACTTCATGAGGAGCGACAGGTGCTACTCTTCGGAAGCTTTGAAATCTGCTGAAGCTACAAAGGATAAGGGAGAAGGTACATCAACGGGTCCTGCAAAGATATTTGGCGAGGAGCCCCCTCCAAGGATTAATGAGCATGTAACTGAGACTCAGGCACGGGAATTTCTGAAGTTCCTGAGGTACAATGAATACAATGTAGTGGAACAGCTGCGAAAGCAACCAACAAGGATTACGGTGTTGGAGTTGCTTTTGAGTTCGGAAAAGCATCAGGGTGTATTATTAAAGGTGCTCAACCAAACATTTGTACCCGGTGACATTTCTGTATCTAAGTTGGACATAATAGTGGGGCATATCACCACATACAACTACATAACATTTAGAGATGACGAGATCCCGGAATGAGGTATAGGGTCTACCAAAGCTCTAAATATCACTACCCACTGCAAAGGGTATGTTTTGCTAGGAGTACTAATTGATAATGGGTCGGCATTAAACGTACTATCGATGGTGACTCTGTAAAAGCTACCGGTAGATGACTTCCACATGAAACCTTGTCATAACTCCGTAAGAGCCTTTGACGGTACTCAAAGGGGAGCGCTTGGAAAAATCAAAGTACCTTTGTTGATTGGGCCGACAGAGTACACAATTGATTTCGTGGTAATGGACATAAAGCCGAGCTACAGTTTTTTTATTGGGAAGACCATGGATTTAGTCTGCTGGAGCCATTCCCTCATCACTCCATCAGAAATTGAAATTTGTGATCGAAGGTAAGTTGGTCACTGTAGAGGCCGAGCAAGAAATCATCACCTCGGTAACGTCGGATGACCCCTACATCCAGAACGATAAAGATGTTGTGGAATGTTCTTTCTGAGCATTTGAAATTGTAAATGCTACATTTGTTGCGGAAGGTAGTCGGATCCCCTCCCCAGGTTATCCAATTGTACCAAGATGACCGTCTCTGAAACTTTGGGCCGAGGAGCCAAAACAGAAAGAGGGCTAGGAAGGAGATTGCAAGTAAGCCTATGACCCAAAAGTGTCATCACCAAGAAAGATCATTTTGGGATTGGCTATAAACTGAGTATTCAGCAGAGGAGAGGGGAATACAGAAAGAAAGAAGAACAAATGAGGGCTAGACTCAAAGAAGATAATGTTCCATGGAGACCGATGTATTTCCCTCATGTAAAAGATATTTTTGTCTTTGGAGGAATTGACCATACAGAACAGAGAGTACTGGAAGCAATTCGAGAAAATGACATACTTAACGAGGATGAGATGTTCAGTGAATTGCTTGAAGGGATGTCCATCAACATGATAGCTGAAGATGACAATAGAAGCAACTTGTTGACCAGCATCTGCCCTTGTTGTCCTGGGGGAAACTCTCAATAACTGGAGCTACATTGATCTACCTATAATCTTTAGGGCCAGATCAGAGTAATGATCCGAACTAACCCTTTTGTTTTTGCCCATGGGCAATAGGGATCTTTTGTATTGGGTATCTATGTTAACTTTTTGTTTGCAATGAAAGACTGTCTTCCTCGTTTTCTCAAATGGCAAACATTTCATTTACTTCATTTATTCATTTCTTACTCATATTCATTCACTTCATTTAAAGCCATTCTCTTCCCAATACTTTCGTTCTTATTTCATGCAGGGTTCCCATAATTAACTGTATGAATGATTCTGAATTCAATCCTGAGGTAGATTTCGAGTGCCCCGAGATCTTGGCAGAAATTGAAGAGGGGGACGACGAGGCAGAATGCGAGGTTCCTGAGGAGTTGGTAAGGATGATGGCCAATGAAGAAAAGCAAATCATTCCCCACCATGAAGAAACAAAAATTGTGAACTTGGGAACCGATGAGGAGAGAAAAGAAGTGAAAATGACTACATTTTCCTCAGAAACCAAATGCGAACTAATAGCCCTGCTCTAAGAGTTCAAGGACGTCTTTGCTTGGACTTATCAAGATATGCCGAGGTTTAACACAAACATAGTGGTGCACAAGCTGCCAACAAGGCCATAATGCAAACCAATCTAGCAAAAGCTCAGAAGAATGAGGACTGACATGCTGTTAAAAATCAGAGAAGAGGTGAAAAAACAATTTGATGCTAGCTTTCTAGAAGTTGCCAAATACCCTGAATGGATTACAAACATCGTACCGGTGCCAAAGAAGGATGGGAAGGTCCGCATATGTGTAGATTACAGGGATCTCAATCGAGCAAGCCCTAAAGACAATTTTCCTTTGCCACATATTGACACGTTGGTTGACAATACCGCGTGACACCTGTAATCACTCATTTTCATTTATAAATACATATTGCATGTATATTTTTTATATATGAATGTTAATAATATAAATATAAGGTAGTGTGTGCATGTATATTATAAGCTATGTATGTATACGTATTAATGGTGTATGTGTGTCGCGTATGTATCTATAGAGTACGAACGTATTTGTTTAATGTGTGTAGAGGTTATGTTAATTATGTGTATGATTATATATATATGTATGTTAGTATGTTACATTAATGTTTGCATGTGTATTCGCATGTTACACTTATATGGGTGTGCACGTGTACGTATATATGTAACGTCGTATTATTATTATTATTATTATTATTATTATTATTATTATTATTATTGGACTAATGTAAAATAAAATAAAATATAAAACCCAAATATTATAATAACAGTCCAAGTCCATATTATTACAAAATATATATGTAATTTACAAGGCCCATTTTCGGCCAGCCCAATCCCATCTAATTAACCCTAAAACCCTATATGATATCTAATATTATATTTTTTTGCAGCAGTTGAAGGAGGACCATTGGATCAAATTCAGAACCAACGGCCACGATCAGCCTTGGGAGAGCTGTCCAGCGCGTGAAACACACTTCCAGGACGTTCGGCTTCTCACTCGCGCGTGTCGTCATCTCCAGCAAACACCACGCATTTCAAGGCTCGATCTAGGCCGCACATTCCTCATGTAATCACAGCCGTTGGATCAGATCTAATCCAACGGCCGTGAGTAAATCCAGCCGAAGATGATGCTGCCACACTCTCTCCACGCCGGCACCACTCCGCCGTACCATCAGTCCAACCACCAGACGTGCAAAAGAGGCAAAAGAACAGATTATCAACAACCAAATCTCAGAAAGATAATCTTTTTATTATTATTAGATCTACAAAAAGGAAAAAAGAGCACATATGTAAGGGGGGTCGACCTTCTTTTGGACGGGGGTTTTTGTTTTTTTGGAACCAGATCTAAAAGTACACAAGAAATTCCAGAAAGGTAGTCTCCTTTTTTTTTCCTTTTTGCATGTTCATTCGAACCAAAAACAATACCAAATATAAACAAAAAAGGGAAGAGTATACCTTTTAGGCTTCGGCCGGTTACCTTGTACGGTGGCCGAGACTAGGATCTCCGATGAAAGATCCTCACGCATCTATCTCTTCATCTTCTCCCTTATTCTGAACGTCGATCCACCTTCGAATCGGTGATAAGCCCACTCCTAGGGTGAATCGGTCGAGAGGAGAGATGTCGGGGTGGTGAAAAGGAGGTTTTTTTTCTTCCAAAAAGGCTTCGGGTTTCTCAGATCTAGGCAAATCGGAGTGTTTTCCCTAAAAAATAAGCGTACACCCGGGTTTTAGAGAGAGGGAAGAGTTTTTCTGAAGCTAGTTTGGGTTCCACCACCGCCGGAGATGACATCGGCCATGGAAGAGGTGAACGGCGATATCGAGTTGTTGAGAGAAAAAGAGGGGAGGGGCTGAATAATTTTTAGGTTTAGGTTTAATATTACCGGTTATAAAACAAATAATAACCTTTATATAGTTAAATGGTCTAATTACACGAAGGGTCCTTTTGTTTTTTCCCGCTTTTGCTTTCGACCATGGCACAATTGCGTTTTCAATCCCCGTTCTCTGTTGCCGCACGCTTTTGCATCCCCTTTTTCGTTTCAAATTAGCATCTGCATTTCATTTTCATTCAATTCAACCCCAAAATTAAGTTGGATCAGATTATAAATGGCATAAATACCTTCGCAGTCCTTCCGTGTTTCTGTTTCTTACACTTTGAGCTTGCCGCATGGGTTTATTACTCGATAGGTCCTTTGGAGTTTAATTCAGTTTTTAATCAAGTCCTTAATTATGTCTTTAACTATTTAATTTCTGTTTTTAGGTTTTGTTTCTTTTCCATTTTAGTCATTCTGATGCTTTAAACTTTTATATCTTTATTCCTTTTATCTATTTTAGTGTATTGTGTTGCACATCATATTTACATATGTTTCATTTACGCCTAGTCTATTTATGTTTTATAGTGTATTATATCATTTTTTGTGCTTTAATTTGATCGTTCGTATTACATATGTCTTTGTTTTTATATTTAACTTAATGTGCATATCATGTTTACATGTTAGCTTATTATGGTCATTTTGTACAGTGTGATTGGTCTCATAAACACCATGTTTTTTGTCCATTTCGCTTCTTTGTAGGTTACTTGATAGTATGATATTATTTGTTATATGTAATGTCTTTGTAGTTATTTTTACATACTAATTATGTCATTGATAAGGGTTTTAGTGTATTTTGTGGTATTGTTGACTTGTTAATTTCGTACCCTTCTTAGGTCTATGCCATGCATGTTATAGTTGTGGTTCATTTTAATGTGTTTAAGCATGTTAAAATTAATTAGTCTAATTTTGGAAGCAAGCATTTTCTTGTTCATATTTTGTTTTATCATCATGAAATGTTATGTTCATGCATTTTAATCGTTTTTGTTTTATATTATAGTATTTGGGTTTTAATGCTACGTCGTTATGAATGTTTGTTTATGTTTTTTATGCGTTTTAAGATTGCATAATGATATAAATTGTCAATGCGGTGCCCTTTTATCCGAGCGTAAACGGGGCCAGTATCAGGCGTAGTGATAGTGGTTGGGCGTTTATTCTCGGATAACGGGGCCCTTAAAATTTATTCGCAATTATGACCGAATTTTAAAATAATCGTCACTTTAATCCGGAAAATCCAATATTAATAAAGCGGAAATTATTAAAGTACCAGTTTTGGGCAGTGTGGGGGTGCTAATCCTTCCCCATCCGTAACCGACTCCCTAACCCAATCTTTTTGAATCTCTGGTTTTATGGTGTTCGGCCTACCTAAGTGGCCGGTGGCGACTCCATTTTTTTATGCGGTTTCTTTTAAAACCCCATGGAATAAATATTTTATATCCAAAGAATCACAAACACCTTTCAAAAACAACTTCGAAAACCCCACGTTTTTATTTTAGCGACAGAAGAAAAGAGACATCGCTACAGATGGCGACTCCGCTGGGGATATTTTTGTTTTTCAAAAACAAATGAGAGTCGAGCTTTTTCAAATAATTACCGCTTTACTAATATTGGAAGTTTCGGATTAAAGTGACTATTAAATTAACATTCAGTCATAATTGCGCGTTTATTTTAACGCATTTAAAATATGGCATATAAACCCGTCTTTTTAAGTGGGGGGAAAACGCTAATGCTTTTGTGGAGATATCGTTCTCCCGTATGGGCCTAGCAAGTACCTTCGGGGCTCGAGTACCTTATGCTTTCGTAAGGATATCGTTCCTTCGTACGGGCATAAGCGAATGGGTCCCCCTGAATTGAACCCGGTTGAAAGGAGCCTATAATGGGTGATGATCGGGGGCCTTGCTACTCTTAGTAGAGGACAGCAAGGACAGTTCGGGTACCTCCTAGAACCAAAATTGCATGTAGAGAACACATAGAAATCCACCCTGTTAGAACCATGCGGATAACCTAGGTGTCTTAGATGGAATGTAAATAGGATTGTCTTATTTGCTTATCACATTTAATTTGCTCTTTACTTATCATTTTTGTCCGGTACTGACTTATTTTCTTTTGCTTTGTTTCTGCATACCATTGCATTCGCATTACACAGGGGCATTGATTCCCGAGTGATTTCTCCCATAATAGAAGATTGTTCATGATGGACCAAAGGTTCCTTGACCTGAAGGAAGGGGGTTCAATTCCAGAGTTTCATCCCAAGACTAAGCTAGGGACAGCCGAAGAAGAACCATTCAAGGACACCAGAACAGATGCGGTAAGCAGTGTCAATCCTGGTGACAAACAAGATGAAATACAAGAACTAAAGAAGCAGATGTCCGAGATGATGGACAGGATGAATACCATGATGAAAGGCAAGCAGCATGTCGAATTCAGAAAAGATTCGATCAGGGAGCAGAATGTGGAACAGAATGGTCAGAATGCCAAAATAGACAACACCGTTAAATATGACAAATCGAATCCCTTTGTGATCAATCTCAAGAAACAGACAAGTAGCACATCTGGGGAAGATACCCAGGGAACAGAGGCAAAACCAGGGGAAGTTCGAGAATCTAATGACATCAGAAGACATTATCCAATACCCATGAAATACACCGAGTTACTTCCGTTGCTTGTCGAAAGGAACCTTGTCATACCAGTGAAGTCTGTACCAAGAAAACCTCCTTACCCGAAAGATTACAACAGTCATGTCCGGTGCAGCTACCACGTAGGCGATTCGAGTCATCACACTGAAAATTGTAGGGCCCTGAAGGACAGAGTTCGAGATCTTATCAGAATGGGAATTTTGGGTTTCGAAGACGGACAACCCCGATTCTTCAGCCAGCCTGTCGTGGCCCGAGGGGCAAAGTCAAAGGAAGGTCAATACCGAGCCCAAGGTTGGATAACACAGAAGTGGGTCACTCAAGCGGGATAAAGTTAGGAGTCAAGAATAAAAGTGTCTCAGAAGATGAATTCGCACACAATCGCGACCAGCTCGATCATGAGAGGCACAATCTTAGCATGAAATCAAAGAATGTACAAGACGAGTACCAGAAGCTGCACTTTGAATTCAAGAGTTTCGGTCTGGGTGACACCGCGGAAGAGTGGGTCAATAGTATAATCCAGCTGAGGAACGGTTCAGAACGCTGGAAGCAGAAATGCAAGAATAGTAAGAATAAAGTCAGATCATTATCAAAGAAGCTGGAAAAAGCTGAGAGCCAACGCGACTTTCTCCAAAATGAGTTGGAAAGCAGTCTGGCCATGGAAGATATCCTGAAATCAAGTCTGCACCAGGAAAGGAATGAATCACATGCCTTCCAAATGGAAAACGCAACACTCAGAGAGCAGATAGTGAGACTCGAGACTGCTTTACATACCAGTGAGATCCGTGCTGGGGAAATGACCGTTAAGCTACAAAGGGCCGAGCAAACAATACAGGAGAAAGACCAGGACATGAAGATGATTACGACTCAAGCCCGACAAGTAGCTCAATAGGTAGCAGATTTAGCCGATGCAGCAGCACCAATAAGCCAGAATATGGATCCAGCATTAGACCGCAAAGGAAAACTGACGGGACTATTGAATGAGGTCAAGACATTAGGTGCCAGGGCTCACCGATATCTGTAAAACCCTAATACCGGATGTAATAATACCTTTTGGTCTGAATGAAAGATGTTCTATAAGGACAAATCATTTGCGGAATCAATGCTTTATTGCATCCATGCATTGCATTTGCATCACATTTTTTTGCATTTTTTATCATCACATGGCACTTCATCATTTAATACATGAGGTTCGATGGCAGAATTAATCAGAAAATGGAACGAATTGAAGAGTCGAGGCTTGACCAGTTAGAAGAAAAAATCGAGAAAGAGCTTAAGAAGAAAGAGAAGATAAATGTCTTCAATACGAGGGAACTCTGCCTGGTCCCTGATTTGGTCATTCCTCCAGATTTCAAGGTTCCCGGATTTGCGCAGTATGATGGAACCAGCTGCCCGAAGATTCACTTAACCATGTTTTGTAGAAAAATGGAAGGATACATGAAGAACGAAGAATTGTTGATCCACCATTTCCATGATAGCCTGACGGGACCAACAGCAGTGTGGTATAACCGTTTGAACAGAAACCAAGTTAGGTCATGGGGTGACCTCGCTAATGCCTTCTTGGATCAATACAAATATGCTTTAGATTTAGCACCCTGTCGACAGTTTCTTCAGAATGAGAAAATGAGACCAAGTGAAAGCTTCAAGGAATATGCATTAAGGTGGCGATGTCTGGCGACCCAAGTCCAGCCCCCTGTAGCAGAAGAAGAGTTGACCCCCTATTCCATGCAACGCTTCCATCTCCCTTCTTCGATATGATGTTGGAAAAATCGAGAAACAAATTCGAAGATTTCATGACGATTGGAGAAAGGATAGAATATGCAATCAAAGAAGGAAAATTGGGCCTAAAGTCTAAGGACCGAATCGAAGATAAGATAGATAAGGATGGAGACGTAAATGAATATCATCTCCAGGGTTCGCGTGGCCGTAAGAGAAGGAGACAGACTGACAAATCGGGGGCATCAAGGAAAATTCCTCGGACGAGTGCAAATTTGGAAGTGTTTGGAACATCTATCTCAGACATTTGGCCTCATTTGGTAGAGGGTCACTATCTTGTTCCTAGGTCGATGAAGAGTTCACCTGATTTGTATGCCCATAGTTTTGACTCAAATAGCACATGCGAATTCCATATGGGGGCACCGGGGCATCCCACCAGAAAATGTAGACCTTTACTGAAGGAAATTAAGAAGCTGGTCAATGATGGAACCCTAACACAAGAGCTGATCAAGCAGTGGAAGACCAATGATGAGAAGCAAATCTACATAGTGTTGAAGAAGCCAGAGATGTCTCTACATTAAAATACCTTCCTGAAGTAATACAAGGGATCAACTCTATATGGCCCCCATGTGGCAAAGATCTTTTGTGATGGGGGCATGTTTGTTGGTTTTTATTTTCAATAAAGGACACATTTCGCTTAACATATAATGTTTTTGAAAGCACATAGATATTTTCTCGTCGTTGTAGGACACTGGATATCAATTGCAAGATGTGACATTAGATAGTTGTCGTGACAACGATGATGTGTGATCTTCCCCACCGGACTCTGGTCAGCAAAGCGAGATAATTACTCTTTCGATGATATTCAAGGACGAAAAAGCTCTAAATGTCAACCATGTAGAGTTGCTTGAAATTGAAACTCTAGGCATAATCTTCTAGGGAATAAAGAAGAAACAAAACAAAAAAAGGAAGAGAAAAAGAGAAGAAAGAAAAAAGAAATGAAAATGAGAAAATAATAATAAAAAGTACTCCTATGTTCGAAACCTGGTAATAGGCTTGTTCGGATAAGAGTATGGAAATTTTGGGGCACTCCGCTGAAGCGATAGGGTGGAGATATATCATCCAATTCAAGAAACCTTAGCTTCATGAGTGATGGTAATATTTTCAAATCGTGACTATGCCGAGTAACTTGGGGCAGTGTTGTTTGCTCCATCGTTGTCCTCAAGACAAAGGACCGTGACGAATTGATTTCCTCAAACAAAAAAAAAGAAAAAAAGAAAAGAAAGAAAATAGGCGATATCATGGAAAAATTAAAACTCGCACCACCCAGAACTTTATTCCTAGAGTAATATTCCTGCGCTCGAGTGGTTATACAAGCCTACCCTTTTGGGGGCAGAGTAGATAATGAGAATTGAGAAAGAGTAGTACTCTGCAGCAACGCGGTAATCATGAGGATGAACCGAGTCACCAGGGAAGATTTCACATCTTTAAATTACCAAGTGGTTGAATCTAAGCCACTCTTGCACATGATATCCAGAGCTCCTATGCTGTGTTTTCAAAATCTTGTATGTTAATCTAAATGATACCCTTCAGTGGAACACCAATCAGCAAATTGACAAGTTAAAGCAACAAAAATTTCCATGCATTACTTCAGGGGTAAGATCCAGAACACAAGGTTGCGGATACTATGGGAGCCCCTAACCAGAAATGACATCACAATGCATAGAATGAAGATAATAACAATAGGTATAGATGTCAGACAGCTCAAGAACAAGAAGCGAATTCCAGCCACGATGCCTTGTTTGGTTCAAGAAAATGAAGGACGAAACATGGCAAGAATGAGCTTACAAAGTGAGGGGACGTAAAAAATAAACATTGAGTCTCCAAAGAATTAAAGCACAGAGATCGATGAATGGTGTCCGTCAAGAGGCAACAAGAAGATTGAGGTTAAGAAGCATTTCGCTCACCCCGATGATGAAATTAACAAATACTCAGAATGTTGGGTCAAAAGAACTGGAAGATAGCTGAGCACGATCAAATGGGGAAATACAGAACAGAAAGAATAGTAAGAATCTCTGCACACGCATGATATAGCGTTTGTTGGTGAAGCAGGCAGAAACCCCGAAGAAGAAAGGCGGGTGCTCGTGCAAACGAACAAGAGCAGATGCCCATTGAGCAAAATTTGACAGAAATGAAGATCAAAATTGAGCATACCGCAAAAGGAAAGGAAGTAGAGAAATCAGAAGAATGACTTTTTAGGACATAAGATTAACAAAGAAAAAAGAAAAAAAACATAACATTACATGCATCATATAGATAGGGGCATGTCAATTTTGCTTGTTCCTAAACAGGTATTTGAAGAATTATCGAAGAATTTACCAAAGTCCATAAAACAACAGCCATGTCGGCGTCAGATCCAGATATTAAATCCTTCGGGTCATCGGTAAGTCCTTCGGGCACGATGTTAAATCCTTCGGGTCATCGATGAAGTCTTTCGGCGTAGTGTTAAATCCTTTGGGTCATCGGTAAGTCGCCGGGCATGATGTGGCAGCATATCAGCGTGAGTCCCCATAAAACAACAGACCATGTCGGCGTCGGATCTAGATATTAAATCCCCGGGTCATCGGTAAGTCCGCCGGGCACGATGTTAAATCCTTCGGGTCATCGGTAAGTCTTTCGAGCGTGGTGTTAAATCCGCCGGGTCATCGGTAAGTCCGCCGGGCATGATGTGGCAGCATATCGGCGTGAGTCCCCATAAAAAAACAACGGCCGTGTCGGCGTCAGATCCGAGATATTAAATCCGCCGGGTCGCCGGTAAGTCCGGGCACGATGTTAAATCCTTCGGTCATCAGTAAGTCTTTCGAGCATGGTGTTAAATCCTTTGGGTCATCGTAAGTCGCCGGGCATGATGTGGCAGCATATCGGCGTGAGTCCCCATAAAACAACAGCCATGTCGGCGTCGATCCGAGATATTAAATCCTTCGGGTCATCGGTAAGTCCCCGGGCACGATGTTAAATCCTTCGGGTCATCGAGTAAGTCTTTCGGCGTGGTGTTAAATCCTTTGGGTCATCAGTAAGTCATTCGGGCATGATGTGGCAGCATATATCGCGTGAGTCCCCATAAAACAACAAGCCATGTCGGCGTCGGATCTAGATATTAAATCCCGGGTCATCGGTAAGTCCCGGGCACGATGTTAAATCCTTGGTCATCGGTAAGTCTTTCGGCGTGGTGTTAAATCGCCCGGTCATCGGTAAGTCCGCCGGGCATGATGTGGCAGCATATCGGCGTGAGTCCCCATAAAACAACGGCCGTGTCGGCGTCGAGATCCAATATTAAATCCCGGGTCATCGGTAAGTCCGCCGGCACGATGTTAAATCCTTCGGTCATCGAGTAAGTCTTTCGAGCATGGTGTTAAATCCTTTGGGTCATCGGTAAGTCGCCGGGCATGATGTGGCGGCATATCGGCGTGAGTCCCCATAAAAAAACAACAGCCATGTCGGCGTCGAGATCCAGATATTAAATCCGCCGGGTCATCGGTAAGTCCGCCGGGCACGATGTTAAATCCTTCGGTCATCGGTAAGTCTTTCGGCGTGGTGTTAAATCCTTCGGGTCATCAGTAAGTTCTTCGGGCATGATGTGGCAGCATATCAGCGTGAGTCCCCATAAAACAACAGCCGTGTCGGCGTCAGATCTAGATATTAAATCCTTCGGGTCATCGGTAAGTCCTTCGGGCACGATGTTAAATCCTTCGGGTCATCAGTAAGTCTTTCGAGCATGGTGTTAAATCCTTCGGGTCATCAGTAAGTCCTTCGGGCATGATGTGGTAGCATATCAGTGTGAGTCCCCATAAAACAACAGCCGTATCGGCGCCAGATCCAGATAGTAAATCCTTCGGGTCATCGGTAAGTCCTTCGGGCACGATGTTAAGTCCTTCGGGCCATCAGTAAGTCTTTCGAGCATGGTGTTAAATCCTTCGGGTCATCAGTAAGTCATTCGGGCATGATGCGGCAGTCTTAGTAGCGTAGGCCCAAAAATGGCAACAGCCTCGTAAAAAAAAGGGAACCTGCATTTTCAAGCCCTAGTGGAAGGTCCCATAGAGAGAGAACCCTAAATCTAAAATCTCAAAAAGAACTCCCAGTCAGAAAAATCCATCAGCGGTGCAAAAGGTTTTATATAGGAGAAACCAGCGTTGAAGACGAAGAGTTCTATATAGGAAGGACTCCAAGCTTTACAGTCTCGAAATGAAGGGTTCTATATAGGAAGAACCTGTAGCTCCAAGATCTGAAGATGACGAAGCTCTATATAGGAAGAACTTACGAGCCTGAAGATTCAGCCAAGGAAGATCGGAGATGTCCAAAAGAACACGTTTTTCCAAAGCTACAAACAGGGAAGTCCGATAAAAATGAGTGCTTATGAATCTTTGCTTCCCATTCCATGAGAACAAGCAAAGAGGGGCAACTGTAATCACTCATTTTCATTTGTAAATACATATTGCATGTATATTTTTTATATATGAATGTTAATAATATAAATATAAGGTAGTGTGTGCATGTATATTATAAGCTATGTATGTATACGTATTAATGGTGTATGTGTGTCGCGTATGTATCTATAGAGTACGAACGTATTTGTTTAATGTGTGTAGAGGTTATGTTAATTATGTGTATGATTATATATATATGTATGTTAGTATGTTACATTAATGTTTGCATGTGTATTCGTATGTTACACTTATATGGGTGTGCACGTGTACGTATATATGTAACGTCGTATTATTATTATTATTATTATTATTATTATTATTATTATTGGACTAATGTAAAATAAAATAAAATATAAAACCCAAATATTATAATAACAGTCCAAGTCCATATTATTACAAAATATATATGTAATTTACAAGGCCCATTTTCGGCCAGCCCAATCCCATCTAATTAACCCTAAAACCCTATATGATATCTAATATTATATTTTTTTGCAGCAGTTGAAGGAGGGCCATTGGATCAAATTCAGAACCAACGGCCACGATCAGCCTTGGGAGAGCTGTCCAGCGCGTGAAACACACTTCCAGGACGTTCGGCTTCTCACTCGCGCGTGTCGTCATCTCCAGCAAACACCACGCATTTCAAGGCTCGATCTAGGTCACACATTCCTCATGTAATCACAGCCGTTGGATCAGATCTAATCCAACGGCCGTGAGTAAATCCAGCCGAAGATGATGCTGCCACACTCTCTCCACGCCGGCACCACTCCGCCGTACCATCAGTCCAACCACCAGACGTGCAAAAGAGGCAAAAGAACAGATTATCAACAACCAAATCTCAGAAAGATAATCTTTTTATTATTATTAGATCTACAAAAAGGAAAAAAGAGCACATATGTAAGAGGGGTCGACCTTCTTTTGGACGGGGGTTTTTGTTTTTTTTGGAACCAGATCTAAAAATACACAAGAAATTCCAGAAAGGTAGTCTCCTTTTTTTTTCCCTTTTTGCATGTTCATTCGAACCAAAAACAATACCAAATATAAACAAAAAAGGGAAGAGTATACCTTTTAGGCTTCGGCCGGTTACCTTGTACGGTGGCCGAGACTAGGATCTCCGATGAAAGGTCCTCACGCATCTATCTCTTCATCTTCTCCCTTATTCTGAACGTCGATCCACCTTCAAATCGGTGATAAGCCCACTCCTAGGGTGAATCGGTCGAGAGGAGAGATGTCGGGGTTGTGAAAAAGAGGTTTTTTTCTTCCAAAAAAGGCTTCGGGTTTCTCAGATCTAGGCAAATCGGAGTGTTTTCCCTAAAAAATAAGCGTACACCCGGGTTTTAGAGAGAGGGGAGAGTTTTTCTGAAGCTAGTTTGGGTTCCACCACCGCCGGAGATGACATCGGCCATGGAAGAGGTGAACGGCGATATCGAGTTGTTGAGAGAAAAAGAGGGGAGGGGCTGAATAATTTTTAGGTTTAGGTTTAATATTACCGGTTATAAAACAAATAATAACCTTTATATAGTTAAATGGTCTAATTACACGAAGGGTTCTTTTGTTTTTTCCCGCTTTTGCTTTCGACCATGGCACAATTGCGTTTTCAATCCCCGTTCTCTGTTGCCGCACGCTTTTGCATCCCCTTTTTCGTTTCAAATTAGCATCTGCATTTCATTTTCATTCAATTCAACCCCAAAATTAAGTTGGATCAGATTATAAATGGCATAAATACCTTCGCAGTCCTTCCGTGTTTCAGTTTCTTACACTTTGAGCTTGCCGCATGGGTTTATTACTCGATAGGTCCTTTGGAGTTTAATTCAGTTTTTAATCAAGTCCTTAATTATGTCTTTAACTATTTAATTTTTGTTTTTAGGTTTTGTTTCTTTTCCATTTTAGTCCTTCTGATGCTTTAAACTTTTATATCTTTATTCCTTTTATCTATTTTAGTGTATTGTGTTGCACATCATATTTACATATGTTTCATTTACGCCTAGTCTATTTATGTTTTATAGTGTATTATATCATTTTTGTGCTTTAATTTGATCGTTCAGTATTACATATGTCTTTGTTGTTATATTTAACTTAATGTGCATATCATGTTTACATGTTAGCTTATTATGGTCATTTTGTACGGTGTGATTGGTCTCATAAACACCATGTTTTTTGTCCATTTCGCTTCTTTGTAGGTTACTTGATAGTATGATATTATTTGTTATATGTAATGTCTTTGTAGTTATTTTTACATACTAATTATGTCATTGATAAGGGTTTTAGTGTATTTTTGTGGTATTGTTGACTTGTTAATTTCGTACCCTTCTTAGGTCTATGCCATGCATGTTATAGTTGTGGTTCATTTTAATGTGTTTAAGCATGTTAAAATTAATTAGTCTAATTTTGGAAGCAAGCATTTTCTTGTTCATATTTTGTTTTATTTTGTTTTATCATCATGAAATGTTATGTTCATGCATTTTAATCGTTTTTGTTTTATATTATAGTATTTGGGTTTTAATGCTACGTCGTTATGAATGTTTGTTTATGTTTTTTATGCGTTCTAAGATTGCATAATGATATAAATTGTCAATGCGGTGCCCTTTTATCCGAGCGTAAACGGGGCCAGTATCAGGCGTAGTGATAGTGGTTGGGCGTTTATTCTCGGATAACGGGGCCCTTAAAATTTATTCGCAATTATGACCGAATTTTAAAATAATCGTCACTTTAATCCGGAAAATCCAATATTAATAAAGCGGAAATTATTAAAGTACCAGTTTTGGGCGGTGTGGGGGTGCTAATCCTTCCCCATCCGTAACCGACTCCCGAACCCAATCTTTTTGAATCTCTGGTTTTATGGTGTCCGGCCTACCTAAGTGGCCGGTGGCGACTCCATTTTTTTATGTGGTTTCTTTTAAAACCCCATGGAATAAATATTTTATATCCAAAGAATCACAAACACCTTTCAAAAACAACTTCGAAAACCCCACGTTTTTATTTTAGCGATAGAAGAAAAGAGACATCGCTACAACACCCATTGTTCTCATTCATAGATGGTTTCTCATGATACAACCAGATAAAGATGGACCCAGAGGACATAGAGAAAACCAAATTTGTAACTATGTGGGGCACGTTTTGTTACAAGGTGATTCCTTTCAGACTCAAGAACGTAGAGGCGACTTATCAAAGAGCAATGGTGACCCTTTTCCACTATATGATACATAAAGAGATAGAAGTATACGTGGATGATATGATTGCTAAATCTTGAACCGAGGAAGAGCACCTTCGAAACCTGAGAAAACTATTTCAAAGACTGCGAAAATACAAGTTGAAGCTCAACCCGACTAAATGCACCTTTGCAGTCACATCTGGAAAACTCTTAGGGTTTGTAGTGAGCAGAAAGGGGATTGAGATCGATCCAGAAAAAGTGAAGGCTATCCAGGACCTCCCACTGCCTCATACTCATAAAGAAGTTCGAGGTTTCCTGGGAAGGTTAAACTATATCTCCCGTTTCATCTCTCAATTAACAGATATGTGCGACCCTGTCTTTAGACTACTTAGGAAGAATAACCCAGGGGTCTCGAATGAAGAATGTCAAGAAGCTCTAGAGAAGATTAAAAAGTACTTAAAGATTGCTCTGATTTTAGTCGCACCGGTACCAAACAGGCCTCTGATCCTTTACCTGACAGTTTTTGAAAACTCAATGGGTTGCGTTTTAGGACAACATAATGAATCTGGGAAGAAAGAAAAAGCCATCTACTACTTAAGTAAGAAGTTCACTGATTGCGAAGCACGGTACCCCCAATTCAGAAGCTATGTTGTGTTTTGGTTTGGACTACCAAAAGGCTTAGATAGTACATGTTATACCAAAACGGGGAAGATGGCCCGCTGGCAAATACTGTTATCCGAGTTCGACATTGTATATGTGAGCCAAAAAGCTGTGAAAGGAATTGCTAGAACGGATTTCTTAGCTAGCCCTGCTTCAGATGATTATGAATCGTTGAACTTCAATTTCCCAGATGAAGACTTGATGTGCATTACAACTGGGGGAGACGTTGTTTTAGATGATGGCTCGTGGAAACTTTACTTTGACGGAGCCTCCAATACCGTTGGCCACAAAATAAGAGCCGTACTAATTTCTCCAGAAGATGTTTACTATCCCTTCACCAGCAGACTAGAATTCTTTTTCACAAACAACATAGCTGAATACGAAGCCTGTGTCATGGGACTGAATGCAGCCATTGAAAGAAAGATCAAAGAACTCTGAGTATTCAGAGATTCGTCCTTAGTGATCTATCAGTTAGTCCAAGAGCTCATCAAAGAATTCGAAAAGGTCAGTTTCACCTACCTTCCTAGAGAAGACAACCAGATGGCAGACGCCTTGGCAACCATGGCCTCCATGTTCAAAGAAAATACGAAAGCAGAGATGAAGCCAATTGAGATGCAGACTTTTACGAGGCAAGCTCACTGTTATAATGTGCATGAAGAAATAGATGGCAACTCTTGGTATTACGATATCTGGCAATATATCAAGTTTCAGACATATCCCGAAGGAGCAAACAAAAATGACCGAAAAACACTCAAAAGGATGACATCATGATATGTTTTGGACGGGGAGATTCTGTACAAAAGAGGACATGAGATATGGTTATTTCTGGTTGACTATGGAAGGAGACTGCATCGATTACGCCAGGAAATGCCATAAGTTCCAAATATATACCAACAAGATCCATTCTCCCCATTTACCTTTGCACACCACGAACTCACCTTGGCTGTTCGCAGCATGGGGCATGGATGTCATTGGAAAGATTTATCCAAAGGCTTCCAACGGGCGCCGTTTTATTTTGGTTGCCATTGATTACTTCACTAAATACGTGGAGGCAACATCTTACGCCAACATCACAAGGACAACAGTGTGCAAGTTCTTGAAGAAGGAGATCATTTGTCGATATGGGGTGCCAGAAAGAATTATCACCGACAGCGCTTCCAACCTGAATAACAAATTGATGACTGAAGTGTGTAACCAGTTCAAAATAACTCATCATAATTCCATGACCTACTGTCCTAAAATGAATGGGACAATATAAGCAGTAAACAAGAACATAAAGAAAATCATTGCGAAGACAACAGACACCTACAAAGATTGGCATGAGAAGCTACCATTTACTATGTTCGCCTATCGAACACCTGTTTGCACATCGACAGGGGCAACGCCCTATTCTCTAGTGTACGGTACAGAGGCGGTACTACCCATTGAGGTTGAGATTTCATCATTCCGGGTTTTGAATGAAGTAAAACTGGATGAATTAGAGTGGGTGCAAACCAGGCTTGACCAGTTAAATCTCATCGAAGAAAAGAGGCTGAAAGCCATCTGCTATGGTCAAATGTACCAAAAACGAATGATGCGGGTATATGACAAGAAAGTGCGCCCGAGAGAATTCTGAGAGGGAGATATGGTGCTTAAGAAGATCCTCCCAATTCAGAAATA
Organism: Hibiscus mutabilis; assembly: GCA_019671005.1. Taxonomy (NCBI): domain Eukaryota; kingdom Viridiplantae; phylum Streptophyta; class Magnoliopsida; order Malvales; family Malvaceae; genus Hibiscus; species Hibiscus mutabilis. The sequence continues at coordinate 17,672,362 of CM033732.1, forward strand.
TTTTCGAGGGAAGTGGATGCCTAATTGAGAAGGGCCATATGTTGTCAAGAAGGTTTTTTCAAGATGAGCATTGATTTTAACTGAAATGGATGGAGAAGAATTGAAAAATCCCATGAATTTCGATTCAGTTAAGAAGTATTATGTTTGAAAAAAACAAAAAAACAAAAAAATGAAATGAAAAAATGAAAACCTAAGGTGAAAACCTTCAAAGGGCACCTTAGGTGAAAAAAAAGAAGAAAAAAAGAAAAAAGGGAGAGGCTCGAGGTAAAAACCCGAAAAAGGGCGCCTTAAAGCAAAGGACGAATCTAAGTTGAAAACCCGTTAAGGGTGGCTCAGATAAATTTTGAGATTGGGCCTCATGCAAGTAGAATTACCCTCACTGGCACCAGAAGAAGGAGCTCCGGGCAAAGATTATATTTTGGTTGACAGGATCACGCGTCATTCATACAGTGGATATTTGGGGTTTTACATTTCATGTTTTGCTTTCCCTTTCCCTCATGTTTGCCATGACTTGTCTAAAACTGTTCTAAGTTCTCAAAGTAAATAAGATCATGTTTTTGTGCAATCCTTTTCTTGTCTTCTCATCGTTTTCATACGCATCATGCAAACAGGTTAATACAGACTTATGATAAACAAAATATTTTTTAGCATTATTATGATCTGACCCTGGGAATACAGGTGATTAGAAAATAGGATTAACTTTGATCTCAAGCTTTCTACATAATGTATGTCGAGGCACGACGAGGGGAAGACTTCGAGCATCAGAATAAGATAAACCAATGTCATGCACCATTCTTACTTGTCTGAGAAAATATTCAAGATGAAAAGTGAGATCTCCTAGGTGAAAACCCGTAAGGGCGCCTAAAAAAAACTCTAAAGCAAAAATCTGAAAGGGCACTTTAGAACTTAGAACCGAAAACTCATAAAAGAAAGGCCGTAATGGTTGAACCCAACAGTGAGATGGGGAACCGCCACCAGAAGAAGAAAAGGAAGAGAAAGCAAGCAGAGGGTCGAGATTGACTGATTGCTGAAGTAGGCACATAGGAATATTGACACTCATGCATCATGTATAGTTATGCATCCTAAGGATTAGAAGCCTACTAACTCGTTTATTACAACATTTTGTCTTTTTTAAACAGGTACTTACAGGTTAGCAATGACTTTTGATCTCTAACTTTGTATTGAAAATGTGGCCAAATTTGAAAAGAGGTTTCAACAGCCTTAGCAGCATGAGGCCAGAAAGATCGGTAGCCATTTTCGGCATGAATCCCCAAATTTGAATAAAGATTTTGACAGCCTTAGCAGCGTGAGGACAGAGATTTCAGTAGCCATTTTCGGCGTGAATCCCCAAATTTGAAGAAAGATTTTGGCAGCCTTAGTAGCGTGAGTCCAGAAAGTTCGGTAGCCAGTTTGGCGTGAATCCCTAATTCAAAGATAAAGGTTCTATATAGGAAGGGCCTATATTTTCAAACCCTCGCAGTGAAAGGTTCTATATAGGAAGAACTCGTAACTCTGAGGTTTTAGAAGCTAAAAGTTCTATATAGAAAGGATTTACGGCTCCAGTGTTTGAAGACTAGCAGTTCTATATAGGAAGAACTCCCAGTTGGAAGAATCCATCAGTGACGCAGAATGTTTTATATAAGAAAAGCCCGCAGCGTTGAAGGCGAAGAGTTCTATATAGGAGAGACTTCAAGTTTTACCGTCTCAGAGTGAAAAGTTCTATATAGGAGGGACTCGCAACTCAAGACTTCAGAATGAAAGGTTCTATATAGGAAGGACCTGTAGCTCCAAGATCAGAAGGTGAAGAAGTTCTATATAGGAAGAACTTACGAACCTGAAGATTCAGCTGAGGAAAAGCGGAGAGTTCCAGAAGAACACGTGATTCTAAATCTACAAACAGGGAAGTCAGATAAAATGAGTGCTTATGATCTTTGCTTTGTTCTCGTTTTTATCTGGTTTGTAAATATCATGTTAATATATTAGATTAATAATTAATATATTATTATTTCATGTATATATATATATATTATATTATATGTGTATTATATACGTGTGATTAATGCACGTAAAATGTGTGTGATGTGTCTGGGTGCATGTATATTATATATTATGTATGTGTACGTATTTATAATTAATATGGTATATGTGTGTCGTACGTATGTTCACATGTCACGTATGCTTTAATAGTTTGTATATGTACTAAGGTGTGCTTGGTTATATGAATTATGTATGAATAAAAATACACACACATATATATATGCTTGTGTGTATGTGATATATATGTTAGTTTGCATGTATGTGTGTATGTATGTACGTATGGTTATCAGTATTATTATTATTATTGTTGTTGTTATTATTATTATTAGTGTTGGGCTAAACTAATATTAAATCTAAATAAATAAATATATTAAAACTCAAATATGAAGTCCACAGTCCAAGTTTACAAGCCCAAAATTGTCAAAATTACATGGCCCATTTTTGGCCTGAATTAGACTAAACTAAACCCTAAAAATATCTAACCCTAATCTCCCTTTATGCACAGCTAACAAAGGGCTGTTGGATCAAATCTTGATCCAACGGTCACGATTGAAGGAAGACGCCTCTCCAGCTGGCCGCGTTGATACACGCACGGGCTCTTGGTCTCACCACTTGCGCGGGCGTAGCACACGCAAGACCATCCAGTTTCCAAGGCGCCACGTTTCATCATCTCGGGCCGCCTTGTTGTTCCAAGCTCGCATCTGGGCCGTCCATGCATCAAACCATCTCAGCCGTTGGATCAAATCTGATTTAACGGTCGAGAACACGTTTGACTAAAAGAACTACTTCGCCAATGCCACCGTACGCTCGCGCCTCACCAGCTCACCAAATTGGACATGCAAGATCAGAAAAGTAAATGTCAGAATCACACAGAAAATTATTTCATTTTTTGTCTAATCTTGTAAGCAAACAAAAAAAAAAGACTATATATCACATGTAAGGAACCATTTTGTACTCAGTCTTGAGATTCGAAATAAGAACAAAAAATCCACTGGTAATCTCTTCCTTCTTTCTTTCCTTTTTCATGCATGTATAAACCAAAAAAGGTATAGTAAAAAAAAGGGGTTCGTTTTACCTGAGTCAGTTCGTGTCATCCTTCGCCAGCGATGAACCTGGTGGTGAGCCATGTGCCTTTTTAGTTCGAAAAAGTAAGGGGATCTATGTTTTTTAGTTCAAAACAGAGGGAGTGGGGGGTTGTTGGTGTCTTTTTTGGCGGCCGGAGGCTGTGGTCTAGGACGTTTGAGGTGGCCTCAAGGCCGAGCGTCGCCCTAGACCACCTGAGCACGGCGGCCGAAAGGGGGTTTTTCTTTTTTTGGGGTGGTCATTCTGGAAATAAAATGAGGAGAGGGGAGAGTTTTTTAGGGATTGAAAAATGAAAGGAAAAAGTGAAAAGGGGGACTGATTGGGTTATTAAATAGGCAAATAACAAAAAATAATTGGTTTAATAGCATTATAAGGACCTCCGTCCTTTTTTTTATTTTCGTTTCGGGCTTGTCGCATAGTTAAATTGCAAGTCCAACCCTCCTTTCTTTTTGCTTTCTTTCAATTTCACCCCTAAATTAAACAAATCTGGTTTTTTAATGGTGAAATCACACCCTTAGTCCTTTCGCGTTTTGACATTTTTCATTTCGAGTCTGCCCCTTGGTTTTATTACAATTTTAGTCCCTGAAAGTTTTGTCCAGTTTGTAATCTAGTCCCTAAATGCCCCTTTTTTATTATTTAGGTTATAGCTTTCTGTTTTTCTTCTATTTCATTTCAGTCCTTTATTTCATGTTCTTTTTTTATTTTAAATAGTCATGTTTTAATGTTTTTTTTCTTGTGTTAGCATGATTTGTGATGTTCATATAATATTTTTGTTGCCTCTTTATACCATGTTCATTTATGTTTTTACGTGTATTATCATGTTATCATGTCATTTAGTTTGTCTATTCATGTTATATATATGTTTTAGCATGTTTATGTTATTCTTCATGTTTTATTTTATATGTTGTTTTTTGAGTATGTGTATTTATATTTTTATGAATATTACCATGCTAATATGTCATAGTCTAAGTTTGTCCATGGTGTATGTATATTTTGTAGCATGTATATTATGGCCATTTTGCATTTTAGGTTACATCTTAGTGAGGTGGTAAATTTGTTATATGTTAATATCATGATATGTTTATAATATGTATGCATGTAATTTGTCTCACATGATAAAGTTTAAGTGTAATATTGTGGTGGTGTTGTTTTGTTAATTTAGTATCATATCATATATATATGTCTTGCATATATTGTATTTGTGGTTTTTTATATATGTGTCTAGGCATGTTATAGTTAGTTAATTTAATCTTTTGAAGCATGTTTTTTTTTTTTTGCTTTTTACCACATTTATATGTTTATGTTTATGTTTATATTTATGTTTAGTTTTGATTCTTTCTAACATGTCCTTTTTTATGATCATGCATTTTATATCATGTTAATTTAGATATGTTTTTTAACATATTTGCTAAGATTTCATAACGTATATTTTTTTCTGTCAATGCCGCCCTTTTATTCGAGAGTAAACGTGGCTAGTATCAAGCGCAGTGATAGTGGTCTATCAGTTTACTCTCGAATAATGGGGCCCTTAAAATTTACTCGCACTAATAATCAAATCTTAATTTAATCGTCACTTTAATCTAGAAAGTTTAATATGAATAAAGTGGTAATTATTAAAGTACCAATTTTGGGCGGTGTATGGGTGCTAATCCCCATCTGTAACCGACTCCCGAACCCAATACTTTTAAAATCTCTGGTTTTATGGTATTCGGCCTACCTTAGTGGCCGGTGACGACTCCATTTTTAATAAAAACACGGTTATTCTAAAATCCCGCATAAGACATTATTTTTAAATATCCGAAAGACCCCTAAACACAGTAAAACCCTTTTTTAGCGAACACCCGTAAAAAAAATATCGCTACACCTAGCTGCAATCATCCATTAAGCCGCCGCCACCGAGGCACAAGCCGTCGCCGCCGAGCTGAGGCGCACCGCTCAACCGTCTGAAACCTCTGGGGCCACCGCCCAAAGCCACCACTCGAATCTGCATAATCCAAAAAGTAAAAATTTTCAGATCTAGAAAATTCAAAAGATACCAAGTTGCATGTATTTTTATTTTAAATTTTCGGGTTATAAAACCCAAGAAAGTCAGTTGTAAAAGGGGGCGGTTTTCGAATGACATAAAAAAAAAGACTTTTTCAGATTCAAAATAAAAATAAAGTTTTTTTTCAAGCATTTTCATCATACGATTTCGAATCAAAAACAAATACAAATAAAAAATAGATTCAAAAAAATCATACCTTGCTTTGTAGATTTACGCATATCAGAGCTGTAAAAAGTTAAGAAAATAACAAAGGCTAGTAGGGGGCAACATCCAAGCACAGCTTACATTTCACCAAAGCCTGGAGCAATTGATACTTTGAAGAGTATAATGTAACAGTCAGTTCATTTCAATTAATATCCAACTAAAACCGATAAGTTTGAGATTCAAGTTATAATGCCTGACAAACAAGTAAAACATTTGAGGATTTTAACCTATGTTGCACTGACTCTTCATTATTTTAGAAGTATTTGTGTATGAATCATAGTCATAGAGGGTTAATGAAAATACAGTGGCGAAACTCAACATTATTTATTGAATGAGACATTTTAAAATGTCTAAATTTAAAGTGACTAAAATATGATTTTACCATTACCCAACTTAAAATTTTTCTAATTTTTAAAATTTTTTTGGGGGGCCATGTCTCTCTTGAGTACTACCACTGTGGTCCTCCATAGACCCTCAAATGCATGGTAATCTTAGGGGGGAAATAGAGTACTCGTTTCAGGCACATACCCGCATACAGAACTCTCACCAAAGTCTGACCAACACAGATTTTAATAGAAAGTTGCTTTGATATTAGAGTAATCAATTTGAAAAGCCAAAAGACTAAATCAAGAGAAATATAAGTATCCGTTAATGGTGTATTAAAGATGCAACAAACCTTTGATGTTCCACGCTGAGCAAAGAAGATATGGATCAAGCTTTTGCATGGTATCTTGAAAAAGCTTCAACCTCCTGCCAATATCGAAATACGGTTTTGAAGTCAAGCGTTAGCTACAAATAAAAAGATCAGCGAAAAAAGCATCCAACACTATTCAGGGATCTTCATCAGTGTGGGCTTCGGACCCTTAACTATAGCCTCTTCGATTATATCAATGCAAACCAAGGTGTGCTTGAGATTTGGAGCTCTCTTCCAAGTCTGTGCTCGAGCAAAATTAAGTATTTGCCTTGCTTCACCCAGGGACTCTATCTTATCGGTTTTATAAAGGCTAGCAACCCATGGCTTTCTTCGTGCCAAAATATCTAGTGCCCTTCGACGTGCAGTGTTTACCAACTCTTGTGATGAGACGACAGCATCAACAAGACCCAATTCAAGGGCTTCTTCGCCTTTAACCGCCTTCGAAGTCTATTTAAGAGAAAGGTGAAGTGAAGAAGAAATTGCTATGTTAATGAACAAGAAATCAATAATGTAACCACATTGGTCAAGTCATACCGAAGTAAGATCAAGCACAAAGATGATTAAACGACATACCAACATCATTTAGAGGGACTTTGCCAGACCAACAAGCCGGGAAGTCGCTGCGTTCCTGAATCAATTTAGGAACATAAGAACACTGATAGGAAACGAAAAAGTTTTCCAAAGCACAAATACGGATGTAAATGTTGCTAATATGTCAAATTACCATATTATGTAATCTGAAAAACAGCAACTGCACCACACAAGCAATCGATAGTTCACTTCAATAACCGGTGATTTTTTATAAACAAGCTATCAGAACAAAGATTCATACCTCCAAACCCAGGAATTAGTTCAAGTTGAAGTTCAGGCAAGCCCAATTGTGCAGTAGGGGTTGATATCCGTGCATGGTGTTGTGGCCATCCCCTCACATGGTGTCACAACCGAGTTCCGGGGCCACAACCGAGTCACTTCTACCATGCCCCATTTTCAAGCACATCAATGTTTTAGGAAGAAGAGTCTTTGTTTTCAATTATTTCTTTAGTTAGGAAAAAGTATCCTCATTTCAAACAATAGAATGTTTACTCGGGTCATTTCTATGATGTTTTTTTTGCATATATGTAGGGGGTGGACAGTCGGCAGAGTTTGGGCTGATCCACTGGTAAAGGTATGTATCCTACACACCATCGAGGTATGTATGTCCCAAGAGCGGGAGAACTTAGACAAAAACTACTACATGAAGGCCATGACACTCCTTGGGCAGGTCACCAAGGTCGGCGGCGTACTCTGGCCCTGTTGGAACAAGGATATTATTGGCTGCACATGCGACAAGATATTATGGACTATACCAAGACTTGCCTTATTTGCCAGCAAGACAAAGTGGATCGACAAAAGACTGCAGGATTGTTGGAGACATTGTTAGTGCCAGCACGACCTTGGGAGAGCATTTCACTCGACTTCATAGTGAACTTGCCTCGGGTGGGGGATCTTGGAGCTGTCATTGTGGTGGTGGATCGGTTCTCAAAATATGCTACATTTATCCCTGCCCCCAAATATTGTTCGGCGGAGGAGACAGCTCGGTTAGTCTTTAAACATGTGGTAAAGTATTGGGGTGTCCCACAAGATATCGTTAGTCACAAGGATGGTCGGTTTACTGGAAATTTCTGGAGAGAGTTATTCAAGATGTTGGGTTCCAAACTGAATTTGTCATCAAGTTATCATCCCCAGACGGATGGGCAGACGGAGCGCTTTAATGGGTTGTTAGAAGAGTACTTAAGGCATTTTATCCAGGCCAACCAGAAAAATTGGCCTTCTTTGTTGGATGTGGCACAACTTTGTTTTAATTCACAAAAGAGTTCCGCTACTAATAAAAGCCCCTTTGAAATTGTGACAGGTCAGCAGCCGCGGCTTCCACACACCACTCTAGAGTCATACAAAGGAAAATTTCCCCGAGCTTTTAATTTCTCAAAGGAGTGGCGCCAAAATACAGAGATTGCTCAGGCTTATCTAGTGAAAGCTGCAAAACATATGAAGAAGTGGGCGGATCGTGGCCGAAGGGACCAGCAGTTCAAAGTTGGCGATCTAGTGCTTGTGAAGCTAATGGCAGAACAGTTGCGGTTCTTACGGAATAGTGATCGGCGATTGGTGCGAAAGTATGAAGGACCAGTACCGATTGTGGCCAAAGTTGGAAATAACTCATACAAGATCAAGCCGCCCTCATGGATGAAAGTTCACCCTGTGTTCCATGTGAGCAACTTGAAGCCTTTTCTTGCGAGCCCCTCAGATGTTAGCCGATGACATAGTGATCGGGGCCCCATCTGTACCAAACCCCCAACAGAACATCGAGTTGAGGAGATCCTTGCTGATAGGTTTGTTACGTGTCCAAGAAGAAGCCTGTTCGTGAGTACCTAGTCAAGTGGGAAGGTCTCGGAGCCGAAGAGACAAGTTGGGAGAGAGATCATGACCTAAAGGCGTTCAAGCAGAAAATCGAGGAGTTCCTTGCAGCTCAGTCGACGAGGGCGTCGACAAGTTAGGTGGGGGAGGATGTTGTGGCCATCCCCTCACATGGTGTCACAACCGAGTTCCGAGGCCACAACCGAGTCACTTCTACCATGCCCCATTTTCAAGCACATCAATGTTTTAGGAAGAAGAGTCTTTGTTTTCAATTATTTCTTTAGTTAGGAAAAGGTATCCTCATTTCAAACAATAGAATGTTTACTCGGGTCATTTCTATGATGTTTTTTTCGCATATATGTAGGGGGTGGACAGTCGGCAGAGTTTGGGCTGATCCACTGGTAAAGGTATGTATCCTACACACCATCGAGGTATGTATGTCCCAAGAGCGGGAGAACTTAGACAAAAACTACTACATGAAGGCCATGACACTCCCTGGGCAGGTCACCAAGGTTGGCGGCGTACTCTGGCCCTGTTGGAACAAGGATATTATTGGCTGCACATGCGACAAGATATTATGGACTATACCAAGACTTGCCTTATTTGCCAGCAAGACAAAGTGGATCGACAAAAGACTGCAGGATTGTTGGAGCCATTGTCAGTGCCAGCACGACCTTGGGAGAGCATTTCACTCGACTTCATAGTGAACTTGCCTCGGGTGGGGGATCTTGGAGCTGTCATTGTGGTGGTGGATCGGTTCTCAAAATATGCTACATTTATCCCTGCCCCCAAATATTGTTCGGCGGAGGAGACAGCTCGGTTAGTCTTTAAACATGTGGTAAAGTATTGGGGTGTCCCACAAGATATCGTTAGTCACAAGGATGGTCGGTTTACTGGAAATTTCTGGAGAGAGTTATTCAAGATGTTGGGTTCCAAACTGAATTTGTCATCAAGTTATCATCCCCAGACGGATGGGCAGACGGAGCGCTTTAATGGGTTGTTAGAAGAGTACTTAAGGCATTTTATCCAGGCCAACCAGAAAAATTGGCCTTCTTTGTTGGATGTGGCACAACTTTGTTTTAATTCACAAAAGAGTTCTGCTACTAATAAAAGCCCCTTTGAAATTGTGACAGGTCAGCAGCCGCGGCTTCCACACACCACTCTAGAGTCATACAAAGGAAAATTTCCCCGAGCTTTTAATTTCTCAAAGGAGTGGCGCCAAAATACAGAGATTGCTCAGGCTTATCTAGTGAAAGCTGCAAAACATATGAAGAAGTGGGCGGATCGTGGCCGAAGGGACCAACAGTTCAAAGTTGGCGATCTAGTGCTTGTGAAGCTAATGGCAGAACAATTGCGGTTCTTACGGAATAGTGATCGGCGATTGGTGCGAAAGTATGAAGGACCAGTACCGATTGTGGCCAAAGTTGGAAATAACTCATACAAGATCAAGCCGCCCTCATGGATGAAAGTTCACCCTGTGTTCCATGTGAGCAACTTGAAGCCTTTTCTTGCGAGCCCCTCAGATGTTAGCCGATGACATAGTGATCGGGGCCCCATCTGTACCAAACCCCCAACAGAACGTCGAGTTGAGGAGATCCTTGCTGATAGGTTTGTTACGTGTCCAAGAAGAAGCCTGTTCGTGAGTACCTAGTCAAGTGGGAAGGTCTCGGAGCCGAAGAGACAAGTTGGGAGAGAGATCATGACCTAAAGGCGTTCAAGCAGAAAATCGAGGAGTTCCTTGCAGCTCAGTCGACGAGGGCGTCGACAAGTTAGGTGGGGGAGGATGTTGTGGCCATCCCCTCACATGGTGTCACAACCGAGTTCCGGGGCCACAACCGAGTCACTTCTACCATGCCCCATTTTCAAGCACATCAATGTTTTAGGAAGAAGAGTCTTTGTTTTCAATTATTTCTTTAGTTAGGAAAAGGTATCCTCATTTCAAACAATAGAATGTTTACTCGGGTCATTTCTATGATGTTTTTTTCGCATATATGTAGGGGGTGGACAGTCGGCAGAGTTTGGGCTGATCCACTGGTAAAGGTATGTATCCTACACACCATCGAGGCGGCCCCTACCGCCCAAGTCGATGGTGTGGGTGAGTTTTCTAATGTAACCCGATGTTTCTTTTTTTTTTTCTAATAAAATAAAAACCGTTTTTCTTTCCTACGGGGAAGCTGGGGGTCGACTGTGTGCATCGGCTATGCCCCACGGTTTCGACCATGGCTTGAAGAATGGTTTTGTGGCGCGGGACTAATGTGTTGCTTGCTTATTTTGAGCAGATAAATCGAGAGAAAAGGCTGACTTGATCGGGAAGAGTCCTTTTCAAGTGCCGCACGGCTTAGCGACCGAGTGAACTAAAGGCTAAGGTCGTGACACATGGCATACCTGAAATATAGACATCGTAAATTCTTTTCTTTCTAAACAACGAAATAAGAGAATCTCTGAAAAAGCTCAATTAGGGCTGTGAGCTGAGCCGTGCTCAAACAGTGTGAAGCTTGACCTCACAATTCGGCTCTAGCTTCATAAAATACAATTACAGAAACTCAAGCTTGGCTCTAAATAAAATCAAACAATTCATACTCGGCTGGATTAAGATCATTTAGATACTTGAGCTCAAGTTCGAACTCATTTCATATGCAAACTTTATACTTAAATAACAAAATTTAGGTTTGGATTTTAAGGGTGTAGATATTAGGGGGGCAATAATTTAAAAAAAAAAAGCTCGATTAGGCTTACAAGTTGCTCAAATCGTGTATTAAAGTACTCAAACTCAGTTTGCTCGAAAGTTCAAGCTGCATGAACTCATGTTCGGCAGAACACTTAGAGATTTTTTAGTTGAATTCAAGTACCTTGGGGAAAAATCTCTCACTTACACCTCCTAAGTTCAATAAAACCTACCATTGCAACCTCTAGACCCCCACCTAAGGCAAGGCCATCAATGGCAGCAACTGGTGGTTTTCTTGCAGCTGAAGTACAAAACAAATAGAGCCAACAGAGATCCAAACAACTTTCAAATGATTTGTAGTTTAAAAATAATCATATCCAGGTGATTACCTTCGATTGTGTCGGTGAGAACGTCAACGAATATATAGCCAGACTTTGGCTGCTGCACTGGATAATACAACCAAATCTTACTAATGTCCAGACAACACAAGAAAATACTTGGGAAAGAAAAAAAAAATAATAGCATATAGGGGTGTGCAAAACTCGATAAAACGAGTTAACCTATAATTCGGTTTGGTTAGTTCGGCCTACAGTTTTAGTCAGCTAAAGGAGTAGGTTTGAATATGTTAATTCAGTCGGCTTTTGGTTTATACAACCGATAATTGAACCAACAAAATTAGCCGACTTAAATATTTATATTAAAATATATTTAATATACCATAGATATATGAAAAATATTATAATAATAAAAATTTTCATTACATTTCTCCGATGATTAAGAATTTTTTAAGGAAACATAAATAAAAATATGAAATATTTTTAAATAAATGATTTTTATATAAAAAAGGATAGACTGGCTCAATTTTTTTTCTGTTAATTAGGTTAATTAAGAGAACAGACCCACTTATGCTGGTTGATTTTCTGTTATCATTTATGAGGTCAGTTGAGTTGGTTTCCGATATTTTTAACCGAACCGATCGGCTGCACGCCATTAGTAGTATATATACCTTTTCCTTCTTGAATTCCACCAAAGGCAGAAATATCGAAACCACCGGAAAATTTTCCATTTGCACCTTCTCAAAGGGCAAAGCACATTAGTATCTCAAATTAACGAATTCAGATATTGGAAAATCAGTAACATAGACAATCTCTTAGCACAACTTTTCATTTAAGGGTAATCTACTTGAACTTGCCTGCAACAACAATGGCCTTCACATCATCTCTTCGTAAGGCCTTGCCGTATCTTTCTTTTAAGCTTTGCAACACTGTAAGGAATACACATGACAGAAGAGATCAATTGTCTATCTTCTCACTTGTATAAAACTAAAACTTATAAAAAATTATGAGGGAATAAAAGGCTGATAACTACAGTTTTCAGGTGATCGAAACCGAGCAGACGGCTGCCTAATATGTCCCTCTGAATTTTCATTTCTCTTGAGACACCTATGTCCGAGGTGTAATCAAACGTGGATATGAAGACATGACACTTAAAAGGCCCTTCAAAAACTTGAAAAATTGGAATGTAGCCATGTCCGATACATTAGCTGTATCCAACACACCTGAGCCAACACCAATAATCGATGTATAATCAAACATGGATATAGGTGCACAAAATTGCAACGATCCTACCATTTCGGATTATGTATCTGACTCACACCTGAGCCGAGACCAATATCCGATGAACAATCAAAGGGACATGTGTAATCACTCATTTTTTTCCGGGTGTATAATATTATTACTATAATATTATTGTTGTGTATTAATATATGAGTATGTGTGCATGTATGTTAGTATGTGAGTGCATATATTATTGAATTACATTATTGTGTGTAATCACTCATTTTTGTCCGGGCGTATAATATTATTACTATAATATTATTGTTGTGTATTAATATATGAGTATGTGTGCATGTATGTTAGTATGTGAGTGCATATATTATTGAATTACATTATTGCATGTATGTGTATGAATGTTTATGTGCATATGTATATTAATGTTATATGCATGTATGTAATATGTGTGTGCAATATATATATTTGAATGAACGTATGGTTATATGTATAAATATGTATGTTAGTATGTATTTACGTATGTATGTGTAAATGTATATATTATTATTATAGTTATTATTATTATTATTAATTATTATTATTATTGTTATTAATGGGCTATATGGTATGTAAATTGAAACATATCAGAAATTATAAAATCCCAAACTATTATTTTAAAGTCCAGTCCACATTATAAAGTTCAAAACAAATATTTAATTACATTAGGCCCAACCGGCCAGCCCAATCCCTTTAATAACTAAAAACCCTAAAAAAAATCTAAAACCCTAATGCATATATGATCTATTATCATTCTCTTATGCGCAACCAACTGTGGACCGTTGGATCAGATTTTGATCCAACGATCATGATTGAAGCCAGGCAACTCTTCAAATGCTGCGAGTGAGATACACGGTCTGGCCCCTCATCTCCCACGAGCGCGTGCAACACACGCGCAGGCCGTTCCACTCCATCGTGCCACGTGGCGTGATCTAGTACTACCACGTCACCTCACCACATGCAATCTGGGCCGTTCATCACCAAAATAATCTCAGTCATTGGATCAAATTTGATCTAACGGCCAAGATCGAATCTAACCAGGGTAACCTGATCATCTTCCCAGCTATGTGGTCGTCCTGCCGAAAAATCAGTGCTACCGTACGATATCCCCTCACCGGCTTATCCACCAGCATGGCCAAAAACACATAAAAAGGGAAAAAGTCAAATCCAAATCGGCCACACTGATTGCATTTATGTTTACTTATTTTTGTAAACAAATCTAAATTAAAAAGAGGAGACAAATCAACATATATATTGTAATCCCAACCATTTGTACTGAACAAGGTTTCGGAATCAATAAAAAAATTTCACAGATGTATTTTCATCCATCTTCCTTCGATATTCATGCATGCATCCCAAATAAATAAAAAAGAAGCATAAACAAAAATACGAGATTCAAAGGTTACCCTCACCGTTGATCGGTCCTTCGCCGGTGATAAACCCTCGCTTATGGTCGAGTTGGGTGAACCGGTGAAGGTTTAAACCATTACTTTAAAGGAGGAGTAGTTCGAAAAAGTTTTTTTGGGTTCAGTTTTTACGGAAAATGGGGCTAAAGGTTTTGTTTTTTAAAAAAGGGGTTGGATATGGTTTTGGGATAAAAAGAGGGTGATTTAGGGTCTGGTTTCGATGTTCGCTGGCACCGACAAGCAGTTACTGGTGATGTTTGACGGCGAAAGGTGCGGCGGTTCATGACCGGTATTTGAGTTTAGCGGTGGTTTCTGGAAAATGGTTTGAATGTTCGAGAGGTTTTGGGAATTTTGGTTTTAAAAACAGAGGAAATAGGGGTTTCTGGAATTTATTATACTATTCATCATATTTATACATAAGGTAGTTTTGTATGTATAGAGTATAACCTTAAACTTTTATTTATTATTAAATCATATGTTAAAATATATGTATGTAATATATCATATGTTATCTATGAATATTGTATCATTTAGTTATGCTGTATTCTATATAAATTATATCATTATTTGCTCACGTTGGTATATTTATGTATAATTAATCGCCCATGTATTTGTAATTTACCATGTTTATTTTTTATCGTAGTCTTATGCCTTTTATCTCGGTATTCTAGTGGGAGTGTCATCCCGGTCTCCGGGTGTTATCTCCTTTGGTACCGTGGATTAAGACAAAATTAATATTCGAAATATGCTCTTAGGAATTAATAATTAAATTAAATCGAATTTTTATTTTTCTTTACAAATACGATACGAACCTATTTGGTACCAATTTTGGGCAGTGTGGGGTGCTAATCCTTCCCATCCGTAACTGACTCTCGAACCCAAGTTTTTAAAATCAATGGTTTTATTTTCGGTGTCCGATTTACCTTTTTTGAATAATCGGTGGTGACTCTCAATTTTCCAAAAAACGAGTTTTCATGAAAATCCCCTTTTTAATTAATTTTTCAATAAAAGTGGGAAACTCCCTCATACTCGGTTTTTATAATTTTTCAAGCGGCCTTTCGACTTCCAAAAACAGTCGCAACAGCACGGCGACTCCGTTGGGGACAAAATTTTGTTTTCAAAAATAATAAGGGAGTTAAGCCTTAGTTAGGTTCGTATTCTAATTATTAAGAAAAATTTAAATTCGGTTTAATTTATTTTTCAATTCCTAAGCCTTGTTTGTTTACTTTTTTACATCATATAGTAGTCTTAGAACCTTTAGGAGGAGTGATCACTTCACTTCGTGGGGTTTTCACCTCCGTATAGTATTGTAATTCACTTCATGAATTCGGTCCTTATATTTTGAGAGGTTTTCACCTCCGTATGGTATAAGGGTCGTATTCCCTCGAATCGATGTCCAAGCAATAGTTCGAGTACCGTTTACTTTAGAATTCAATCGCATATAGTGAAACATAGAGCCTACCTATTAGAGTCATGCAGGTACTCTATCCGTTTAGCGAATAACCTGTTTAAGTTTTTTGTTCGCATTTTTGTTCGCTCATGTATATTTTAACTGCTTGGTTTGAGTGTTTTAATTGCTTTTGTTTATTAACCATTAATTTAGATTATTCTTTTCAAACTGACACAATTTTCTTTTTGTATTTGCCCATTTTCATCCTTTTGTGCATCGTATTTTCATAAACAGTCACTGTAGAAGGCAGTCATAATAGACAAGAGGTCTCGTATTCAAATAAACCAAGCAAATCTCGAGCATTGCCAGAAGAGTCAAGAGGGCAAATCATCTAAAGAGTTCGAACAAGATAGGGTAACTGGTACTCGTATTGGGGATGAGCGGGATGACATACAAGAATTGAAGAAACAAATGGCCGAGATGATGAATCTGATGACAGCTATATCTAAAGGCAACGGGTCTGTAGAGCCAGAAGAAGGGTCAGTCGAGAGTCAGAGTAAAGAGTTTGATGGTCAAAATCCCACTCCTAAGCAAGATAACATCGGTAAATACGATAAGTCGAACCCTTTTTTGATTCGCATCAATAAACCAGTAGGAGGTACATCTGAGTCAAGCTCTAAGAAAATAGAGAAAGGTTAAGAAGAAGCCCGAGAAACCAGCAATGTGAAGGTGAACATATCGATTCCTATGAGGTATACCGAGCTGCTCCCAATGCTTACTGAAAGAAATCTTATCACCCCTGTTCACTCTATTCCGAAAGAACCGCCTTACCCAAAATGCTATAACAGCCGTGCCAAGTGCAATTACCACTTAGAAAGTTCGGGTCACACTACAGAGAGTTGTAGGGCTTTGAAAAATTGAGTTAAGGATCTTGTCATTATGGGAGCACTGACTTTCGAAGATGGAAGGCCCAAATTTTACATTGACTCGACGGCCACACGAGGGGCAAAGTTAAAGAACAGCCAAGACTTGAGGCAAGGGTTGAATGAAAGCGAGACAAATTTAGAGATCGAAGATAGAGGCATCCTGGAACAGGGGCAGTCACCTGATTATAATCAGCTCATGCGAGAAAGAGATGATTTTAAACAAGAAATTGAATAGCCTACAAGATGAACATCAAAAGCTTCACTGCATGTTCCAGAATGCTGGTTTGAGTGACACTTTTAAAGAATGGAATAATAGCATCCTACAACTGAAAAATGATTGGGTCATTGGAAGCAGAGAGGCAGGACTAGTGAAAATAGAGCCCAATTGTTGTCACAAAGGTTGAAGAAAGCTGAGAGCCAACGCGATAACCTCAAGAATGAGCTGGAAAGCTGTTTAGATATGAACGATATTCTAAAATCAAGTCTGCAGCAGAGTAAGAATGAATCATGCACATTTCAAACAGAGAATGCAACGCTCAGGGAACAAATAGATGAGCTTAGGATTTCTTTGCGTACAAGCGAGATTCATGCCGAAGCTTACAAGCAAGCTGGCTATGAAAGCGTTGAAAAGGTAACCCTCCAATTACGAAAGGCCGAGCAAGAAATACAAAATAGAGACAATGACATGAAGAGTGTCATCGCTCAAGTGCACAGAGTGGCTCAGCAAGTCGCAAATATGGCCGATGTAGCTATGCCATTGAGTCAGAATATGAATCCCACACTAGACCATGAAGGGAAGATAACCCGTTTGTTAGAAGAAGTCCAAAAGTTAGGGGCTAGGGCTTATCAGCATTTGTAAAGTTTGCATGACTGGAATCTGATGTAACAAGCCTTTTTGTTCAATGAAAGTCTTTCTACGATGATCACTTTGCGACTAATACCTTATTGCATTCATGTTTGCATTTTATTGATTCAAAAATATTCCATATTAGGGGATTTTCTATAAATGGGAAGATGTTCTGTAATGTACAGAAATTGATAATGCTATGATTGAAAATAATTTGGGCATGAAGCAGATGGAGAAAAGACAGAAGTGGGCACTAAGTACGCATTTTGCTCCAAGAAGAGTGGCTAACAGACGCTTGTAGAATATTGTCAATCTTTTGTACACAGACACCCTTCCTTTATAAAAATCCTCCTAAAAGACTATTAGTGAATCAACACTTCATTTGCATTCATTCACTTCATTTGCATTCATTCACTTCATTTGCATCCATTTTGATAGTTCATACTTACTATTTTTCTTTTACATTTTAGACATTTATGATACATTTCATGCATTAATTAAATAATAATGAATTTTACAGGTTCAGTGGCAGTATCCGAGAATCGGTTGAAAAAAGGATGGAACAAAGACTTGATCGATTAGAGGATAGAGTTAAGAGCGAGTTCAAGAAGAAGGAAAAAATGAATGTTTTCAATACAATGGAGCTTTGCCTAGTCCCTGATTTGGTTGTTCCTTCAGATTTCAAGACTCCCTGTTTTGTACAGTATGATGGCACAAGTTGTCTGAGAGTTCACCTAACCATGTTTTACAGAAAGATAGAGGGCTACATAAAGAATGAAAAGCTATTGATCCATTATTTTCACGACAGTTTGGTGGGACCCGCTGCATTTTGGTACAACTGATTGAGCAGAAGTCAGATTCAGTCTTGGGATGATTTAGCCAACGCATTTTTGATTCAACACAGATATGCCTTAGACTTAGCTCCAAGTCGGCAATTTCTTCAGAGCACGAAAATGAGATCAAACGAGAGCTTCAAGGATTATGCTTTGAGGTGGCGGAGTCTAGCAGCCCAGGTTCAGCCTCCCATAACTGAAGAGGAAATGACTTCCCTATTTCATGCGACGCATCTCATTCCCTTCTTCGATATAATGCTTGAGAAGTCAGGGAGCGGATTTGAAGATTTCATGTCGACTGGAGAAAGAATAGAGTATGCAATCCAATAGGGAAAGTTGAGGTCTAAGTCTAAAGACCAAACTAATGAGGAAATAGAGAAAAAAAGAGATAAATGAGCGTCGTTCTCAAAGCACTCATAATCGCAAAAGAAGAAGGCCTGCTGATCCTTCCGAGCCATCAAGAAAATTTCCTCGAACAAGTGCAGACTTAGAAATGTTTGGGGTACCCATTTCGGATATATTTCATCGTCTAGTTGAGGGTCGCCACATTATTTCTAGACCGATGAAGATTATGTCTAATTCATCCGCCTATAGTTTTGACCCGAGCAGTATATGTGATTGCCATATGGGGGCACCGGGGTATCCTACCAGGAAATGTAGACAATTGTGGGAAGAGGTCAAGAAGTTAATTAGCAATGGAATTTTGACCCAAGAATTGATCCAGCAATGTAAGGCATAAGAATTGGGGCATGTTTGTACCACGCCGAGGAGGCAAGGATGAGTTCACGCCTGAAGGATAATTTAAAGTCCTATCTTTTATTTTGTCAATAAATTTAGATGTAGTCGTGATAGGTCATCTTTGCATTTAAGAGTGTCTTTTGAAGTAATGCATGGAATTAAATCTGCTACCTTTGGCCCGAATGTAGAAGAGTTCTTTTTGTAAAGGGTATGTGTCATGTTTATGGATTTTTATTCCAATAAAAACACATTTTGTGTAACATACAATGACCTTGAAAACACGTATATGTATATCCCTTCTTACCTTTGTAGGTCACTGGATATCAATTGCTAGATGTGACATTGATTCTGAGATCAATTGGATGTTGTGATAACGAAGAGGTCTAATTTTCCCTAACAGAATTTGGTCGGCAAAGCAAGATTACTACTTCTTTGATGACATTCGATGAGGAAAAGCTCCAAAATTTAACCATACAAGAGTTGCCTGAAATTGAAATTCTAAGCATAGACTTCTATGGATGAATTGTAATTAACAATTGAAACGTAAGTAAATGTGCATAAAATAATAATGAATTATGATTAACGATTGAGAATGATAATAATAATAAATGAATAAAAGAAAAAGCGCTCCAATGTTCGAAGCCTAGTAATAGGCATGTTCGGATAAGAGTGTGGAATTTTTAGGGCACTTCGCTAATGCAAAAAGGTAAATAAGGTTGCAATGCACCATCCAAAACAAGAAACCTTAAATTCATGAGTGATGGTAATATTTTCAAATCATGACTATGCCGAGTAACTCGGGGTAGTGTTGTTTGCTCCATCATTATCCTCAAGACAAAGGACTGTGATGAGCTTATTTCCCTAAAATAATAATAATGAATAAATAAGGAGAAAGAAATAAACAATAGCATAAGTGTAATCGGCAACACACATATGCACCTAAAACCCTGTTCTTAAAATGATATTTTTGCACTCTAATGGTTAAAACAAGTCCATTTTTCTTGGGCGGAGCAAATAATGAGAATTGAGAAGGAGTAGTCTTTATAGCAAGGCTATAATCATGAGGATGAACTGAGTCATATAAGGGGATTTTACGACTTCAAATTGACACAACATCCAAAGTCTTTCTAGACACCAACTATGTTTGGAATGATCACCGAAAGGTTGAATTTGAGACGCTTTTGCACTTGATATTCAAAGCTCCTATCCTGTTTTCTTTATTATTATAATTTTGGTTTCAAGGTCATGTATGTTAATCTAAAAGGACACCCTTTATTGTAATGACGATCCTCAAATTGACAGTTTTTAACAACGAAGATTTCCATGTATTACTTCAAAGACGAGATTCAGAATACCAGAGAGTGAATGTTATGGATCGACCTAATGCAGAGTGATGACCCATCAATGGATGTAACGAAGATAAGGATAAGAGTTCACATGTCAGACAACTCAGAGGCTTAAAGCGGGTTTCAGCCATGATATGTTGAGTGGTTTAGAGAAATAAAGAATGAACCTGGATGAAATTAAGGTTGCAGAACATGAGGAAAAGCTTAAGGGTCTAACATTAATTTTTCAGAAATTTTAATACCTATCATTTCTTCCAAACATGAATTTTCAAATTTTTTTGGCATTTTAAATTTCGATTCTTTTTAGCATTTCTCCCAAACATTAATTTCTAAAAATGTTTAGCCTTTTCCGAATTTCGATTCTTTTAATATTTCTTCTAAACTTTAATTTTCAAAAAAAAATGTTTGGCTTTTTTTATTCGAATTTTGAATTCTTTATTTATCATTTACTCCAAACATCAGTTTTCAAAAAAATGTTTGGCATTTTTCTCTAAATTTTGATTCTTTTAATATTTACCAAAACATCAGTTTTCAAAATGTTTGACATTTTTTATATAAACTTTGATTTTTAAGATACCTGTAGTTTTTCTTCCAAACATTAATTTTCAGAATGTTTGGGATTTTTCCCAGTTTTATTTTTAAAATGACTATTTTTTTGAATTAAAGCATAAGGATCCCAAGTCGGTTTCCAGAGATGTTACGTAAGAATGAGTTCAGGGAGTATGGACATTTTGCTCACCCTAATGATTGAGACAATGTCAAATACAGAAGAATGATGAGTGTTCCTATATGAGAATAGTATATGGACAAGAATGAGATTATGGGCTAAATAGTTAGTGACCCTGAAGAAAAAGAGAATATAGGTACTCGCTCAAAAGAGTTAAGAGTGTGAGTTAAATGCAAGGAGATATGAAGATTGATGAAATGAAGAGTAAAGAGCATACTGCAGAGAGATGATATGAAGAAATCCAAAGAAAGACCTTTTAGGGAATAAGATTTTTAAAATAGATTGAAAAAAGAAAAAGAAAGAAAAAGAAAGAAGAAAGAAAATAAAGAAAAATAAAGAAGAAGAAGAAAGAAAATAGAATGAAAAAGAAAGAAAAGAAGAAAGAAGAAGAATGAAAAAGAAGAAGAGAAAGAAAGAAGAAAAGAAAAAAGAGTTTTACATTGCATGCATCATATAGATAGGGGCATGCTAATTTAAAAGCATCTTGTTTGTTTTGGAAAGATATTTGAAGATTACCAAAGAATTTGACATGCGACTCCAAGTTGAAGAATTAGATTTTGTTGATTTTATTGAAGATTTATACTAGTAGCTGTTTGGGCGTGAATCCAGATTTTAAGGGAGATCGGTAGCCGTGTCAGAGTGAATCCAGATCTTAAGTCCTTCAGGCCATCAGTAAGTCCTTCAGGCATGATGATAAATCCTTCGGGCCACCGATAAGTCCTTCGGGCATGGTGATAAGACTTTCGGGCCATCAGTAAGTCCTTCGGGCATGATGCTAACCTTATTGTGATGTCAAGACTGGTTAAAATTGAGGCATCATTTTAAGGGATATTGGTAGCTATGTTGGCGTGAATCCAGATTTTAAGGGAGATTGGTAGCCGTGTCAGCGTAAATCTAGATCTTAAGTCCTTCAGGCCATCAGTAAGTACTTCGGGCATGGTACAAATCGGAGCATTGAAGAGATCGAAGCTTGAAGATTTGGCCGAGGAAGAGCGAAAAGTTCCAAAAGAGCTTGTGATTCTAGAGCCGAGGACATGTAAGTAGGACAAAAATCAGTGCTTTTGGTCTTTGCTTTGTTCTCGTTTCATAAGAACAAGCAAAGAGGGGTAGCTGTATTTGTAGAGATATCCCTTTTTACGCTAAAAATAGGTTTTAAGGTGTTTGAGGTCTTTCGGGTATTTAAAAATATTTTTCATGGGTTTTAGAAAAAATATGTTTTATTTAAAAATGGAGTCTCCACCGGCCACTTAAGGTAGGCCGGACACCATAAAACCAGAGATTTTAAAACTGTTGGGTTCGGGAGTCGGTTACGGATAGGGAAGGATTAGCACCCCCACACCGCCCAAAATTGGTACTTTAATAATTAACGCTTTATTAATATTAGACTTTTCGGATTAAAGTGACGATTAGATTAAAATTTGGTTATAATTGCGAGTAAATTTTAAGGGCCCCGTTATTCAAGAGTAAACTGATAAACCACCATCACTGCGCTTGATACTGGCCACGTTTACGCACGAATAAAAAGGCACCGCATTGAAAATAATATATATCCGAAATGTAACTTAAAACATGGCAAATATAAATAAATACTAATCTAATAAAATAATAATCTAACATAAATAAAATACTAATATGAAACATACATAAATAAATATTAATCTAACACATAAATAAAAACAAATCTAACATAAATAAAATACTAAGCTAAAACATTCATAAATATTAATCTAACACATAAATAAAAAACTAATCTAACATAAATAAAATACTAATCTAAAACATTCATAAATATTAATCTAACACATAAATAAAAAACTAATCTAACATAAATAAAATACTAATCTAAAACATAAATTTAAAACATAAATAAATACTAATCTAAAACATAAATAAACATACATGCTAAAAAAATAAGAATACAATTTTAAATTAACTAATACTTCATTAAATTATAAAAATTACAACACAAATAAAAATGGAAGAAAATATACCTAACTAGGAGCTCGAATGACGAACCCTGACTGAACCCCACCAAGATCTACTACGATCTCTCCAAAAATTAACTAAATCGGATCCAAAATAGGGCCATGGTCGAATGTTGGATCGAACCAACTGGGGCTGAGGGCACTGCCCCTAACCCCGGCCAACCTTGCGGCCGGCCATGGCTCCCAAAAATTGGGTGCCGATTTAATTGTCGAATTGTGGCAATTTTTGGCGTGATTTGCGTGTGTGAATTGGCTACCCCCATGCCTTTATATAGGCAGATGGGGGGAGCTTGGGTGACGTGGAGCTCTAGGCTCCACGCAAATTTCCTTCCTTTTTTACTTTACTTTTATTATTATTATTATTATTATTATTATTATTATTTGAAATTTTTTTATAGATTTTACTTTAATAATATTACTATTAAAATAGTACTAATAATACTAAAATTCAGAAAAAAATGAGTGATTACAACTACCCCTCTTTGCTTGTTCTTATTAAACGAGAACAAAGCAAAGATCAAAAGCACTCATTTTTGACCTACTTCCTTATCCTTGGCTTCGAAATCACGTGTTCTTCTGGAACTCTCTGCTTTTCCTTGGCCGAATCTTCGGGTTTGTAAGTCCTTCCTATATAGAACTTCTTCACCTTCCGATCTTGGAGCTACAGGCTCTTCCTATATAGAACCTTTCATTTTCTCAGGCGGATCCTTCGGGCCAAAAGTTCTTCTTATATAGAACTTTTTACCTTGAAATCCTGGAGTAAGGGCTCTTCCTATATAGAACCTTTCACTCTGAGACGGTAAAGCTTGGAGTCCTTCTTATATAGAACTTCTTGCCTTCAACGCGGGTTTTTCCTATATAAAACCTTCTGCGTCACATATGGATTCTTTCGACTGGAGTTCTTCCTATATAGAACTGCTAGTCTTCAAACCCTGGAGTCGCAAGTCCTTCCTATATAGAACTTTTAGCTTCTGAAATCTTGTAGTTACAGTTTCTTCCTATATAGAAACCTCTCACTGCGAGGGCTCGAAAATATAGGCTCTTCCTATATAGAACTTTTATCTTCAAATTTAGGATTCACGCCAAAATGGCTACCGATCTTTCTTCAAATTTGGGGATTCACACCGAAAATGGCCACCGATCTTTATAGACTCATGCTACTATGGCTGCTGAAATTTTTCTTCAAATTTGGGGATTCACGCCGAAAATGGCTACCTATCTTTTCGAAAATTTGGGGAATCACACTGAAAATGGCCACCGATCTTTCTAGACTCACGCTACTATGGCTGCCAAACTTTCTTCAAATTTGGGGATTCACACTGAAATTAGCTACCGAACTTTCTGGACTCACGCTACTAAGGCTGCCGAACTTTCTGGACTCACGCTACTAAAGCTGTCGAACTTTCTGGCCTTACGCTACTGAGGCTGCCGAACTTTCTAGACTCACGCTACTAAGGCTGCCGAGATTTTTCTTCAAATTTGGGGATTCACGCTGGAGATGGCCACCGAACTTTCTGGACTCACGCTACTAAGGTTGCCGAAATCTTTCTTTAAATTTAGGGTTTCACGCCAAAAATGGCTACCGATCTTTCTTTAAATTTGGGGATTCATGCCGAGAATGGCCACTGATCTTTCTGGACTCACGCTACTATGGCTGCCGAACTTTCTGGCATTACGCTACTAGGGCTGCCGATCTTTCTGGACTCACGTTGCTAAGGCTATCGATCTTTCTGGACTCACGCTACTAAGGCTGGCGCATCATGCCCGAAGGACTTATTGATGGCCCATGGGACTTATCACCATGCTCGAAAGACTTACTGGTGGCCCGAAAGTCTTATCATCATGCCCGAAGGTCATACTGATGGCCCGAAGAACTTAATATCTGGCTTTACGCTACTTTGGCTATCGTCATCTGGCCTCACGCTACTATGGCTGCTGACATCTGGTCTCACGCTCCTATGGCTACCGCATCATGTCCGAAGGACTTATTGATGGCCCGAAGGACTTATCACCATGCTCGAAAGACTTACTGGTGGCTCGAAGGTCTTATCATCATGCCCGAAGGTCTTATTGATGACCCGAATGACTTAATATCCGGCTTTACGCTACTTTGGCTACCGTCATTTGGCCTTACGCTACTATGGCTCATGTTATCTTTCTTTCTTTAATAAAATCTACTTCAAACTTTTTGACCATTCTTCAAATACCTGTCTAAAACAAGCAAAAATTGACATGCCTCTATGTATATGATGCATTCAATGTAATGCTTTCTTTTTCTTATTTTTCTTCTCTTTCTTTTTTCTTTTCTTTTCTTATTTCTTTCTTTTTTTTTCTTTTTTCTTTCTTTTCTCTTTTTTTCTTTTCTTTTCTTCTCTCACTCTCTTCTCTCTCTTTTTCTTTTTATTTTCTTTTCTCTTTTTTTTTTCTTTCAATCTTTTTTGTTCTAAAGTTTTACACCCTGAAAGGTCGTTCCTCAGATTTCTTCATCTCTTTACTTCTTCACTGTAGCTCTTAAATCATTATTTGATTAATCACTTCGAATCTAAATTAACATGCTTTCAAATATTTCGTGTGGAAGGCTTTCTTGTCTTCAGGGTTATCACATGTCTTTATAAATGATCTTCTGGTCCTTATATTATTCTTATAAGAACCTTTGTCATCTTCTTCACTTGGTGTTGCCCCATTCAATCACGGGCTCCACTGCTTCAAATTTCCTGACCCATCATACAGAGCCTTGATCTATTTCTAATCACTAGGGTGAGCAAAAATGCTTCTATCCCCTGAGCTCGTCATTGATCTTCTCGTAGCGTTTCGACGGGAACTAACTCTCGGTCCCTATGCTTTAAATCACATCATCATTCATTTTTAAAGTAATGCGAAAGGCAATTCACTTGTGTATATTTCAATACAAAAAATGATTGTTTGAAAAAATAACAGTCATTTGAAAATCACAACTTGGAGGGAATACCAAACATTTTAAAAAACAATGTTTGGAACAAATGGTAAACATCTTTTTTTCTTTTTTTTAAAAAAAGTCAAACATTTTTGAAAATTAATGTTTGGAGAATGGTAAACAAAATTTGAAGTATATTGCCAAACATTTCAAAAACTAATGTTTGGGGAAATGGTAAACATCAAAATTTTGGGAGAAAATGTCAAACACTGTAAAAGTATGTTTGCCCCCAAAATACCGAATGCAATAGCACATCTGCTTCAAATTGTCAGGGATAAACTCTAATGAAGCGTATATTTAAAAGATCTTGACTACTGTAGAGATATATACTGATGTATAGTCTCTTCTGGTCTATTAGGCTTTTGAGAGGAGCAATCCCCTACCTAATTTCTACCCCGTTTAAGGTGGCTCTCTTAATCTCACTATCTCACCATTCCCCATCCTTTCTTCATTTGGGTGTCGATCAGGCACTTCGAAGTTTGACATTCCTTGAAGCAAGGTTAACCCTTATAGGCGGAATGAAATCTGAAGACATTCTCGTTTAACTTGGATATCTATGGATGATCAGAATGGTCTTTTGGAGGCTTGTAATGTAGGCCTTTGGTTCATGGTTAGACGAAGCCGTATCTATGTGCTCGTATGATCTGGATATGCTCACATGGAGTATTCTTTTTTAGTTTTTCTGGATCATTCTAGACTACCCGTTTCTGAGTTTTCACCCTAGAGTTCATTTCCCCACTCTCTTTCTTTTGATATGCCTTGCATTCTGGCTGTGTATTGATGCTTGTTTTCCGTAAAATGATTGATCCTCTAAAGTTCCTTGAATGAAGGATTATGTACATTTCTGGGAATTCTTGTGATTGGTATGCCTAGATGAAATGTTCCTCTTTCTTTCTCTTTTTTTTCTTTGGATCGCTCTAGATTGCCCACCTTTAGGTTCTCACCCCAGAGTTCACTTCCTTCTTCTGTATCTTTAGATCAATGTATTTTGGTTGGATATTGATACTGACATGCTCAGGCAGACTACTATTTTCTTTTCATTTTCGGGATCGCTCTAGACTGCCCATTTTTGGGTTTTCACCCTAAAGGTCATCTCCCTTTTCAAAATTGGCAATCTTTGGACCGACTTGTCTTGACTTGGCTTCAATTCAAGCTTCTATATAAATCTTCAAAATTGTGGATTCTTTGTGTATCTCTTGCTCATTTCTTACAGTTGAAGTCCTGATCTTGTATTGTTTGATCTGTGTGTGAAGTATATATTGTATTCTTTCTTTCTTTTTCTTTCTTTCTTTCTTTCTTTTTTCTTTTTTTCTCTCTTTCTCTCTTTCTTTCTTTTTTCTTTTTTCTTTTTGTTTGTTTTTTTACTGCCCATTTTGGGTTTTTAGCCTTGAATCTCTTTCTTCTCATTCGAGTCTGTAGATGTATCCTCGAATCAACACATATCTATACTGGGTATTGATGCTATCTTTCGCTCGAAGTTAATTGCCTCTCTGCAGCTTTTGAACTCTATGGAAAAAATTCTTATATTTACTCGATCTAGATTGCTTCCGCCTTCTGATTGCCATTTCTCTTCTTTTTTCGATTTTTCGTTTGGACATATCCTTGTTTTCAACTACTTTCTTATGATGATTTTCCGATCTTCGTATCCAATTTGTCTGGTCTCATCTCCTTCTTCTGGTAAAGTAAAAGAATATAATTTGTCATCATATTCACAGATGTCCTGAGAAAGCTTTTAGGGGGTAGAGGTTTAGGGTCAACTCTCGATTCAGGGATCTTAAACAACAAGTGTCTGAGAAAGAAATTTCCTAAAATGGGAACTGCCCTTTGTCTAAACACTCATAATGTTCCTATGTTGGCCTAAGTAAACTAGCAGATACTCACATTTACAGTATCCTCACAACATTCAATCTCTTCTAAATATAAGCAACTTAGAGTTGATCTTTGGATCTGAAACAGAGGTACTGTTGTATTCAAAATTCGAGGACCTGGTATAGAAATGATATATACATATGTCCATTCAAAAATGTGTGTATATGCATATGGGAGAACAAAAACTACCTCATAAAAATAAAATATTTAAAGAATCAAAAATGTAAAAAAGTTTTCTAAATGGAAATGTGATTTGTTATTCTGACAAACAATGAGTTTTTTGTTTTTTTTAAACATTGAGAATTTCTTTGTGAACTGATGGGGAAACCATAGGGACCTTCGGACTACCTCCCGAGTACTGACTCATTCTGGCCCTTTCAAGGTAGTGCAGGCTTGTGCCACTTTTCTTGTTTTTCCACAGCTGGATCAACTCTCTCATCATGACTCCCTCGTCAACAGCTTCTTGATTTCTTCTATTAATGACCCCAAATTTCTTGGTTTCATGCCCCGGCGCCTTAATGTAGAACTCATGTGTACTGTATGGATCAAAACTGTGAGCAGATGAACTAGGTGTAATCTTTATCGGCCCGGAGGTAAGGTACTAACCCTTGACCAGATGAGGCCATATGTCTAAAATGGAATACTCTGAATATCTCTAAATATGTACTTGTTCGAGGAATTTTTCTCGATGATTCAGAGGAATCTACCTGTCTTCTTTTCTTACGATCACGAGAACCTTGAAAATGGTACCCATTTATCTCTTTCTTTCCTTCTGCTCCTAGGTAGGTCTGGTCTTTAAACTTAGGACCCGGAGTGCATGTTCGATTCTCTCTCCGACTGTCATGAAGTCCTCAAAGTTGGCCTTCATTTTCCCGAGCATCTTATCAAAGAAGAAATATGAAAGGTGGCATGAAACATGGAAGTCACTTTCCTCTTCGTCTACGGGAGGCTGCACCTGGGTTGTTAAACACAGCCACCTCAAAGCACATTCCTTGAAGCCTTCATCAGGTTTAATCTTCGTACCCTGGAGATACTGACGACTTGGTGCTAGGCCCAAAGCATATTTATATGGGCCCAAAAAGGCATTGGCTAAGTCTCCCCACGACTAAACTTGGTCTCTACTCAAACAGTTATACCATATCACGGTGCGTCCTGCTAGACTGTCGGGGAAGCAGTGGAACAATAATTTTTCATTCTCAATACAGCCCTTCCATCTTTTTGCAGAACATGGTCAGGTGAATCTTGGAGCATCTTGTTCCGTCATCATGCGCAAATCTGGGAATCTTTGAAATCTGGAGGAATGACCAAATCAGGGTTTAAACAGAGTTTTCTTGCATTGAAGGCATCAAACTTTTTTTTGAGCCCATCTTCTAACTGCTCGAATCTTGATTTTTGAGTGTATTCAATTCTTTTATTCACGATAAAACTATAATTGGTCTTTGGATTACTCCCCAAAAATGTTATGCAAGGTAATGATAATGTTATGTGAAATATGTCATGACTGTACAATGTGATGCAATGCAATGCAATGCATGAATGCAAATGCGGTGTTGATTCTCAAACAGTCCTTAAAAGACTTTTGTTCAATAGAAAAATGTCTGGTTGCAAGAAACTAATAATGAATTACAGGTAACATTAGCTTCCTTCTAGAGATCTTGACTTCGGGAAGCAAAGCTCGTGATCCACGTCTCGACGTCGTCTTCAAGATGATGGGTGACCTCATCTTCTCCTCTTATGCTACTCCATAGACTTGTGACGTCACGATCTTCATGTTTTGGCTTCTAAATAACATTGACAAGTGTGGGCATAATGCAGACAAGAGTTTCTTCTTCGGTTGATCTCGACGCAAACAAACCGATCTTTGAATAATGCGTCTAAATAGGGTTGGATCCTAGTGGTCCAAAAGGGGTCTACTTAAAGTCTTTAAAACTTTTGGGTTTACATTAAAATTCTCAAAGATCATTTGGTTTAAAGATTTCCCATTTTATTATCAAAAAGTTTTAACTTACTTAAAAATGAAACTTTTAGTTTTTTTTGAAAGTTTTAGGAGGGAAAAGAATTCAAAACACAATAATAATATTTTCAAAATTTTTTGAAGGAGTTGAATTAAAATCTTTGAGATTTTTACAAAGGGTTAAATGTGAAGATTTTAAAATTAGTGTTCTGTAGTCCCCATTAGATCCTCTGCGCCGCATGTGCCTTACTATCGAACCGTCTTCTTTCTTGATTGGTCTTCGCTCGGCCTAACTTGATACTGTAATATTATTGTTTTCGACAAAGCAGACTTTTTATATTTTGAAAGCCTTTTAAATGAACCGTTCTTGAATCAACACAATGTCATGATATGCAAAATGAATGCAAATAAAGGCGTTGATTCCGCTGGTAATCACCCTTTCGAACGACTTTCATAGGAATTAAAGGGTCCAGATTCTAGAGCTAGAAAAGAAGACTTCTATAGATATGCCTCTCTACATGTTTTTGGGTCGAACTCAAGGAAATGAAATTCTCGGTTAAAATTGCTGGTACCGGGTTTGCCTTCCGCTTCATACGTTCAAACAGATCCAAGATGGCTACGTCGATGTTTCCAAGAACCCTCGAGAAAATGATCAAACCCTATATCCCTAAAGAGAACACATCCATCTTCATCGTCTCATCCAGGTGTGCAGGTATGATGTCTCGGATACACTCCCATGCACAGGCTAGGCTGTCTCCTCGACTCTGAATCAGGCCGTTTTCCCAATCGTCACTCATCCTGGCAAAGGTTTTGAACTTCAATGGATAATTCTAGTTCCTTGGCAGCTTCACGTAGATCCAATCTTTCTGTACATTCTTCTGGTTGAGCAAGGCTATATATTCCTCTACCGTGGGCATCATGTCTTGGCCGTTGAAGGTAAAGTAGCAAAAAACGGGATTCTAAAACTGGAAAATGACTCGAAGTAAAGGCTGATTGACTCGAACATACATTAGCTGGGCTATGTCGCCATAACTGTCGAAAAACAGGTCTTGTAGTCTTCGGTCCCATCTTTCCTAAATCTCTTTAATCTCTCACAGATCATTCTATTGTAGGCTCTCGTATGTATATCCTGGCATTATGCGCTCACTCGGTGAACTGTTACCTTGGGCCCACTGGTTGACTTCTGACCAATGTCTGACGGCTGAGTTGATATCATCCTTCTTAAGATACCTTTTTTCCATGATGAAAGATTTTCTGATCGGGCAAACCACTTGAATCAACACCTATATGTAATGTGGATGCAATGATGATGCAACAAAAGTATGTGTAAACTAAAATAAAAATAAAACACAAAAAGAAATGAGTTAGTACTGGATAAAAACTAATAAATACATAAATAAAAGTTAAATTTAAATAAAGCAAACAAACATAATAACCTTATATATATATATCTGGTCTAAACACTTAGGTTATCCGCATGGCTCTAAAGGGGTGGGTTTCTATATATTCTCTACATGCAGTGTTGGTGCTAGAAGGTACCCGAATTGTCATTGCTATCCCCTACTAAGGGTAGCAAGGCCCCCGATCATCACCCATTATAGGCTCCTTTCAACCGGGTTCAATTCAGGGGGACTCATTCGCTTATGCATGCACGAAGGAACAATATCCTTACAAAAGCATAAGGTACTCGAGCTCCGAAGGTACTTTCTAGGCCTACATGGAGGAACGAGATATCCTCACGAAAGCATTAGCATTTCCCCCACTTAAAAAGGACAGGTTTATATGCCAAATTTTAAATGCATTAAAATAAACGTGCAATTATAACCAAATTTTAATTTAATAGTCACTTTAATCCGGAGCTTCCGATATTAGTAAAGCGGTAATTATTTTGAAAAAGCTTGACTCTCATTTGTTTTTGAAAAACAAAAATTATCCCCAGTGGAGTCGCCATTTGTAACGATATCCCTTTTTACGCTAAAAATGGGTTTTAAGGTGTTTGGGGTCTTTCGGGTATTTAAAAATATTTTTCATGGGTTTTAGAAAAAAACGTGTTTTATTTAAAAATGGAGTCACCATCGGCTACTTAAGGTAGGCCCGACACCATCAAACTAGAGATTTTAAAACTGTTGGGTTCGGGAGTCGGTTACGGATGGGGAAGGATTAGCACCCCCAGGCCGCCCAAAATTGGTACTTTAATAATTACCGCTTTATTAATATTAGACTTTCCGGATTAAAGTGACGATTAGATTAAAATTTAGTTATAAATGCGAGTAAATTTTAAGGGCCCCGTTATTCGAGAGTAAACTGATAAACCACCATCACTGTGCTTGATACTGGCCACGTTTACACTCGAATAAAAAGGCATCGCATTGACAATAATATATATCCGAAATGCAACTTAAAACATGACAAATATAAATAAATACAATGCGATAAAAATATAAATAAATACTAACATAATAAAATACTAATCTAACATAAATAAAATACTAATATGAAACATACATAAATAAATATTAATCAAACACATAAATAAAAACAAATCTAACATAAATAAAATACTAATCAAAAACATTCATAAATATTAATCTAACACATAAATAAAAAACTAATCTAACATAAATAAAATACTAATCTAAAACATTCATAAATATTAATCTAACACATAAATAAAAAACTAATCTAACATAAATAAAATACTAATCTAAAACATTCATAAATATTAATCTAACACATAAATAAAAAACTAATCTAACATAAATAAAATACTAATCTAAAACATAAATAAATACTAATCTAAAACATAAATAAACATAATGTAATCACTCATTTTATCCGGTGTATAAACATCGCGTTAATTTACATTCGTTTAATAATTTACATATTACTATTGCATGTATACCTATTATATTATTTGTTTATTTATTATATATGTGTAATTGATGTGTGTGACACGTGTGAGTGCAAGTATATTATGCAATTGTATGTGTTAATGTTTATTATAGTATATGTGTCATATGTATGTATATTTTATATGTGTGCATTAGGTGTGTGACGGTATATGCTTGTATGTTTCTATATGATATTAATTAAAAATGTGTTATATGTTAATATTCGTATGTATGCTTGTACGCGGTATATTATATGCGCATGCATTGTTGTCATTATTATTATTATTAACATCATTATTAATACTATTATTGGGATGTGTAAAAACATAATTTAAATAAAATAGAACCCAAATTGTATTTAAATCCAAAAATACTAAATAGTTCAGTCCATATTATTACATAGCCCAAAATTATAAGGTTGCATGGCCCATTTTTTTGACCTGAACCCAAGTCCAAAAAACCCTATCATCTAACCTAATCTTTTCTAACTTATGCGCAGCCCAATCTTGGTCGTCGGATCAAATTTTGATCTAACGGTCCAGATCGAAGGAGAACACCTGCCAGCTGGCTGCGTGAAGCCCACGCGCGGGCCGTCAGACTTCCCACGCACGCGTGTTGGACACGCGCATGATCATCTAGCTTCCACGAGCCATGTGTCACCATATGGTGCCATCCTTCCAATTCCCAGAGTGCATCTGAGTCGTCCATGCAGCAAAGTATCCCACCCGTTGGATCAGATCTAATCCAACGGCCGAGAGTCACTTTGGCCGAATGAGTCACCTCCGCCATGACTCCACCACGTCGGTCGTACCAACTACCGCTCAGAGAACGTGCCAAAAACACCAAAAGACAGTCTGTCAGTACCAAATCTTAGAAGAATATGTATTACATGTCTCATTTTCTACCAAAAACAATCAGAGATCAGGCGTATATGTAAACCAAAAAAAATTGTAATATCATCAGTCTTTCCAGAAATACAAAAAAAACAGAACTTATGCGTAGCCCAATCTGGGCCGTCATATCAAATTTTGATCTAACGGTCCAGATCGAAGGAGAACACTCGCCAGTTGGCCGCGTGAAGCCCACGCTCGGGCTGTCAGACTTCCCACGTGCGCGTGTTGGACACGCGCCCGATCATCCAGCTTCCACGAGCCACATGTCACCATCTGGTGCCATCCTTCCAATTCTAGAGTGCATTTGAGCCATCCATACAGCAAAGCATCCCACCTGTTGGATCAGATCTGATCCAACGGCTGAGACTCACTCTAACCGAATGAGTCACCTCCGCCATGCCTCCACCACTTCGGCCATACTAACCGCCACTCAGAGAACGTGCCAAAAACTCCAAAAGACAGTCTGTCAGTACCAAATCTCAGAAAAATATGTATTACATGTCTCATTTTCTACCAAAAACAATCAGAGATCAGTATATGTAAACCAACAAAAATTGTAATATCATCAGTCTTTCCAGAAATACAAAAAAATAGAACTTCCATTGGTAATGTTTTTCTCTCTCTCATTTTATGCATGCATGAAAAAAATATAGCGATAACAAACAAGAGTTTATTTTACCTGAGTCGGTTGGTTTCTTCCTTCGCCGGTGATAAGCCGTATAAGGTGAGTCGGTATAAAGGAGGAGGTTAAGGGCCTTTGTTATGTTTCACGGTTTAAAATAAAAAATAGTTTTTTGGGGGGGTTGTTTTTCTAGATCTAGAAAAAAGGGGGTAGATTTTAAAAATATGAAGGTCGGGTTTGTGTTTTAAAGAGGTAAATAAGTCGTTTGGGGTGTTTTTTAGGTTTGTAGCCGCCGGTGAGCGACGACCGACGGTGGTCGGTGGCAGTCGGTACGGCAGCTGGTGGCCAGATTCTGGGTTCTAACCCAGAAGGCCCTCTTCGGTTGAACATTACAGGGAATGGGGGAAGAGCTTATTAAAGGTAAAAAAAATGATAAAGGGTCTAAAAATTTTTTTTAGGTGTGATTTATAGAGTCATCCAAAAAAATAAAATGGTATAATTGCCCACTTAAACTCCGCGTGTTTTGAGAGTTTTTAAAACGAGTCTGCCCCTTGGGTTATTTGCAAACCTGGTCCCTATAACCTTTCGAAATCCTTAAATTTAGTCACTAAATTCAACTATAATCAATTTTAAATGGTGAAATTACCTCCCCAGTCCTACTGCGTTTTTGAACTTTTCATTCGAAGCTTCCCCCTTGGTTTTATTGCACGTTTGGTCCTCTTGCGTTTTACCCGTTTTGCAATTTCCCCCTTAAATGTACTTTTTATTTATTTAATATCTGTCTTATAGTTATGTTTTTATTTTATTTCAAGCCCTTTCCAATTTTAAATATTTATATCTTTTGTTTTTTTCTTGTGAATATATATGCTTCTATAGTATGTTTTTAGGTTTTTTTTAAGTGTACATTAATATGGGTTGTACCACGCTTCTAGCTTATTAATTTGTGTTGTGCTTTTGTTTGATTTATTAATTATGTTTTAGTTTTTAGTTAGTACTATGTTTATGTGTTTGCATGATTTTTATGATCTTTGTGTATTGTAGGTTGTATATTGGTTGTGGATAACAAGTTTATCACGTGTCATGTATACCATATTTGTGTTTTAATGTTTTAAGCATGTTAGAGTTAATTATTTTAGTTTTAAAAGTGTTTCTTTCTTGTTCATGTTCATCTTTGTTTTTATTTCTGCATGGTATGATGTGTTTTTATGTGCTTTTTTATCTTTTTTAATCTTGTAAAACTTCATTTGTTTATGTTCTTTAGTACCATGCATGTAATTTGTGTCAATAGTCAAATGTTAAGTTTTTATGCTAGTACGTTACTTTGGTTTTTTAGTCTAGCATCATTTGGTGTATGTCATGCATTTGTGACTCTATAAGTTCAAGCATGCTAGAGCTAATTTAATCTTGAAAATATGTTTTTTTTATGCCCATATTTCGTTGTCGTCATGATATGTTGGGTTTTATGTTCATGTGTTTAACTTTTTTACTATTTTGTAATTTTCTTTTTATGTTTTAATATCATGTCAATATAAATTGAATGTTTTTATTTGCCATGTTTTAAGTTGCATAATGGAATATAATTTGTCAATGCGGTGCCCTTTTATCCGAGCGTAAACGGGGCCAGTATCAGGCGTAGTGATGGTGGTTGGGCGTTTACTCTCGGATAACGGGGCTTTTAAAATTTACTCGCACTTATAACCAAATTTTAATTTAATCATCACTTTAATCCGAAAAATCTAATATTAATAAAGCGGTAATTACTAAAGTACCAATTTTGGGTGGTGTGGGGGTGCTAATCCTTCCCCATTCGTAACCGACTCCCGAACCCAACATTTTTAAAGTCTCTGGTTTTATGGTGTCCGGCCTACCTAAGTGGCCGGTGGCGACTCCTCTTTTAAAATAAAAAACGGTTTTTTATAAAACCCCACGGAAGACATTATTTTCAAAACAAAACAATAGATAAAACTCCCTTTTTAGTGTAAAAAGGGACATCGCTATAGATGGCGACTCCGCTGTGGAATATTATTTGTTTTACAAAAACAAAAAAGAGAGTCAAGCTTTTTCGAATAATTACCGCTTTATTAATATTAGAAATTCCGGATTAAAATGACTATTAAACTAACATTCGGTTATAATTGCACGTTTATTTTGACGCATTTAAAATATGGCATATAAACTCGTTTTTTAAGTGGGGGGAAAACGCTAATGCTTTCGTGGAGATATCGTTCTCCCGTGTAGGCCTAGCAAGTACCTTCGGGGCTCAAGTACCTTATGCTTTCGTAAGGATATCGTTCCTTCGTGTAGGCATAAGCGAATGGGTCCTCCTGAATTGAACCCGGTTGAAAGGAGCCTATAATGGGTGATGATCGGGGGCCTTGCTACTCTTAGTAGAGGACAGAGAGGACAATTCGGGTACCTCTTAGAACCAAAACTGCATGTAGAGAACATATAGAAACCCACCCCTTTAGAGCTATGCGTATAACCTAGGTGTTTTAGACGGGATGTAAATATGGTTGTTTTGTGTGATTATTCTATTTAATTCTTCCTTTTATTTATATATTTTATCCTGTACTGACTTGTTTTCTTTTTTGTTTTTGCTTTTTTGCATACATTATTGCATTTGCATTACATAAAGGTATTGGATCAAGTGGTTTACCCGATCAGAAAGTCTTTCACCATGGAAAAAAGGTATCTTAGGAAAGAAGAGCTTAACTTGACAGTCAGGCATTGGTCAAAGGTCAATCAGAAGGCCCAAGGGGACAGTTTGCCGAGCGAGCGCATAGTAGCAAGGTACACCTACGTGAGTCTTCAACAAAACGACTTATGGGATCTTCAAAGCATCTGGGAAGGATGGGACCGAAGACTACAAGACATGTTCTGTGATAGTTATGACGACATTGCACAGCTGTTATACGTTCGAGTCAACCAGCCCTTACTCCGAGCTATTTTTCAGTTATGGAATCCTGTTTTTTG
This sequence comes from Hibiscus mutabilis, assembly GCA_019671005.1. Lineage (NCBI taxonomy): Eukaryota > Viridiplantae > Streptophyta > Magnoliopsida > Malvales > Malvaceae > Hibiscus > Hibiscus mutabilis. Next base: position 17,709,440 of record CM033732.1, read on the forward strand.
CTGCTTCACCTTCAATGGATAGGACATGATACCTACAGCAGAAGAGTACACTACCTTAGTTAATCAGAAGAACGTTCAGGAAGATTGGATCTATGCAAAACCGCCGAGGAATCAGAATTACACTTCGAAGCTCAAAACCTTTGCCAGGACGAGTGACGATTGGGTTAATGGCCTGATTCGACTTTGAGGGGACGATACAGTCTTTACATGGGAGAGTATTCGAGACATGATACCCGCACATCCAGATGAGGGGAAGAAGATAGACCTATTTGCCTTGGGAATATATGGTTTGGTAATCTTTTCGAGAACTCTTGGAAACATTGATGTAGCCATTCTAGATCTGTTTGAGCGTATGAAACGGAGGGCGAACCCAGTACCAGCAATCTTGACCGAGACCTTCATTTCTTTAAATGACAGTCAAAAGCACGAAGAATGATGTTTTCGAGGATGTGCACAGTTGTTACAGGTATGGATTCAGAGCCACAGTTGGAAGACACCGACAAGGGTCTTATCGGGGATATCCTTTCAAGGCTTTTTGCCCTTACAAGAGTAGCAAAAGAGTGGCGAGAAAACTTGAAGACGAAGGAATGGTCCAGTTTCTTCAGGAATATTCAAGATGAAGACATAGTGTGGAGAGTTATGTGGCTCGGTAGAGTTAATTACTTCTTGTACAGTTGCGGTGATTATGACTGGTTGATGTTGTTGGGGCTGCATGGTGGGATTGCTTGTGCTCCGCTTCTGGTGTCCTGACAGTTCGGATCACAACAATTTGTTCCCAATACCGCCGGATTGAGCCGAAGTGAATTTCCTTTCAAAGGTGAGTTCAAGGAAAAAGTTTAGACTATCATGAGGGCCTGAGACCATTGTTACCGGATCAGAGTGGAAGGAGACACCAAGCATATGATCACCCCGGACTATGATCTTTGGAGACGTTTGAGGATTAATGATAAGATTCCAGAACCCGATCAGAGACCAACTGTGTCACTTGAGGAGCTTATGAGAGTAGTACCATTTGAAGCTGATATTTTACGAAATGAACTAGAAGAAATCAAGAGGAAGATGGAAACCCAACAGACTTAGAATGTGGGTGAGCTTTATAAAGCGAGTTTAGAGATCGACGAGCGGGGCAGGATCATTAGGCAATTGAAGAAACTGAATGCGAATTTGAGCGAGAAGAACGCTCTTTACCAGAATGATACCCTCCTACTCCAAGGGAAAGTACAGAAGGCCAGCAGAAGTCAGTTCATAGCAGTGGAAAAGGAAATGATGAATGGTATCCGTTTGGTGGAAGAAGAACGAGAGATCGGCAAACGAGCGATCGAGAAAGAGATAGAAAGCTGCAGGTTAGCTACCGAGGAAGAAAGGTGGTCTTTCAAGGAGGCCATCGATTAAGAGAAGGAAAGAACTAGGCAAGAGATCAGCAAAGGAAAACAAGCAGTCAGCTATGAAAGAGAGAACATCGCCGCTTGGAAAAGAAGGTCCATGGATAGCAGGAATAGACTGTTAGAGATGCAAAGATTGTACGACGACACCATCCAAATCCTGAATCAGAGCCAAAGTCGGAATATCGAGTTAGAGGGAAGGTTGGCAGGATTAGAATACTCCTTTCAGACTTACCGTCAGAGGAATGGCTTCATCGAACTACAAGAAAAGGAGCGTCAAGTTGGCACGTTGCGAGCTAGGATTGAGTCACTTGAAACAATTGTTCAGGATTATAGGGAAAGAATCAGAGTATTTGAAGAAGCTGCAGTCGGAGGAGACAATTATTGGCAAAGAAGACTGTGTGATGCTGCCCAGATGGTGCGGGATAGAGACCAGTATTACGCAAACCTAATGGTGGACATACAGCGAGTTGCAAGGCATGCGAGTGACTTAGCTGCCGAAGCCAAAACTCTCCGACCTCTCATAGCCGCAGGCATGGAAGAAGCACCCAGGTTCATCAAGCTGCTCAGGGCTATTGGAAAGTTAGGGGATAGAGCTAGGGCTTATCTGTAGGACCCCGTGTTGTAATTAGGACTCTTTTGTATTAGGAACCCTCCTTTTGTAATGTGAACTCTATTGTAATCTAGATCCTTTAATTCTCGTGAAAGTAGTTCAAAAGGGTGATTACTAGTGGAATCAGTACCTTTATTTGCATACATCCCTGCATTGCATCATGACATTTGCATCATTATACATGTATTTATTTTCTTTGTAATCATATTAATATTGTAAATATTGTGGCAGTGTGAAATTAGAAGTTAAGCCGCAGTCATTCATCATCCATACCTTACCCAACTACAAAGCAAACTCATGAAAGATAGGATAATCAATCTAGATAAAGGACAGAGAGATCTGGAAGCAAGATTTGATGAGGCCCAGAGAAGCCTCAGTGACCAGATTGCTCAGTCACAAGCGTCGATAGTGTCCGACATAACTGCGTTGTTGGCTAAGAGCCTCAGAAAAAGAGTCGAAGGTGAAGTCGCTCAAGAGCCGGAAGGTACCCCAGCTCATAGTAAGGTTCAACCGGCTATGCCAAATCTGGCCAGAAGGGTATATATTGACCCTACTGGGATGTCTACTAATCTTTAGGTAGGGGGATCTGAGAATCAACCCATTGACACAGAAGCACTCTACGAGGAGGAGGTGCCAGACCTGTACTTGGTCAAAAAGATCAGGACAGAGGTAGAAAAAAAATGGGAGGAGAGGTTTCGCCTCATGGAAGAAAGATTTAAAGCCCTGCAAACTACAGAAGAATCGGGAAGCGATGCCAGTGACTTAAGTCTGGTATCCGACCTTGTTCTGCCACCAAAATTTAAAACACCAGAGTTCGACAAATACGATAGAACCACGTGTCCTTCTACACACGTGACAATTTATTGCCGGAAGATGACGGCCTACCTCAAGGATGAGAAACTTTTAATTCATTGTTTCCAGGACAGCCTGACTGGGGCGGCACTACAGTGGTATACCCAGTTGAGCCGAGTAAACATTAAAACCTGGAAAGATCTTTCAAGAGCAGTCAACGAGCAATACAAGCATGTGACGGACATGACGCCCAACAGGATTATGGTAGAAAATATGGGGCAGAAATCCAATGAAAGTCTGCGACAGTATGCCCAGAGGTGGCGAGAAATGGCCGCCCAAATTCAACCACTCATCCCCGAACATGAAATTACACCTTTATTTGTTAATACTCTGAAGGGGACATTGTTTGATCGCCTCATTAATAACACAACTCAGAGTTTTGCTGATTTAATTAGGACCGGGAAGTCCCTTGAATTGGCAATCAAGAGCGGTAGGATTGATAGCGGGGAAAGCTCTCGAAAGTACAACAAGAAGAATGAGGTGAACACTGCCGGTACTTACACCGCCCCAAAGAATTTCACAGTCTCACAGCCACATGTGTCTATTAGGAAAGCATAAAACTAGAACCAAAGAGAGGAGAGAACCCCGAGAAAGGAGAAAGAGAGGTAAACTTTTACTCCATTACCCATTTCGTACTCTGAGCTTTACTCTCAGTTGCACAAAGAGGATTTGGTCCGTCCATACTACGTTACTCCGTTCAAACCGCCATTCCTATCCTGGTATGACCCGAACGCGCATTGCGATTATCACGGTGGTACCCCTAGTCATCCTATAGAGAACTGCCTTGCTTTTAAGAAGCTTGTGCAGAGTCTAATCGATTCTGGGATACTGAAGTTTGAAGAACCAAGTATAGCTGCTAACCCATTGACTAATCACGAGAATAGGAGAGTGAATGCTATTGAGGAGTACTCTACCAAGAAGGTTAAGGAGAATGTGTCAGAAATCAAGTCTCCTTTGCGGTGGCTATTTCAGCAATTGTGCATGGCCCACTTGATCAACAAGGGCATGGTAGTAGTGCAGAAAGGATGTAGAGTGTACTGTGAATTCCATCAGGACGGAGGACACGACATTCAACAGTGCGACGACTTTAAGAGATTGGTGCAGCAATTTATGAATGACAAGCAAATAGAGCTCTTTGAAGAGTCTACAGGAAGGAATAGGTCAGACATACATATGACGGACAGCCCCGACATTCAATACGGGAGAGACAGACCTTTTGTCATCTCCTCCAGGCCAAAGGGTGCAAGTTCCTCCCAAGGGGAAGCTACTAAGGTGACTCCCAAGATCATCATCTCAGCACCATCCCCATTCCCATTCCCATTCAAGGATATTCAGAAAACCCCATGGAACTTGCTGTGAATGTGACCATACCAGAAAAGTCAGAATCTGGTGAAGTAAAAGAACAAAAAGTTAAAGAAGAGCCTACACCGAAAGGCGAGCAAGCCAAGAGCGATGTGAATGTCGGTGATGTGGGACACTTCACGAGGAGCGGCAGATGTTACTCCTCAGAAACCTTGAAGGCTGCTGAAGTTGCCAAGGATAAAGGAAAGGATACATCGGTTACCCCCGCGCAGATATTCGGTAAGGAACCACCTCCAAAGATAAATGAACCAGTAACCGAGGCTCAGGCTAAAGAATTTCTGAAATTCTTGAGACATAGTGAATACAGCATAGTGGAACAACTAATAAAGCAACATGCAATGATTGCAGTGCTAGAGTTGCTCCTGAGTTCAGAAAAGCACCGTGAGGCACTCTTAAAAGTGCTAAACCAAACTTTTGTACCCTAGGACATTGCTGTATCGAAGCTGGACAGGATAGTGGGGCATATCACCGCCTATAACCATATAACATTCAGTGATGACGAGATCCCTGAAGGAGGAATGGGGTCCACCAAGGCTCTTAACATCACAACCCAGTGCAAGGGGTATATGTTACCAGGCGTATTGATTGACAACGGGTCAGCACTGAATGTGCTACGTATGGTGACTCTACAAAAGCTACCAATCGATGATTCTCACCTAAAGCCCTGTCATAACTTCGTGAGAGCCTTCGAAGAGGAACACTTGGAAAGATTGGGTGCCTCTATTGATTGGGCCGACTGAGTACGTGATCGACTTCGTGGTGATGGACATAAAACCATCCTACAGCTGCTTATTGGGAAGGCCATGGATCCACTCTGCAGAAGTCGTCCCCTCATCACTGCATCAGAAATTAAAATTTGTGATCGAAGGCAAGTTGGTCAAAGTGGAGGCTGAGCAAGAGATTATTGCTTAGGTGACATCAGATGCCCCCTACATTCAAAATGATGAGGATACTGCAGAATGCTCTTTTCGAGCATTAGAGCTGGTGAATACCACATTCGTCGCAGAAGGTAATCGGATCCCTTGCCCCAGATTATTTAATTGCACCAAGATGACCGTTGCTGAAACTTTGGGCCGAGGAGCTAAAGCAGGAAGAGGGCTAGGGAGAAGGTTGCAAGGGAGCCTACGAGCTAGGAGTGTAATAACCAAGAAGGATCGTTTCGGGCTGGGTTACAAACCTAGTGTCCAGTAGAGAAAGGAAAAGTACAAGAGGAAAGAAGAACAAAGAAGAGCTAGATTTAAGGGAGAGGACGTTCCATGGAGACCAGTGTCTTTCCCTCGTTTGAGAAATACTTTTGTCTCTGGAGGATTCAGCCGACCAAGACAAGAGGTTGAAGAAGCAATTAAGGAAAATGACATACTCAATGAGAAAGAAATGTTTAGTGAATCACTCGAGGGGATGTCCATCAACATGATAGCTGGAAATGACCATGACAGTAGTGTGTTGACCAGCATCCGTCCCTGCCGCCCCGGGGAAACTCTTGATAATTGGAGCTACGTTGATCTACCTGTGGTTTTTAGGGCTAGATCAGAGTAATGCTCCGAATCAACTTTTTTGTTTTTGCCCATAAGCAATGGGGATCTTTTGTATAGGGCACATGTTAACTTTTTATTTGAAATGAAAAGATATCTTCCCATTTTCTCAAATGGCAAACATCTCATCTCATTTCATTCATTCATTCTTTATTCATATTCATTCACTTCATATAAAATCATTCTCTTCCCAATACATTCATTCTCATTTAATGCATGGTTCCCATAATTAACTGTATGAATGATGCTGAGTCCAATCCCGAGGTAGATTTTGAATGCCTCGAGATCTCAGCAGGAATTGAAGAAGAGGGTGATGAGATAGAATGCGAGGTCCCTGCAGAGCTGATGAGGATGATGGCCAACGAAGAGAGGCAAATCATGCCCCACCAAGAAGAAACAGAAGTTGTAAACTTGGGGACTGAAGAAGAGAGGAAAGAAGTAAAGATTGAGACTACATTTTCCTCGAAAACCAGGCACAAACTGATAGCCCTACTCCAAGAATTCAAGGATGTTTTTGCCTGGACTTATCAAGATATGTCGGGTTTGAATACTAACATAGTGGTACACAAACTACCGACGAAGCCAGAATGCAAACCAATACAGCAAAAACTCAGGAGAATGAGATCGAACATGTTGTTAAAGATCAGAGAAGAGGTGAAAAAGTAGGTTGATGCTGGCTTATTGGAAGTGGCCAAGTACCCTGAATGGGTTGCAAACATTGTACCAGTACCGAAGAAGGATGGGAAGGTCCGTATGTGTGTAGATTATAGGGATCTCAACCGAGCTAGCCCTAAAGACAACTTCTCTTTGCCACATATTGACACGCTAGTTGACAACACCGTGGGACACTCATGGTTCTCATTCATGGACGACTTCTCGGGGTATAACCAAATAAAGATGGACTCGGACGACATGAAGAAAACCACATTCGTGACTATATGTGGCACTTTTTGTTACAAGGTGATGCCTTTCGGACTCAAGAACGCGGGAGCAACTTATCAAAGAGCGATGGTGACTCTTTTCCATGACATAATGCACAAAGAAATAGAGGTATATATGGATGACATGATCGCTAAATCCCGAACAGAAGAAGAGCACCTGCAAAACTTGAGAAAACTATTCTAAAGACTACGAAAATACCAGCTGAAGCTTAACCTAACCAAATGCACCTTTGTCATTACATCTGGAAAACTCTTGGGGTTCGTAGTGAGGAAAAGAGGGATTGAGATTGATCCAGATAAGGTGAAAACCATCTAGGATCTCCCACCGCCCTATACTCAGAAAGAAGTTATAGGTTTCCTGGGGAGGCTAAATTACATCTCCTGTTTCATCTCCCAATTAACAGATAGGTGTGACCTAGTCTTTAGACTACTTAGAAAGAATAATCCCGGTGTCTGGGATGAGGAATGTCAAGAAACCCTGGAGAAGATCAAAAGGTACTTGACGAATGCTCTGATTTTAGTCGCGCCGGTACCAGGCAGGCCTTTAATCCTCTACCTAACAATCTTTGAAAATTTAATGGGTTGTGTATTGGGGCAACACGATGAGTCTGGGAAGAAGGAAAGAGCCATCTACTACCTAAGCAAGAAGTTCAATGATTGCGAAACACGGTACCCACCAATTCAAAAGCTATGTTGTGCTTTGGTTTGGGACACCAAAAGGCTTAGGCAGTACATGCTATACCATACCACATAGTTGATATCCAAGCTAGACCACTTGAAGTTCCTAATGGAAGCGCCGACATTAACAAGGAGGATGGCCCGCTGGTAGATGCTCTTATCCAAGTTCGACATTGCGTATGTAAGTTAGAAAGTCGTGAAGGGAAGCGCCATAGCAGATTTCTTAGCTAGTCGTGCTTCGGATGATTATGAATCGTTGAACTTTAATTTTCTGGATGAGTACTTGATGTGTATTAAAACTGAGGAAAATGTTACATGCGACAATTCATGGAAGTTTTACTTTGATGGAGCCTTCAACGCCCTCGGACACGGGATAAGGGCCGTGTTAATTTCTCCAGAGAATGTCTACTATCCTTTCACCAGCAGATTAGAATTCTTTTGCACCAACAATATAGCCGAATACGAAACCTGTGTTATGGGACTGAACACAGCTATTGAAAGAAAGATTAAGGAACTTCGAGTATTCGGAGATTCATCCTTAGTAATTTACCAGTTGCGCGGAGAATGAGAAACCAGGGATTCGAAGCTGGTCAAATATTATAAATTGATCTAGGAGCTCACAATGGAGTTTGAAAAGATCAGTTTCACTTACCTTCCTAGAGAAGAAAATCAGATGGCAAACGCCTTGGCAACCTTCGCTTCCATGTTCAAAGCGAACACGAGGGCAGAAATGAAGCCATTGAGATGCAGACTTTTGAAGGGCCGGATCATTGTTGTAATGTGAAAGAAGAGATAGATGGAAACCCGTGGTACTATTACATCTTGCAATATATCAAGTTTCAAAAGTACACTGAAGGGGCAAATGAAAATGACAGAAAAACACTCAGAAAAATGGCAGCGGGATATGTTCTGGATGGGGAGATTCTGTATAAAAGAAGCCATTATTAGACATTATTGAGATGTGTGGATGCCCGGGAGGCGAAGGAGATTTTGGCAGAGGTACACGATGTTCTATGTGGGACGCACGCCAATGGGCTGTCTATAGCCCGAAAAATTATGAGATATGGCTATTTCTAGTCGACCATGGAGGGAGATTGCGTCGATTACGCCAGGAAATGCCACAAATGCCAAATTTATGCTGACAAGATTCATGCTCCTCCATTACCTTTACACACCATGAATTCTCCGTGGCCTTTTGTAGCGTAGGGCTTGGACGTCATTGGGCATATTCACCCGAAGGCTTCCAACGGGCACCGCTTTATTTTGGTCGCCATAGACTACTTCACCAAATGGGTGGAGGAATCATCTTATGCCAACATCACAAGGACGACGGTATGCAAATTCCTAAAGAATGAGATCATTTGTCGATACGGTTTGCCATAAAGGATTATCACTGACAACGCTTCCAATCTGAATAACAAATTGATGACGGAGGTGTGCAACCAGTTCAAGATAACGCACCATAACTCCACAGCCTATTGCCCTAAGATGAATAGGGCAGTGGAAGCAGCAAACAAGAACATAGAGAAGATCATCGCGAAGACGACGGATACCTACAAGGATTGGCATGAGAAGCTGCCATTCGCTCTTTTTGCCTATAGGACATCTGTTCGCACATCGACAGGGGCAACACCCTATTCTCTAGTGTATGGCACAAAAGCAGTACTCCCCATTGAGGTTGAGATTTCGTCGCTCCGGGTCCTAAATGAAGTAAAGTTGGAAGAGTCCAAATGGGTGCAAGCCAGATTCGACCAATTGAATCTCATCGAAGAAAAGAGGCTAAAGCCCATCTGCCATGGTCAAATGTACCAAAATGGATGATGCGGGCATACGACAAGTGGCCGGTGGCGACTCCTCTTTTAAAATAAAAAATGGTTTTTTTATAAAACCCTACGGAAGACATTATTTTCAAAACAAAACAATAGATAAAACTCTTTTTTTAGCGTAAAAAGGGAAATCGCTACACATACAAACTAAAAAAATAAGAATACAATTTTAAATTAACTAATACTTCATTAAATTATAAAAATTACAACACAAATAAAAAGAAAAGAAAATATACCTAACTAAGAGCTCGAATGACGAACCTCGACTTAACCCCACCGAGATCTACTACGACCTCTCCAAAAATTAACTAGATCGGATCCAAAATAAGACTCCGATCGAATGTTGTATTGAACCAACTAGGGCCGAGGGCACTACCCCCAACCCGGGCCAGCCTTGCGACTGGCCATTGCTCCCAAAAATTGGGTGCCGACTCAATTGCCAAATTGTGGCAATTTTTGGCGTGATTTGTGTGTGTGAATTGGCTGCCCTCATGCCTTTATATAGGCAGATGGGAGGAGCTTGGGTGACGTGGAACTCTAGGCTCCACGCAAATTTCCTTTCTTTTTTTACTTTACTTTTTTATTATTATTATTATTGTTTTTTTGAAATTTTTTATAGATTTTACATTAATAATAATACTATTAAAATAGTACTAATAATACTAAAATCCGGATAAAAATAAGTGATTACAGTAATCACTCATTTTGGTCTCGGGTGTATAATATTATTACTATAATATTAGTGTTGTGCATTAATATATGAGTATGTGTGCATGTGTGTTAGTAGGTGAGTGCATATATTATTGAATTACATTATTGCATGTATGTGTATGAATGTTTATGTGTATATGTATATTAATGTTATATGCATGTATGTAATATGTATATTTGAATGAACGTATGGTAATATGTATAAATATGTATGTTAGTATGTATTTACGTATGTATGTGTAAATATATATTATTATTAGAGTTGTTGTTATTATTATTATTATTATTGTTATTAATGGGATATATGGTATGTAAATTAAAACAGACCAGAAATTAAAAAAACCCAAACTATTATTTTAAAGTTCGATCACATTATAAAGTCCAAAACAAATTTTTAATTACATTAGGCCCAACCCGCCAGCCTAATCCCTTTAATAACTAAAAACCCTAAAAAATCTAAAACCCTAATACATATATGATCTAACATCATTCTCTTATGCCTAGCCAACTGTGGACCGTTGGATCAGATTTTGATCTAAAGGTCATGATTGAAGCTAGGCAACTCTTCAAATGCCGCGAGTGAGATACATGCTCTGGCCCCTCATCTCCCACGCGCGCGTGCAGGCCATTCAGTTCCCTCGTGCCACGTGGCATGATCTAGTGCTGCCGCATCACCCCACCAGATGCAATATGGGCCGTTCATCACCAAAATGATCTCAACCATTGGATCAAATCTAATCCAACGACCAGGATCTAATTTGGCCAAGGCAACCCGATCGTCTTCCCAGCCACGTGGTCGTCCCACCGAAAACTTCGCGCCGCCGTACGATATCCCCTCACCGGCTCACCCACCAGCATGGCATAAAAAAAGGAAAAATCCAAATCGGGCACAGTGATTGCATTTATGTTTACTTATTCTCGTAAACAAATCTAAAAATAAAAAGAGGAGAAAAATCAACATATATATTGTAATCCCAACCATTTGTACTGAGCACGGTTTCAAAATCAATAAAAAAAACATTTCCCAGAGGTATTTTTTTACCATTCTTCCTTCGATATTCATGCATGCATCCCAAACAAATAAAAAAAGCATAAACAAAAATACGAAATCAAAGGTTACCCTCGTTGTTGATCGGTCCTTCGCCGATGATAAGCCCTCGCTTATGGTCGAGTTGGGTGAACCGGTGAAGGTTTAAACCGTTACTTTAAAGGATGAGTGGTCCGGAAAAAAATTTGGGTTCGATTTTTACGAAAAAGGGGTTAAAATTTTATTTTTTTTAAAAAAAGGGTTGGATATGGTTTTGGGATAAAAAGAGGGTGATTTTGGGTCTAGTTTCGATGTTCGTCGGCGCCGGATGATTACAATAAGAGCCGGATGGGTCCTTAAATAGAAATTTTTTGTTTTAGAATTGGGATAATGGCAAAAGGGTCCCTCCGCGTTTTGGATTTCTCATCTAGGGCCTTTTCGCTTTTCTAAATCACTTAATAAGCCCTTGAAACTTTCAAAATCCTTCCAATTTCATCCCGATTTTTTATTTAATTCAGATTTCTAAGGGGAAAATGTCCCAATTAGTCCTTCCGCCCCAAAATAATCCCCTCTTAAACCATTCCGCCTTTTAAAATTCATTCCGTGATCCTTGAAGTTTTTTTTAAAGGTTTCCAATCTAGTCCCCAGCCCGATTTAATTAAAAATGAACGGTTTAATTTCTTCGTCGGTCCTCAAAAGTTTTAATCTGCTTTCAATTAAGTCCCTAATCTAGTACTGTTTTTTATCTCTTTTAATTTCAGTTTCACATTTAATTTAATTTTAGTACTGTTTTTTTATCTCTTTTAATTTTAATCCTCTATTATGCTTACAAGTGTTTATGCGCTTTAGTTTTTTGTTCGATACACTTGAGATACGTTTGTTCTTGTTTAATGTATGTTTACATGTTTTTATTCCTTTTTATTGCATAATATTCATTCCATGTTCAATTGCTTTTTGTTGTTATTATTGATAGTTTAGATATATGTAAATATACGGTATAATAGCGTATTTCCCTTGTATTTTGCTTCTTTGTACGCATGTTTTGAGTTATATAAATATATTTATGTACTTGTATATAATATCATATTAATTAATGTTAATGTTTGTTATTTATATGTTTTTATGATGTATTAAAGCTTCATATTATGTTTCTATATCTGCATCCGACATTCACACTCAGGCAAAGAGCCTAAGTGACACAGTTTACTATACATCGATTTCCCCTAAACTCTGATCTTATAATGAATCATTGAATAAAACTCAATACATTTGCAAACAAAAAATGAAAACATTTTTCAACAAATTTAGCATAAAAATCATTCAATCCATACATAACAAAGAAATCCAACGAGACTCCATAACTCAAAACTCGACTACAAACCATAAAAAAGAAATGGGCAATTGCCAAAATGAAAGAAAAAAAAATACAAAAACGCACATGATCTGCAAAAAGAACATAAAAAGGAAAAGAAAGATTACCATCAAGTGAAAGAGAATTGACAGGAGGATTGATGATTGTGCTAACAGCAACCCCATCGGCTCCAACTTCAATCATTGTTCTTCCCTTGTTCTTGCTCCCCATTTTCGACTCTTTTCTGAAGCTTTTGATGCCAATCCTTTTTGCTATTTTAATCCAAATTTGAGTAAACAAAAATGAAACGTTTGAAGTAATCATTGATTTTGGACGCATCAATATAATATTACAAAAATAATCATTAAATTATATTAAAATATTTTTTATCAATAAAGTTTTCAAAATTATAAAATGAGTATTAAATTTTTTATTTTGTTATAAAATGAACACATGCCGTTGACTGGTGATATGATAATAAATCAATGGATAATATCTCGGTTGGCATTTCAATTTTAGTAAAACATTTATTTTTGATATTTTTTTAATATTTCTAAGGAATAATTTCAAAAGAAAATAAAAAGTGATCAATATTTTGACTATTGAAAATTTGAAAATTATAAAATGGTCAAACCGTTATAAAATGGTCACTAAACTTTATTAAACTATTACAAAATGGTGATTAAAACTTATCAAACTGTTATAAAATTATTTTTAAACTTATCAAAAATTATCACTAATTTATAATATATAGTGATCATTTTATGATAATTCAATAAATTTAATGAACATGTTATAACATTCAAAACTTTAATGGTTAAAAAAGTGTTTACTTAATTTAATGGTTATTTATTTACTTTATCCCAAAATAAAGTGTGGGTCGACATAAGGATAAATATATATATATATATATATATATATATATATATATATAATTGAACTATGGATTTTTAAATCCATTATGCATAAATATTTGAGCAATTGATTTGCACGTCTTAGAAAAGTAATTAAATTACTCTGATTTGACGATAGGGACTTATCTGAAAGATTTTGAAATATATTTTTTAATAGTTTAAATATGATTACAAGATAATATATATTTATAGATATTTTTAACGTTTTGATAAGGTATACACTTTGTAGATATTACAATTGAATTAGGTTTTTTAGAATAAATATCATCCGTTTTTCACTTGGACCACTTATTGAGTTTAAATATATATATATATATATATATATATATATAAGAAAATACGAAGAAACAAAAAATAAATAACTTGACCATTGATCAAATAAAATTACTCTATATTCTCTTTTATCAACAAAGATTTTAAAATATATTACTAACACAAAAAGGGAAATGAATATAATTAATTAATAGTTAGAATAATATGTCGGATGAGTAGCGTTTCAGATCCTCACTGGCTCTCCTTGGCCAGTGTTACACCGCTGTCTTTTGTTTGTTTTAGGCTAAACTATATAAGTATTAAGTAGTCACTGAATTTTGTCACTGAACTTTTAGAACTTGTGGCATAGTAACTAAAATTTTAATTTATTTTCATTAAGATCACTTATGTTAACTATCGTTGAAGAACGTTAAAGTGGTCGTTAACTTTCTCTTTCTAAAATTTTTCTAATGTTGAAATTAAAGGACTTTAAAAGTAATTAAACTAAAAATTGGGAGTCAAGACTTAATTTCATTAATTTTAAAACTAACAAGATCCTAAAAATTAATTAAACTAAAAATTTGGGAGGGGATATCACTTAATTATAATAGTTTCAAAATTATTAATAGCTTAAAATGTAATTAAACCATCAAAATTGGAAAAGCAATTGTCATTCCCACAATTAACTTGCATTTGTCCATGTCTTCTCCTCTACTCTCTTTTCCCTTCATGACTAAATCTTCTTCAACCTTTCAATTTCTCTTTCTCTTTCATGTCTATTAACTAAAATTCTGATTTTCTGGATGATACTCGATATTTCTCAACTTACAACGTACATTCTCCATTAATTTTAGGGTACTATGTGTATATTTTTGGAGCCACCAGGAATCAAAGTAGGCAAACTTCAACTTTTGGAGCCGGCACTGGAGGTTTTACCACTGTTAAACGATGATCTCATTAGCTCATAGTTAATCCTGTTTGTTTTCTGTATTATCAAAAAAAAAAGTTATAAGTTTGTTACAGAGTTGAGGCTTTGATAACAAGAAAACCTAAAAGATGGTGAATATCTTAAACCATTGTTTAATTTAGGATACTATGCGTATATTTTTTGCATTACAATTTCATAGGCTGAGGTAATATCTAACTGTCTGGGCATATGGTACGGATGTTACTGTTTTTGTGTATAAGAGGCTAATGTGCAGTGAACATCTATATTAATCTTGTATGCCTTATTTATTACACATGTTTCATCAAGTGGTACAAGGTTAAACTCCATGCAGTAGTATATATCAGCTTCATCATTTCCAGTGTCATCACTTTCAGTGCTATTTTGTACTTACATTTGCTCTAGGGTTATTTTTTATTCATGTTTTTAGTTAACAGAAATGAAAGAGAAGTTGAAAAGTTGAAGAAGAATCAGTCATGGAGGAAAAGGAGAGCAAAGGAAGAGAAAGAGAAAAGATGAAGGAAAGTTAACAGTAACGTTAACGTTTTTAAGGGTAATTAATGAGATTGGCTTTAATAAAAGTCAATTAAAAGTTTAGTGACTATATCACAAGTTTTAAAAGTTCGGTAGTCAAAATGCAAGCGCTTTAAAAGTTCGATGACTATATAGGTAGTTTAGTGACTATATCACAAGTTTTAAAAGTTCGGTAGTCAAAATGCAAGCGCCTTAAAAGTTTAATGACTATATAGGTAGTTTACCCTTTATTTTATTGTTTTTGCTTTTTTCACATTAAATTTGAATCAAAATTAAAAAAATATATTATTATTTTACTAACAAGCAATTGGTCCAGCGGGATGATGCGCTAAATCTCTTAAGCAATATCAGATGTTCGACTCATGACATTGTGAATGGAGAAAACAAAATTGGAAGGGTTGTCGTCATATGGGACCTATGCAAAACTTGATCTAATTAGTTGGTCAATGAGTTAGATACTAGTGAATAAATATAAAATATTGTTTTAAATTTTATAATTTAAATTCGGAAATCCTATTAAAATTTTAAATATAATAATGAATTAATTTTAAAAATTTTAATTAATATAATACTGATGAAGTGATTTAGTTTTAAGTAAATCAATTTATAGTTAAAATTATTCATTTAATAAATTACTCAAAATGAGCATAAACACAGTATAGATAATGTTTGACATGGAAATAATATGATATGTTTACAAGATAAAAAATTATGAATATATCATAAATATATGATTGCATCAAAATTTATATAAATATAATCCTTTAAATACAATTATAGCACAATTATAGATATAACACCGAATATGCAATTTTTAATGAGAAAAAAAAGATAAAAAAAATATAAACATAAATAACATGAGTTATTTATCAACAAAGAAAGATATTGATTAGTTGTCTAATAACAAGCAACTTCATATTATAAATTGTTCAATCCCATTGTAACGTAAATCCAAAATAAAAAATAAAATGTAACACCCATAATCTGAATTAGTCAGAAGTTAAGCCGAAGATGTCACGTTTTGAGATCAAAACTTAACCACAATTAGAAACAAACAAAATTGAACAATCAATCTTCGAATAGTAACAAGATTTAGTACAATTTTAAACTTCTACCATTTATGGATTAGAGGTATCAATTATTAATTATGTAGGGATCATAGGTGGAAGCAAACAACAATTAAGGGCCAAACATGTAATTTTAAACAAATTAGAATAAAGGGTATCGAAATCCCTTGTTTGTGTTTTTCAAAAGCAAACTAAAGTTATCGAACCCTCTGAGAAAGTTTCGAAACCTTAATGCAAACTGGAAATTCTAGTTTACATTGAGGTATCGAAACCAAGTTCGAACCTATGACATGTAATGCAATAATAACTTTCTTAGGCTTCGAGTTACCCCTGAAAATGACCCTTAATAACCAAACAACCTATTCTAACATCGATTAGTTGTCGAACCACATTCCAAGCATACTTCAAACATCACAATGACATTATGAAACATGCATTTACTCAAAAACTAATTTACCAATTTGATAACTATTACTTATTCATTATATATTACGCTGACATTAAATAACCACTTTAACAACAAACAATATAATATCAACAAAACTTTAGAGTAAGTGATTAAAAATTTTCAACTGACACCTCCCCTCCCCTTAGGTTGTGGGTTCTAGACCCATTAGAAGCAAATTTTCTCTTATCATTCCCCTACCCCAGGTAGGACTTCAAAAAAAAAAGAAAAAAAAAGCAATATACTACAAGGCATGCAAAACCTTCGACATGCACGACATATTCAAAGTTACCATTAATAATCAATTAAGTTATCAACTAATCTAGGTTTAATACACAATTTGCCTCTTAGTGTTTACCACTTTTCTATCTTGGTATTTAATGTATCTTTTGAGCTTATGTGCCCCTTAACGTTTTTATCGTTACCCATTTTGCCTTATGTCGTTACCCTCTAACGTTTTCGGTGAATGGCATTTCACTGCCTTACCACATTTTAGAAGGAAATTTTGTGGGTTTTGGCAATTAGTATATTAGGATTATTTCTCAATTTGTGGGTTTTAGAAGGAAATTTTGCTACCCGATTGGGGCTACTGGAGAATCGATGTTGAATGAGTTCTCCAATTATGCGTTTACGATTCAACAAAACCCAATGTCCAATATGCTCTGCTTGAATGATTCATCTAAGGATTATCTCTTCAAGTTTATTGGTTTTCATGAAAGGACCGATGATTAACTTAATCTAAGACTTTCATTTCATGTCTGTAAGACAATGCTTTATTACCATAAATCTGATGAACTAAGCAATTTTAAGTAATTTAATTTATCTAAAAAATTACTATTTTAATATTAAAATATTTAATTTAATTTATTTTTATTAAATATTAACATTTAAATAAAATAATATTATTAATAATAAAAAATATTGGACTAAATTATAAAATTTAGAAACAAATAAGGGTCAATTTTAGGTAAAAATAGATTTTCAATGATTAAATTGAGCAAAAAACAAAACCTGAGAGACTTGACATGACATTTACCCTTTCAATAAAATCTGGTGGGTTGACTTAGTCGAAGAGAAGCTGACGTGATACAATGTCATTGGCTGAAAACGTTAAGGGGTAACGACATGGGACAAAATGGGTAACGATAAAAACGTTAGGGGCACATGAGCCCAAAATATATATTAGGTACCAATATGAAGAAAGTGATAACCATTAGGAGGCAAATTATAAATTAGCCACCAATCTAATCATAACTACCATTGCAACTCTAGCAACCACTTTAAAACATAAAACATATCGATTAGCATACCAAAATATCATTCAACGTTTTCAAAAACTCAAACAGTATCGATACTCACTCACAAAATGTTTAGTTTAATCACGTATTCATACTATATCATTACTGTATGAACAAGTATTAAAACTGGAACCCAAAATTTTTTTTATTTTAATCTCAAAATTCACATCTAACTCAACACCAGACACTGATTTTAAGGTCATAGTTGATCACTAAAGCTTATGAGAGTAGTTTAGAGTTATTTAACACTATTTTTAGAAACTTATAATGCACATGTAAACACCTATTTTGTCCGGGCCAAACTCCAAACCCTAAACAAATTAGACCCATTTTAAAAATTACCCTATTACCCATTAACCCAATTACACCTAGCCAAATAACTATAACCCTATACCGAATTTGGTAACTCATCTAATTAAACCCAAATACCCAAATTAAAACAAATTAGGGCCCATACAACCCAAATCATACCCAATTAAAAAAATACCCAAAATATCCCCAAAACCCTAATTACCCTAATAACTTAAACCTAATTAACACCCTTTCTTATCCCTTATCTGCTGCCGCTCTCAATAACCCTCAATCTTCCGCGTGTGGCCGCTACGCGCCACCATTGGCCACGCGCGCAGGCCATCGCCCAATCCCGACAGCCACCGCTGCTCTATGACACCGCCCCACCACCTGAAAAAGAAACGAAAAAACATCATTAGGTCTGTAATATTTTATGTATATTTTTGGGTTATATAAACCCAAAACAACGATGTAATCGGGGAGCTTTTTAGTTCAATAAAAAAGAGATTCAAAATGAAAAATAAATAAAAAAATAAAATCATAAATCAAATCGGAAAAGAAAAAATACCTTGCTTTGTCTTTGTAGATCTAGGCTTTTGGGTGAGGATTCGAAGAAATCCAGTCTCAGATTCAGACTCGGCAGCCTTTTCGATTTGACGGCCTTTCGCCTTTTTGACAGCCAGAGATGACGGAGATTACGGCGACCATTACCTGGCCGAAGAGGAGATAGCATTTGAGAGGGTTTATGAATTTTTTTAAAGTAACACCCAAATGATTTTTTGTCTAAAACCAGTTATATAAAGGCTCACCAGAACGACGTCATTTTGGTGTCGGCCTTTAAGACCCAAAACGACGTCGTTTTGGCTGCGACCCGTATAGCAAACCCGACCCAGGGAGGATCCGCGCCATCTTTGAAAAAGGGGGAAATTGCTTTCTAGCCATTTTGCATAGATAAATCACTCATGAGGTCCCTGATATTTTAAAATGGTTTGCAATTTGGTCACTAAATTTAATTTAATTAGGTTTTTCATGGGGAAATTACCGGGTCAGTCCCTCCACCCAAATTATTTTCAAACCGGCTCTGTCGTATGGTTTAATTACCTTCGAAGCCTCTAAATGTTTTGACCGTCTTGCAATTTGGTCTCGAAATTCAATTTGACCAATTTTAAACGGGGAAATTGCGACTTCAATCCCTCCGTTTTTGTATCCGCACAGTTTGGCACTCCAGTTTCCTTTTCATTGCATTTTCGTCACCTTTATAATTTCTTTTAGTTATTTTTTTATATTTTAGTCACTTTTATTACCACATTATTTATATATTATTATTAGTATTATTATTATTATTATTATATAGTATATATTTATAATATGTATAGTATATGTTTAGTATACTTATATATATAACATTAGTATCATATATTTATAATTAATATTATCATTATTATTAATATTATTATTTACATATTATTGTATTATATTATTATTACTCACTTATTTATAGTTTAGTATATATATATATATATTCGTATACATTCTATATATGTTTTAATCGAATTTTAACTTAAAAAACCTTTTATTAGGGATTATTGTAAAAAATGTACCTCGAGCATAAGGGGTGCCGCTTTCCGTTAATCTCTACTACAAAACACCATTTTTTAATTCTAAACTATAATTTTCAAAGTAGATTCCCTTCATTCGGGAATCTAACAGAAATTATGCCCGGGCGTAGGGGTGTAAATTTCTTTCATACAAAAACATATTCTTTTAAATATTTTAAAGGGGATCACAAATTTTAAATTAAATTTGAATTCTTAATTTCCATCTTTTAGACAATAAATAATCGGCCAGGTACCAATTTTGGGCATTGTGGGGGTGCTCACGCTTCCCCACACGTAACTGACTCCCGAACTTGTTTTTTCTGGTTTCGCAGACCAAAACTCGTTGTTTTAATAAAATGACAAAAATAAGTTTTATTAAAATAACTGGGTTTTTAGGTGATTCAATCTCACCTAAACTAAAAAAAAAAGATTGGTGGCGACTCTATTCCATCCAAACCATTTTTTCGTAAGAATGCGTCAAGCACCGTCGCGGCGCGGGGCCGTTGTTATAGCGTGGCGACTCCGCGGAGAACCACCTTGTCTGAGAGTCGAGCCACCGATCGATTACTTTTTGTCTTAACGAGTGGAAACTATAAATCCAGTTTAATTTATTTTGTGATCCCTTTTCCTGTTAATTTTTTTCGCAAAAAAGGTTTTTTAAAATTTTTTCTCTGGTTTCGCATATCATGAGCTCTATACCCGAGCTTCGTCCCTTTTAAGTGGGAGCGAGAAGCTACGCCTTTGTGAGGTATCGCCTCCTTGCAGGATAGTGGATCACTTTCAGGATACATATGTACCTTCATCGCCGTGAGATCTTTATCTCCGCACAGACTTAGGAAATGTATCCTTCCGAATCGATGTCCTAGCGACAGTTCGAGTACCATTACTTTAGAACCTAAACCACATGTAGTGGACCATAGTATCCCACCTTGTCTAGAGCCATATCGAACCTCAGCCCGTTTAGAGAGTCAGCCCATGAGTGCATAGTAGAGAATGTTGGGGGGTTTAATTTCTTTCAACTATGCCCTTTAATTTCAGCATTAATTTATTTGTTTATTTATTTCGCAGTAAGTAGATACCATGTCTATATTTTATTTATAAGAAACAAGCATGCTGGTAGATAGCATGATAAGGTAAGATGTAATTTTCTTTTCTGAAAATATGTCGGGTAGAAAATCATGTTCTAGGGTTATTTTATTTCAGCTTGTGTTTATTATTTTTTATTTATACTAAGACTAACGTGGTTTGTTTTGTTTTTGATTTTCTTTTCCCTTGCATTGCATTGCATTCTTTATTTTTATTATTAAAAAATGATGTTGAGGCAAGTTCGACCGTTATAAAGGATCTGCTATGGAAAACCGATTTCTTGATAAGGTAGAAGGAAACCTAGGCGTGTGAAGGTGATCAGAGGAGACTCAGCACCAAAAAGGGGACAGTCTCCTGGAAGGCGAAAAGTCAGGGCTCTAGGATTTCACCAGTATTCGATCAACTCAAAACCAACTGCAAAAATTAAGAGAAATCTGGTACCAACAATTGAAGAATACACTGCTTTGATCCTTTGCCCGAAAATCTAGGTTGATAAAGCCTACTTCAAGTCTCCTAATTCTCCAGCATTTCAGAAAAAGCTCCTAAAAAATGACCGGCATGGACGAACAATGGGCCAAATCCAGGATTAAAGAAAAGGCGAAACCAAGTGCATCTCTTGGGAATTCATACGATACTTGATTCAAGTTCAACCCAAGCGAGAAAAATAGGTCAAAGTGTTTGCCCTGGCCATCTATGGTTTGGTTATCTTTCCCAAATCATTGGGGTATATTGATGATGGTGTTATGGAACTGTTCGATCACCTCAATAAAGGGATTACCCCTATTCTAGCAATTCTAGCTGAAACTTCCAGGTCTCTCAATGCTTGTAGAAGATGCAGCGAGGGAAGGTTCATCGGTTGTGCTCAGGTTTTGTTGGCCTAGTTTCATAGCCATTTTGGAAGCCGAAGAAAGATTCTTATCGAGCATTCTTTGAAAATTACTCACTGTTAAAAGATCTGGTGTCTACACCAAGACAGGAGAACATCTCTCATGACAAATGCATGGCTATTTTTCAAAACCTCAAGGAGAAAGACATTGTCTGGAAAACACGTTGGTTCTTCCCCGAGAGTATTATATACAAATGCAGAGATTATGACTGGGTCCCTCTACTTGGAATCTGGGGTGGAACTTGATATGCTCCATTGCTAGTATCCAGACAATACAGGTCGAGGCAGTTCATCCCAACAACAAGAGGGATGGCTACCTGCGAATTTCCATACAAAGGTAAAGACTATAAGAAAACTGTTCCCATGATCACTAAGGCATTGAAGAATATTAACAGGATGGAGCCGTTCGATGAAAAACTTAGAGTTACGTCAGAATATCGACGATGGAGAAGTAGAAGAATCAGCAACGACGTCCCTTTACCAAATCCAGAAAATAATATACCGGTGGAGGAGCATTTACAGGTCGATCCATCAGAAATGGAAATCGCGAATCATGATTTTGAAAAGAAATACTCCGTGATGGAAAGGCAACTATCAAGGCTAGAAGACGAAAGTAACAAGTTGAAATTCGGTATGCAATCCTAGGAATAAAAGATCGAAAGGCTGAGAAAATAAAAAAGCAAAGCCGAAGAAGGTTTGAGGGACTTACGAAGTGATTACAAAAAAACTCCGTGCATCATCAAGGTATGCCAATCTCGAAAAGACATCTACGAAATGGAAACTTGAAATTCGAAAAGAGAAGGAGAGAGCTGATCTCTGGGAAAGACAATTCAAAGATGTACAGATACAACAAACCGCTATGGAGGAAGAATTGTCCGGTAGCAAAACTGAAAATATAAATCTAAGAGGCCGAATTGTTGAACTATAATAATCTCTACAGATGCACCGTAACCGAGACTCCGTAGCTGAATTAGAAGCAAGTAAGGAGAAGAATGAGACTTTGAGAAACAAGTAGAGGAATTAGAAGTAGCGTTGCAGACTTGCCAGCCGCAAATCGATAATTTTGAAGAAGTTCAAAAGTGGAATGATCACCGTTGGAAGGCACAACTGCAACAATCTCAGAATCAAGTCTGGGATAAAGACCGTGTTATGACGGAAGCCCTCATCCAAGTACAAAAAGTAGAAACACTTGCAGACCCTAGCCATTCAGGCCGATGTTAAGCTTGCAAACTGAGTTAGAATCTAATCGAGGCAAGAAATTGGCATGGCTCTTCAGGAAGATCAAGTCTCTGAGTGTTAAGGCCTAGCAGTATATGTGAAATAGGCCCACCTTATGTAAAGAAACTTGTTCTAATGCAAGTTTCCTTTTGAAAGTTGTACTGAAATCAACACATTTTGTGTAAAATATGTTGTGGTACTAATATAATATGTGTCTTGTACATATATCATATTTTCTCATTTGCATTCGCATCATGTTGCACATATCATATCATTTTTAATACGATTATCATTGCAGTAATTATGGGACATACAAAACCACAGACTCAGCACCCTTACTTCACCAGAAGCAAAGCTAAAAGCATGGAAGAGAGTTTGGAAAAGGTTGAAAAAGCATGCGAAGATATAAAGAATGACATGGAGCAAAACCTGGAAAAGGTGCAACAAGCAACTCGCTACCACATCTCACAGTCACAAGAGGATCTACTGACCAAGATAGATGCGATGTTGGCAGGCAAAGATCCTAAAAGGGGGAAAGGATTGGCCATTAACCTCGGTGCTCTACAAGAATAAGAGAATCTTTGCGACAAGACACCTCTGCAAGCGTCAGCTTCAATTAGAAAGCAATAAGGTGTCTAGGATGGATCTTCATCGCACAGAGGAACTAAAGAGCGCTCTGTCCCAGATCTAAACGAAGTAGGTAAGCTGAAGGTTAACTACTCAAGCAGCTCAAAGATTGGTGCCAGCGGCTTGAGAAAAAATTTAAAGCTGTAGAAATGGCAAATGCAGTCCGTGAAATAGACGCAAGTGAATTAAGTTTGGTCTCTAATCTGGTGTTACCTCAAAAGTTCGAAATGTTAGACTTTGAGAAGTTCTATAGAACAATCTCTCTGTTCGCTCACCTCGCCATGTTCTGTCGAAAGATAACGGGCATGTTGATAATGAAAAGCTTTTAATTCACTATTTTCAAGACAGTTTAAAAGGGTTTGCTGCCAGGTGATACGGTCAGCTTAGCCGAGACAACATACAATCCTAGAAGGATCTGGCTAAAGCCTTCACCGAGCAGTACAAACATATAACAAACATTGACACAAACCGTTTAGCATTGCAAAACATGAAGAAAAGGCCCAATGAGAGCTTTAGACAGTATGTGCAAAGGTGGATGGATGTTGCAGCACAAATGCAACTGTCTCTACTTGAAAGGGAGATAACGCCTACTTTTGTTAGAACCCTAGAAGATCCATTCCTGAAGCATATGTTGGGAAATACAACCAAGAACTTCGAACACCTTGTGATATCAAGTGAACTAGTAGAAGAAGCCCATCAAACAAGAGAAGATTATAGATTCCAGCACTATGATCATTAAAGGAGGAAGTGGATCAGAGGTTCATATGGTGGGATCTTATCCTTCCAATCGACCTTGGTCCTCGCACCAATCAAACTATTCGTACTTACGTCGACCTACGACGTTTTCAAAAGATGTCCATCCAATTATGGTAACACATACAGAATTACTTTTGAAGCTTGTTGAGAAAACTTGTTAGCCTCGATTTAGTCTAAACTGAAAGTGCCTCCGTAACCAGAAGGCTATGATGTTAATGCTGTGTGTAATTATCATATAGAAAGCACAGGCCATACTATCGAAAACTGTGGAGCCCTGAGAAACAAGGTACAAAATCTGATTGAAAATGGCACTTTGAAATTCAACAGTAGAGTCCCTGAGATGAACTGACAAGGGGACAATGTCGGATCTACCCAAAATTTAGACAACTTTTTAGGACACCATTATTTTTTGCATTCCACTATCATAAAGTATTGATTCACGAATGGTTCCTAATTTGAAGAAGAATTATCATCGGGAGAAAATCTAGCACCCTAGATATCAATACAATATCCAAAGTTGTGAATAAATCCCGTGAATTCAAAGGCTAAGCCACGAGAACCATTTTTGAATCAGTACCTCTGCATCTAGGACAAGAACCTTGCATTTACATGCATACATTTTAAAATGTTAAAACTGACCCCCCAGGATGCCCCATGTCAGTAAATGCCAGATGAAGCAAAGTCGGCCGATCGGGCACCATCCTAAACATATGCGAGAGCCCAATTTAGGGGTATTTTCCAGAATAACCTTTGTATTCATACATACACCATGCCTCTACAAGACCTCAACCGGGGGGCATTTTTAGACGAGTTCAAAAAGTGAGCCTTAAACGATTACATCAATTATCGTATGCAATATTTCGCCAAAGCCGAAAGTAATGAGCTGCAATGAACTAACAACAAATTTATATACCATACTAGGGGGCAACATAATGTGTTCTTGAAGACAATGAAAGCCCATAAAGAAAAGACGTAAACATATTTCAAGCTTTGAGAGTACCTCAGAAGAAAGGTTGGGCATTCACCTAAGGAAGTAATCCAAAAGATGATCGAGCCCAAGAAAGGTTAGGGTATTCACCCGAGGAAGTAATCCAAGAGATGATCGAACCCAAGAAAAGTTGGGGCATCCTCACATACAAAACATTGAGCACTACTTAATTAGAAGCACAGATCTGACCAGCAGAAAGTTAAAGGCATCCCTTTGAGGGCCGAGGAAATAATGTCACATTTATCATGCCACATTAAGCACGTGCATCATACGTACATCTAAAGTTTATCATACATTTAGAATAAACACATGCATTTAGGAACACAGATGTATTCATACTAAATGCATTTTTTTGGCTTGAACGTACAAACAAGTCGAGGAAAAAGAGCAGAGAACCTCAACTATTGGGACAACAACATGATGACTAACCTTTAGCCCTGAAGGAGGCTGAATATGCAAAAAGCTCAAACATCCAGATAACAACGGTAAATTTTTTTAAGCAGATTACTAACTGATGTTTCACTTTGTTTCCAGGTCATGACTTCCCCACCATGAAGTAGTGAAATTAACTTTTTCTCGATCTCACTTCCGTCAGTGGTGATGGGCCAGTTTGATCCAGATTTGCATCCCTGATGGAGGTATCGCAAGTTGATTCCCCTTGAGAAGAAGAAAGAAGATGACGTCAGGGTCATTCAGCTCAAGTTCAAATTCAGAAAAGAATGAGGATAATAAAATTTAGGGGGCAAACTTTTGTTGGGGCAAATTTTGAACAGAAATGCATCAGAAAATTAAGCTGGGCCAGAAGAAAAAGACTTCTGTAAATTTGGCATCCTCAAACATGAAAGAATAGATCATCGTCATCAACAAATTCTAACATTCTTGACACAAGAAGTGGGCAAGTATTGTCTGGCGTCTTCATCCAAGAAGGAATATACATCCTCAACAAGAATGAGTGGATCAACCAGCCAAACATTCAAATCAAACCTTACAGTCTCATTATGAAACTGTTAATTTATAACTCATTTTGATCAAGTACTTTTTTAAACATTTGCAGGTCCTATCTCACCCGTAACATGGTGCAGCGGATCAATTAATCTCTTACAGATTATGTCTCTCCAATAAATGATAGAATAGATCAAAAACAACAACAATTTCATCTTCTTGAGTTTGTAGCAAAATGAGCACGTCAGCAGTTTCATCTCTCTGGGTTTGCAGCGAAATGAGCGTAACAACAATTTTATCTCCCTGAGTTTGTAATGGAATGAGTACCTCAACAGTTTCATCTCCTTGGGTTTACAGCAGAATAAGCGCGATAACAATTTTATCTCTCTGAGTTTGCAGCAGAATAAGCACATCAGCAGTTTCATATCCCTGACTTTGCAGCAAAATGAGCATGTCAGTAGTTTTATGTCCTTAAGCTTGCCGCGGAATAGGCATGACAACAATTGCATCTCCATGAGTTTATAGCAAAATAAGCACATCGGCAGTTTTATCTCCCTGAGTTTGTAGTAGAATGAGTACGTCAGTAGTTTCATCTCCCTGAGTTTGCAGCGGAATGAGCGTGACAACAATTTCATCTCCCTGAGCTTGTAGCGAAATGAACACGTCAGCAGTTTTATCTCCCTGAGCTTGCAGCGGAATGAGCGCGACAACAATTTCATCTCTCTGAGTTTGTAGCGGAATGAGCACATCACCAGTTTCATCTCCCTAAGCTTGCAACGAAATAAACGCGACAACAATTTCATCTCCTTAAGTTTGTAGCGGAATGAGTGAAAAAAAGAAAAAAATGAAGAGAATGAAAAATAAAAAAAATCAAAAAAATCCAAACAAAAAAAAGAAGAAGAAGAAGAAAACCAAAGCTCTCTCTAGACCACGCCTCTTCATCAGAGTTGTAGCGGATCAAACTTCCTTCTCTAGATCACGCCTCTTGGTCAGAGTTGTAGCAGGTCACGCCTCTTCGTTAGAGTTATAGCGGATCAAACTTCCTTCTCTAGATCACGCCACTTCAGCAGAACTGTATAGTATCAAACTTGTTCTCCAGATTATGCCACTTCGTCAGAGTTGTAGCGGATTAAACTTTCTTCCCCAGATCTTGCTCTTCATCAGAGTTGTAGCGAATTAAACCTTCTCCTCCAGATCATGCCACTTCGCCAGAGTTGTAGCGGATCAAAACCATTTTGACAAGTCCGAAAGAAATGTTGGCACAACGTGCTTAAATACGGTAAAGTTTAAGATAATGGACAATTTAAATGTCCATCGAAAATCTATTTTCACGAATGGTTGAATCCAATTTCATGATTGGTATAAACTGATTGTACTCATAGGAATGGTACAACTAGCCTAGAGCGAACGGCTACCGATAAAGGCAACTCAAATTCGTTGATCTCTGTGCATTTGGGAAAAATACAAAAGAGATCTATGAGCTAGCTCTAGATCAAAACTTGCTGACTTTCGGTCATGCCTCCTCGGCGATATTGTAGTTGGGCCAAATCTTCATCATTCGATCCAGTGTCTTCATTAGAGTTGTAGCTGGATCAAGTTTTGTAGACCTTACCTCTCCGTCAGTGTTGTGGTTAGGTCAAATTTTCTCCAGGCATTTCGTTGTTGTCTTCCTCAACGAATCCTCCATTTTGAAGATTTTGCTTACAAGAGCGGCCGAGAAGGTCAAGTGATCCTAAGGAAGAAGCGGTGGCCAAAGAAAGGAACCCTAACTGACCAGAAAAAATAGTTGTTATTTTGTCTTTGCTCTTGTAACCCCCTCGACTCGGCCTAGTCGAAGACCGATTCGAGAAAGCTACATTAGGTTTACCGAAGCAAACTAAAAAGGTTTAACCCAAAACATGTCCATTTTTTTCTTTTAACTTGTCTAGATGCATTAACACTTCCTTACATGTTCATACCGTTTGTTGGTGAGCACTCAACTCAATCGGGCATCGTAACGATATTTGATTGGCCATAACCAGATTAGGGACCAAAATGCAATTTTGACAAAAACAAGGACTTTACCAATTTTTTTATGTTACCAACCCTTAATTAAACATATTCCATGCTTACATGCCAAAAATTAGCCCAATACGATCATCCAAACCCATTCAATTGCTTCCACAACATTCAGGGACTAAAACAAAAGAAAATAGAACTTTACTAAAGCCATTAACTAACTTAACTGCTATGGGTATCGGTACGCCCATCTGAGTATCGATACGCCCTCTCCAATTCGAATTCCAAAAATTCCAGTAACCAACTCCCGTACCGGTACGACCCTGCATACCGATACGCCTTACCAAAACCAAAGGCCCGTACCGATCCTCAAACTTGTGTACTGATCCCCAAGCTAAATTCAGCCTTCTCGTACCGATACGCAAACCCGTGTATCAGTACGCTACTCTAATGATACACTCCCGTATTGCAACGCCTTGTACGCGTACTGTTACCACAAGCCTGAAATGGCTTCCTGTACCGGTACGTGAACATGCGTATCGATACGCCTGGACCTGAATGGTCACAATTGGCTGATTTAACATGCTTACCTCAATACCTTACCACTTCACTAAGCCATAAACTTTCATACAACAATATCTAAATGCAAATGCAACCTAAACAACATAAACTCAACATCCAATTGGTTTCCATCATCCAATGATATCCTAAAGGCATGCTTCCTAAAAACACTTTGCCTTGCGACCCAAAATGCACAATTAAGTCATTCTTAGCTTAAGCAACATACCAACACACTCAACATAGCATACTGAACTTGGTCCAAATAGCACAACATGGCAACCCACAAGGAAACTCTACATGCATACCTAAGACACCATTTATCCACAACATCAACAAATATTAACAACAAGCTTGGCAACATCAACCATCCACAAAAACCAGCATAGAAATCATACTCAAAATCTATAAGAAAACAGGATTACAACCCCAAAAACCTTGGCAAACACATTGCCTTACTAACCGAAAATATAAACCGAGTCCATGCTCAAAGTAGTTTATCTCTTGGTTCCTTGCAAACCTTGCCTTTGCTGCCCCGAACTTTAATGCTCTGCATCATTAGGAAAAGAGAGCGTAAGCACACCTGCTTAGTGAGGATGCTCATAAACAATTATGCATAAAACCATTTAAGAACCACATGCTTGCTTTTCTCAAAACGTGCTTACAACCTGAGCATTTTTCCATGATTCCAACCGAATCAAAACACAATAACCTTTACAATATCATAAACAATCCATGCTTGAATTCCAAAGAATTTTTACCAGCCATGTTTATATTCCCAAGGCTTTATAAACAAGGTTCAACACATGAACTTTCAAATATATTGGCATTTATAGTGACCCGGATAGACTACCTCTATCTCATACACATATCGGATACACGGATCTCTCATACCATCCCTAGTTAAACCGCATGATATCCCAAACCTTGCCTAGTTAAACCGCAAGATTTGACACCCTTGCCTAGTTAAACCGCGAGATTTCACCCTTGCCTATTTAAACCACAAGAGTACCGACCTTGCCTAGTTAAACCGCAAGATCACCATCGATTTGGGTTGCCTAGTTAATCTGCATGCCCCAAATGATGTCCCAACAGTCCGAGTGGCCTAGTTAAACCGCCATACCTCAAGGACCATGACCACGATCCATTTTTTTCATATTTTATAGTGCACTTTTAATCCCATGGCATGCCAACTATATCTGATTGTTTTCTCACCTTGTCACATAGCCAATATATCATTTACAAAACCATTTACTTACTGTTTACAATGCATTTCATAAAATACCACATATGCACATCTCATTGCCATTGCAATAACACCATTCCCATCCGAAATGAAAACCAATGCTCACTAGCATTTGATATACTTTTAAACCCCTGCATATGTACTCAAAATCATGCATTACTAGTAAGTAAATCATACCATGTTTATCACCAAAACATGCAAACAACATGCTCATATCTAAACCGACATTCAAGTGCAAAGTAAGGGAAACTTACATCCGAGCTTAGGTAAGTGTCTCAATCTTACCCTAAACTCCCAACAACCTTTACAAACCTTTGTAAAACAATTAAAACTAGTTTCCAATCACCGATACGCTTCACTTCCTTTCCAACGTGAAATAAGCTCCTGACAAGCAACCAAACAACGTCAAGCTTTGTCGCCTTGAATATCCCCTGTTTTAAACACATACAACTAGAGGATAAATGCATTAAAATGCATTCAAACCATTGCCTAACAACAATCTCCCGCAACTCCCAAGTTGCCCACTCAAAAACCATCTGAAACATACCAAAAACACCATCAAACGTTTCCAAAACTTAACCCAGCCATAAAACAACAATTCAAGCCATCAATCAACATATAACAACACTCAAAAACCCTTTCCTAACATCATTTTACCTTCAGCAATGATTAAACTCGAAAATCACCACAATAATTCAAAACTAGCAACCTAACTAATTAGAGATTCAAGAGTTTCAAGATTCTATTAATAAAAACAACTTATCAACATCAAAATACATCCAAAACATATATTAAATAAAATCATCATGATTCATCCAAATTTCCAAAATAACTCAATCAAACATGGATAAAACATTAAAACCACATTACAACTTATAAATCAAGGATCAAATACTTAGGAATTTCAAAAAAGAACCATTTAACAGAGGAGATCATGGACCTTACCCATGTTATGTGATTTCTCCCTTAATTGGCTTGTTAAAAGCTAAGAAAATACAAGATTTCAATGAGATTTTGCAAAATAAAGTTAAAGGAACAAATTAAAATCAATAATCTGAGTGAAATGTGTTCTTTACCTCTGGATTTTGATAAACTTTGAGTGTTTGGAAGAAAAGAAGTTGAGAGAAAAAGTTTAGGAAAAAGTTACGTGAAATTCTTTTAAAAGCTAATAACTAACTTTAGATATTTAATCCATTTTAACAACCTTTTAAAACACATGATTAAAATGATTTAATTGAAGGGAGAAACCACAAGCAAAAACTTGGTAGATTAGCTCTTTAAGGATTCTAAGGATTTGACTCTTTTGATTTTAGTCACTTAAAACAGTTTTCAAAAATCACATTTTAGTCACTAACACAAAATATCATATTTTCGATTTCCATTTCCAAAAATTGATTCCACTAAAAATAAATATATATTAAAATGTGATTTTTAACTATTTTTTCATATTTTTATCTTACCAAAAACTATACGGTCCCGAATCCGACTTGAATCTCTAACCCGGTTCAGTAGACCGTCTAGTAAACCTCAAAACTGCTAAGCCCAAAACCGGGGTGTTACAACTCTCCCCTACTTAAGAAATTTTGTCCTCAAAATTACCTGGAGGAAACAGATGCGGAAATTGCTCCATCATATCCGCCTTGCTTTCCCAAGTAGCTTCCTCAACACCTCGGTGTCGCCACAAGACTTTTACGAGCTCTATCATCTTACCACGAAGAACTTTCTTACTGGTATCGAGGATCTCTACTGGTTCCTCATCAAAGGCTAGATCTGACCTTAACTCCACATCCTCCACTGGCATGATATGCGACAGATCTGACTGATATCTCCTCAACATCGAAACATGGAACACATTGTGAATTTTCTCCAGCTCGGGAGGCAACCTCAACTGATATGCCACAAGACCCACACGCTCAATAACCTCGTATGGTCCAATAAACCTCGGACTAAGCTTACCCTTACGTATGAATCTCATCACCTTCTTCCATGGTGACACCTTGAAGAATACACGATCGCTCACCGCATATTCAACCTCCTAACGCTTCAAATCCGCGAAAGATTTCTGCCGATCCGCAGCCACTTTCAACCGGTCGCAAACAAGCTTAACCTTCTCATACGTGTCTTTTAACACATCCGGTAAGGTAACATGCTTTTCCCCCACCTCAGCCCAACACAAGGGCGTATGACACATCCGACCATATAACGCCTCATAAGGTGCTGATAACTGTTGTTGTAAGCAAACTCAACTAAAGGCAAATGCTTCTCCCAGGTTCCCTGGAACTCAATAATACAACATCGCAGCATATCCTCAAAAACTTGGATAACCTGCTTATGTTGTCCATCCGATTGGGGATGATACGCAGTACTAAAACTCAACCTCGAACCCAAAGCCTGGTGCAAACTCTTCCAAAACCTTACCGTAAACCTTAGATCCCTATCCGAAACGATGTATTTAGGTACACCATGCAAGCGCACAATCTCCGGTGTATACAAATCTGCCAACTTGTCCAAGGTATACGTTGTATGCACTGGCAAGAAATGTGCACACTTTGTGAACTGATCAACAATCACTCAAACAGAATCCTTCTAGCCGGTGTCAACGGCAACCCTATTATAAAATCCATGGTGATTCTCTCCTATTTCCACTCTAGAATTTTTAGCAGTTGCAACAACCCGAATGGAAATTGATGTTCGCCTTGACCCACTGACATACCATGCATTTGGAGACAAACTCAGCCACATCCTTTTTCAACCCAACCCAGTAGTATACCTCTTTCAAATCACGATACATCTTAACACTACCAGGATGCATAGCAAAAGGACTAGAATATGCTTCCGTCAAGATATTGTGCCTCAACTCCAAATCATTCGGCACCACTATTCGACCCTTGAAACACAAAACTCTATCATCATCAAAATGGAAATCTTTTGGATTACCATCCACTATGTCCTTAACATGCTCAACCAACGAATCATCATACGGTTGCTTAGCTTTAATCAACTGCGATAACTTAGGCTTGACTTGCAATTTAGCCAGCAAACCACCCTCCCGCGTCACACTCAACCTTGCAAACATAGCTCGGAGCTCAACCGCAGCCTTACGACTTAACGCATCCGCCACTACATTGGCTTTACCAGGATGATACTCAATGGTCAAGTCGTAATCTTTAAGCAACTCCAACCATCTACATTGCCTAAGATTCAAATCTTTCTGGGACATCAAAAACTTCATGCTCTTATGATCCGTGAAGATCACGCACTTCTCACCATAGAGGTAATGTCACCAAATTTTTAGAGTGAAAACCACCAAATCATGAGTTGGATAATTGCACTCATGATCTTTCAACTGCCTCGATGCAAAGGCCATAACCTTCCCATCCTACATCAGCACAAGATCTTTCCACTTCTCAAAACTGTGATGTTGCTTCTCCGTCCATACATACGGAACATTCTTCTACAACAACTTGGTCAATGATGCTGCAATACTCGAGAACCCCTTAACAAAACTGCGATAATAACCAGCCAACCCAAGAAAACTACGCACCTCCCATACAATCTTAGGTGGCTTCTAATTGAGAATAGCCTCAATCTTATGTGGATCAATGCGAATACCCTCCGCGAAAACCACATGACCTAGGAATGTCACTTCCTTAAGCCAAAACTCGCACTTGCTCAACTTAGCATATAACTGATTATCCTTCAACACTTGCAAAATAATCCACAAATGTTGAACATGTTCTTCCTTGGTACGGGAGTACACGAGAATATCATCTATGAATACTACTACAAACTGATCCAGATACTCATGGAACACTCTATTCATCATATCCATAAACGCAACCAGGGCATTTGTCAAACCAAAAGGCATGACCAGAAGCTTATAATGCCCATATCTCATACGGAACGCGGTCTTATGCACATCCACGTCCTTAACCTTTAACTGGTAATACCCCGATCTTAAATCTATCTTGGAAAACACCGATGCTCTACGAAACTGATCGAACAAGTCATCAATCAACAGATACCTGTTCTTTACCGTCAACTTATTCAACTGACGATAATCAATGCACATACGCATTGTACCATCTTTCTTTTTCACGAATAGAACAGGCGCTCCCCACGGGGAAACACTTGGTCGGATGAACCCATGGTCCAACAACTCCTGAAGCTGCGACTTCAACTCCTTCAATTCTTTCGGTGCCATCCTATAAGGAGCAATAGATACCGGTGTTGTCACTCATAAGTCTCAATGCGAAACTCCACCTCCCTATCCGGAGGTAAACCCGGCAACTCCTCAGGAAAAACTTTAGGAAAGTCACACACAGTCTGAATGTCCTGCACTCGAACACCCTTAGCTTTAGGATTCGTAACAATAGCCAAATAAGCTTGACAGCCATCAAACATCATCTTCTCCACTCTAACAGCCGAAACCACATTGGACAAAAACTTAACATTCTCACCAACCACCACAACTTCATAGTCATCGGCCAACCTCAAGGATATCCTTTTGGATTCACAATCCACAACTGCTCTTTGCTCACTCAACCAATCAATACCCAAAATGATATCAAAACCATGGAATGGCAATTCCATCAGATATGTGGCAAACTCATGTCCTTGCACCACCAAAGGACAACGTCGGTACAACATTCTTATTGTAACCGTCTCCCCAAAAGAACTTGTGACTAGCATGCCAACATCTAAGATCTCAACAGGAACATTCAGCAAAGATGCATGTTCACTCAAGATATATGAATGCGTAAACCCCGAATCAATCAAGGACAACAATGACAAGGATTGCAAAGTAAAAGTACCTACGATCACATTCGTGTCATTACGACCCTCATGGTGAGAAAAAACCCGAGCCGGTCCACCACCTTCAGGTTTCACCACTGCGGCATGAGCTATACCGCTCTAAACATCCTCACGCCTCTGAAAGTTACCCCTACCTCAGCCTCGGCCCTTAGCAGGTGTAGTAACCTATGCTGGTACATCTTTCGCAGCCTGACAATCACGCTTCAAGTGATCAGATGATCCAAAAATCCAACAAGCTCCAATATTACCCCAGCACATGCCTGCATGGCACCTACTGCATCGCTCACATTCTGGTGTAACACGAGCTCCCTGAACACCCTAGCCAACTCCACCACCACGCCTATGATCTGGCTTATGCCTCTTGTCTCTAAACCTCCTATTTTGCCTCCTAGAATATCTAGAATCCGCCACTCTTTTATCCATGTTTACACC
Source organism: Hibiscus mutabilis (assembly GCA_019671005.1). Lineage (NCBI taxonomy): Eukaryota > Viridiplantae > Streptophyta > Magnoliopsida > Malvales > Malvaceae > Hibiscus > Hibiscus mutabilis. Next base: position 17,744,612 of record CM033732.1, read on the forward strand.
CGCAGCCTGAACTGGTGCACCCAAAGACTGTTCAATATCCATGGCCCGGTTGACCAACACATCAAAATCTGTGTAATCTGCGGCCATGAGGTACATCTTAATGTCCTTTACAAGTCTATAACAAAACCTGTCACATCTCTGCTGGTCATTTGGAACCAACTCCGGAGCATACTGACTCAACCGGACAAACTTTACCTTGTATTCAGCAACAGACAAGCTTCCCTGAGATAGTGACATAAACTCGCACTTCTTCATATCCAAGTACTGAGCACCAAGGTACTTCCTCTTGAAAGCTCTCCAAAATAACTCCCAAGTAACATCTGCCTTAGGAATGCCAGCAATAGTGGTCACCCACCAGTGGTATGCATGCCCCTACAACAGAGATATAGTGCAACCCAGTTTATGCTCCTCGTTGCATCCCATCTGATCCATAATTTGGACCATCTTTTCCAGCCAACCTTCGGCTGTCCCAGGCTCAAACCTTGAAACTTCACACCTCCCAAACTCCTTAAACGCTCCAAGGGTAAACCTTGATTTGCCACCATAGCAGGTGCCAGTGCCTGCGCTTGTACTCCAGCCATCATTGCTTGAAAAGCTCCCGTTATCGCCTATACTAACAGAGTCAAATTGCCATACACTAGCACTTGATGAACCTGGGGTGCTTCTCCCGCCCCAACATCAACTAGAGGAACTACGGGAGGAGAATGAGGTAAAACATGAGGAAGATTCTCTTCTATCTCAATATTTTGCCCAATCCCAACAGTATTAGCCATAGACCGTGTCTTACGTCGAGCCATGCTAACAAAAACATCAAAACACATTAGAGTTAGGCTAGCATCAGGAAAAGGATCCAAGTTAACTTTAAAATGCATTTAAAATCCTCAGTAATAGGCAATGTGTCCCCAATCATACCCCAATGAAACATTAAACAATCACCGAGCATTTACACAATCACCGTGCAGTTCAAACAACATCAATTAAACAAGCAAAAACATCCTAACTTTTCACAAACTTGTTTCTGATACCAACAAATGTAACCCCCTCTACCCAACCTAGTTGCAAGACCGATCCGAGAAAGCTACATTAGGTTTACCGAAACATACCAAAAAACATCATTAGATCTATAATATTTTATGTATATTTTTTGGGTTATATAAACCCAAAACAATGATATAATCAGGGAGCTTTTCGGTTCAATAAAAAAGAGATTCGAAATGAAAAAATAAAAAAAAATTAAATCAGAAAAGAAAAAATACCTTGCTTTGTCTTTGTAGATCTAGGCTTTTGGGTGAGGATTCAAAGAATTCCGGTCTCATATTCGGACTCGGCACGTTGAAAAGTGCCGAAAAGGCGCAACCTTTCGCCTTTCTGACCATCGGCGACGACGACGGCAGTCATCGGCGGTCTACGGTGGCACGGGCGACAGTGACCACTCCTCCTGGCCGAAGAGGAGATAGCATTTGAGAGGGTTTATGATTTTTTTAAATTAACACCCAAATGATTTTTTTGTCTAAAACCAGTTATATAAATGCTCACCAAAACGACGTCGTTCTAGTGTCGGACTTTAAGGCCCAAAACTCGTTGTTTTAATAAAATGACAATAAATAAGTTTTATTAAAATAACCGGGTTTTCAGGTGATCCAATCTCACCTAAGCTAAAAAAAGATTGGTGGCGACTCCATTCTATCCAAACTATTTTTTCGTAAGAACGCGTCAAGCACCGTCGCGGTGTGGGGTCGTTGTTACAGCACAAACAATCAATTTTATCATTAAAGCTTGCTTACACACAAAAAACCTAACATACATCAACTCAACATGCAATGCATCACATTTATGAAATACATAAAATATTTTGGAGTTGGAAATGAACTACTTCAAGCAAATCACAATATAAACCTTATTTGGTCAGCTAACACCTATTTCCCACTTTTCTCTTACACTAGATGGCTCCTCAACTTCTTAAACTAATCAAACAAGTGTAATTAAAAGATTAAATGGTATAAGAAAACGAATCTAGAGTGTAAAAACGAGTTGGAACCGGTCTGAGAAAGCTCACATCGATGAATCCCCTCTAAAAGCCCCCGAGATAGCTTCTATAACATCCTAGACTCGTCCCAGAAGATCATACAAATCTAAGATGTCACATTTAGGTCACAAGAGCGACCCACAAAAAATAAAATTTGAATAATTTAAAATTTAGTTAAGTAATTTGAAAGCATAGTTATTAAATCAACTTAAATATAACACAAAATAAAATATTTATAAAGGTTGGAGTTCCATTGTATTCAGTTTACACAATATATCAAAATAACAATAAAACAAAGATAATGAATCGAGACATGAACGAACATGGTGTCATGACATACAATGCCTACTAAATAAATACGTACAATACCCTTAAAGTGGTAACTACTGCAAAACGAGCTTGAAATCCAATAATACAAAACTAACATAAAGAAGCAATATAAAGCAAACAAGTATGAACGTTGAGCATAAATATAGCATGATGTTACATAGCATAAACTAAATCATTCGAAACAGGAATTCATAACCAATGAGCAATTTAATCCAACCACGTATCCAAGGCATACTTTTTGTCATAAACATATATGCGTTGAGCGCTAAATGAACATGTGCTACCATCGCAATCGAAATCATAATACATATAAACTGACATTATTGTACAGGTTTCCAATGAAACTGCATACATAATAGATCATAGCTTCCACATAAATTCAGATTCGTTGAAACTTACCATTTATTCAAGCAAGATCATCTCGAATCAAATTCATGGCAATAAAACCTTATAAAGTCTTATGATCCTTTACGCAACATTAACTAGGTTGTAGTCACCATCCTCCACTCAATGATTACTTAAGGGAAATAGAAGTAAAAACAAATATGGTTCTTAGGATCATGTCAGTTATTTAGGCTTCAAGAGATGTTTTGGTAATTTGTCCCACCGGAGGTATTTTTTCATTTAAAAAAATGGCATTTTAGTTATTTGACTTTTAGGGTTTCTAAAAATCTTGCTCGTAGAGGTATTTTACACTTTGTTGAGATATTGATTTTGATATAGCTTAAATGAAAAATATTTTTGGACTTAAACTAATTTGTAAAAATATTTCAAAAGTCCATTAACCTGAAAAATATGTTTGAGAGGTTTTCAAAGTGTTTTTGACATGTTTAAATGCTTTTAAAATATCCCAAGTGTCAAAAACAAGCTGTGAGTACCGGTACGTTCTTTCTCGTACCGATACCCAACAGTCCGTACCGGTACTGTAATACCCCAAAATTTACTAAGTTGATTAAGGGTCATTTAGTACTAAGATAATAGCTTAAAAGATAACTTAGTGACTAAAATGGCAAAAATGCGAAAGTTGGAATTTCTTTAATTATGGGTTTTGGAAAGGAAATTTCTAAGGTTTAAAGGTCCCATGTGATAAATAGTGAATTTAATAAGATATTATTAAATTTTGGTTGAATTCCAAGGAAAATTGGAATGGGAATTGAAGTTTAAAAAGGTAGTGACCAAAATGTAAATTTTGAAAATTTTATGGCTAAAGTATAAACTTTGGAAAAGTTTAGGGACTAAAGTTGTATTTTCCAAAAAGTTAAGGGTTTTTATTTCATAAATAAATAGATCACCTAAGAGTGTGAATCGAATGCGAAATTATTGGTTCGATCTAATATTTCGATTATTGGGAAAATCACAGTTAAAGTTTAAGTGGAATTCGGATACCCGAACTGAACTGGAAAATTTTAAAATTTTTCCATATGATAGAGAAAGGTTATAAAAGTCATTTCCAAGTGTTGGAAATATTTTTAGTTTGATTCAAGATGAATCCTACAGTTTATTTCTGAGTAAAGGATTATTTATCAGTATATTGGATCGAATGGAAATTTTGGAAACTGATCCAAAAGCTATGGAAAAGTCATAAAATATTATTTTAAGAATATTTTACTATGGTTGGTTGAATTTTAACTAGATTTAGTTAGATTGTAATGGAATGACAATTTGGAAACAAACTAGTAAATAAAGACTAGTTGGAGGGCAAATTGGTCATTTGGCCCCAATGACAATTTTGAAATATTTAAAAAGTTATAAGGGCAATTTTGGAAAGATAAAATGGAAGATTAAATATTGGTCCTTGATTGATGATAAAATCAATCTCAACCATTGGATAAAAAGGGCAAAATTATAATTTCACTATTAAATGAATTTAATATTCATTTAATAGATATATGTGTAAAATAATGGTGAAAAGATGAATATTTTGTTCAACTTTTCCAGCAACAAACGTAAGGGCTAGGGAAAGAAAGAGAAAAAAATTTCCAAGCTCGATTCAAGCCCCGAAACTCGGTTTTCAGTTAATCTCTTCAACTACAAAGTTGTTCTACTCTTCAAGCTTTATCTTTTGATATCAATAATTCATGGAATCCATTCTTGATTGATGAGAATTTACATGAGAAAGAAATTAGGGTTTATGGATCAAATTGGGGCTCTTGAGATTTCATGATTGAATTCAAGTTGAAATCAAGCTAGTATGATGTTAAAATCATGATATTGAGTTGGGATTTAAGTTTTACATGTTTTGATTATTATGAAGATGATTAGGGTTTATGGATTCAAGTTTAATTTAGGGTTTGTGATGTTGAAATAATGATCTAGTAAGCTTGAATTGTTGTTTGGAAGCAAAACCCTAAGTTAAATTGTGTAGGGACCATTTCGGCAACTTAAAAAGTTGAAGGACCAAATCTGAATTTTCAGAATTTGGAGTGTATTTGTGTTATTAATGATGTTAGAGATAAGAAAATGAAGTTAGAATGCCAAATTGATGTTGAATTGAATTAGTGACCAATTTGTCAAAGTTAAGTGACCAAATCGAAATTGAAGTTTTGTATGGGGTTAAATCTGATTTTTAGTTGTAATGATGGAATTAAGGTAGTAATGTTGAATTGAGGACTAAATTGCAAAGTTAAGAAGCATGAATCCTTATCTTTGCATTTTAGTGACTATTTCGGTAAATAAGGAAAATTAGGGAGAATTATTGTGAATAATTATTTGGTGAAGAATGTGATGAGTTGGTGGTTTAAAGCTAGTGATTGGACTAAATTGAAAAGTAGAGAAGTAAGGAGAAGTTAGTATAAAAGTTGAAGTTGTTTATGGAAGTTGTGTAGAAAAACTGGTTTATGGAAGTAACTTTGAAAATTCACCATAAATTCTAAAAAAATGGTTAGAAGGTGAATTTTATACCGATGTAAAGATTTGATCGTCTAGTTTCGTGTCCAACAAATAGAAACTGATTTCGAGTTCTGAGTAAAATGATATGAATTTTTAAGTGGTAAAAGGTCAGAAAACAGTATAGCAGGCTGTTCTGAAATTTAATACTGGAAATTGACTTTGAAAATTCGCCATTAATCGTACAAGTTGAATTTGGGCTATTAATTTATATGGTTGAAAAGATTATTGAATCTAGCTTCTTTCAGAACAAATGGAATCGAATTCCGAGTTGTAGATTATTTTATAGAAATATTTCTTTGGGTACTGCAAACTACCAAAAAATGAGAATTGGTACACTTTGTATCTAAGGTTGATTAGTAAGCTTGAAAAGGGTTAACGGAAGTTCAAATTGGTCACTAAGGACCATAATGAGTTTTTGAACAATACAAGGAAGAAAGGAAAACGTTTGGAAATTTTTATATTCGAATGATTATATTGGACAATATGTCTAAGATATTGTTAGATTGGGATCTAACAAATATTTTACTTATTTGAATTCTGAAGTTAAGTTTGAATCAAGGGAGGTTCGAGGTACGATGAAGGAAAGGATCAAAGAGGACTTAGTGTGGCATACTAATAAATGGCCCAGGTGAGTGCAATGCATACATAACATATACATGGATGTTTCATACATCACCGGTAGGACTTGCGATGAGTCTACCTCTTTTATATATTGTCATAATAATTTTGTCATTGATCATATATTTGACATATTTTAAATATGTCAAAGGTTTAAAATAAATGCATTGATCACTAGTTATTGATGATGGTATAATATGAATGTTATTTTGGTTATGAACTGTTAAATATTGATATATATATATATTGATATATGTTGCCATTGATGACTAAATGATGAAATAAAGCACAATGTATGATATAGAGGTTCAAAGGTATAGTTGGCTAGCCATAGAGTCATAAACAACTGTATAAATATTCTAAGCACTTCGGTGCAATATTTATGAATACTCATTGAGGGCATACTCATGCAAGGTTTGAGTATACGGAATCACTTAGGGTGTTAAGCACTACGGTGCAATTTTATTAATACTCAATGAGGGTATACTCATGCAAGGTTTGGGTATACGGAAGCACTTAGGGTGCTAAGCACTACGGTGCAAATAATATACATACTCAAGAAAGCTTGGGTATGGGGGGATGACTCATGTACATAGAATCTCTTAATTTGATACCTTGGGCTAAATGAATTGAAAAGAATAAAAAAAACAGGAATATAAGCTTGAAAGCTTACAGATAGAAATGGAAAAAGGTATTGGTAAGCATTGAAAGCTTAGGATTGAAATGGCAACGATATTGGTAAGATCTAATCTTATCACTTTGATATACATATTTATTTATGTTAACGAGCATGTAATAGTAAGGTGATCATATGCATTGCTAATCATTAATATTGATATTATGACTGTTGCACTTGAATTTGAATTATTGTCTCACTAAGTAAATACTTAGTGTGTAACTATTTTACACGTAGGAAACAAGAAATGGTTGGAGTAAGGAGCATATACGGACATCATCAATTAATAACAGGTACATCAGTATCAGTAAGATATATTTTGATACTGTTTGATATTTACTAGTTGGCATGTATATTAAAAGGGTATGCCTGCTCTGATAGAATTTGTATTTTATTTGGTATTTGGATGAATTTTAAATCAGGCATTTTTTAGGCAGTTTTATTAATTATATCAAGACAAATTAAATTGATAAGTTGCTGCCTGAAAATAAACTCAATTTGAAGATGAAAATATTATTTTTAAACTTTACGCAAATAACTAGATTTGTAAATAAAAATTATATACATTGTAATATTTTTAAAGAAACAAAATTCTACCGAATTACAAATGTAGAGGGTTTTCTGAATGTTTTGTGATACCTCTGGCTCGTATTCAGTGTTGGATACGGAAAAGGGGTGTTACATTTATTGGTATCAGAGCTACATGTTTAGCCGATTCTCAGCCTAAGTGGAAATGGTTTTATGTTAAAAAGAGTATACATGCCACTAGGATATTAATATTACTGATTTGATGTTTTTATGATCCGATTGATGTCGCTCCTTACTAATATAAATTGGGACGAATTATAAGAAATATTTGAGCCAAGCGTAATGAACTGGTAAATTGGAAGCTTTGAAAGGAATCAAGAGTAGTAACTATAAGGTTAATAATAATCCTTCAGATAAATTGGAACAAGAAAGGGGCACTAGTACAACAAGAAGTGCCTGTGCCGGATTAAGGAACTGAAAAGTTTAGAAATACCTGAATTGAAAGGAAAAGCAGATTAAGGTCCAATGATTGTTGATTTATAACTAAATAATCTAAGGATTACACTAGACGGATTGGATGAGCTGTTTTGTTGCTACGAGATTTAAGCTAGATTAGAAAACTATCTGAATTTGCTTCATAGCCAGGATTGTACATATCAGTCCGAGTTTATAACATCAGGACTGATAAAGATTGGGATGATTCGAAAATCATAGAAGGTACATCTCATCTTTTTTGGATAAACCTCTAGTGATGTTGATGGGTCCTAGCTTTACACATTCGTATATAAGTACGAAGTTGAGTGGTGAGCGAGATATCCTTTTAGAACCCATTTCAAGTAATATAGTGGTCACGAATTTTTTGGGTTGTAATGTAAGGGCGAGCTGAACATGTGGAATTGCTTGATAAAAACATAAGAAATAAAGTTCCTGATAAATTTAATGGAATTATCTTTTGAGGAGTCTAAGATGACTGTGGGCATGAATTAGTTACCTTCCTATTAGGTCATGATGAATTGTCGTATAAAGTGATTAATATTGAAAAACATGGAAGGCACAAAAATAATAGTAGTTGACAAAAGGGTAAATCCCTTTTCTAATGTAATTTCACTTTTTTTTATTAAGGAAATTGTTTCTATAAGGTTGTTAAAGTTTCTTAGCAAATGTAGTGGATACTCGGACTGTTGAAGTTAAATTGGAAAATAACTCGACTGTCCAAAAATATCTGGATGTATTCCCAGATGGGTTACTTGAAATTACCTCTAGATTGAGAGGTGAAATTCAAAATAAAGATGTTACCAGGCATTGTGCCTAAATTAATAGCCCCGTATAAAATGGCTTCGACCGAGCTTCGACCGAGCTTCGAGATTTAAAGGTACAAATTGCAAGGAATGTTAGGTTAATGTTTTATAAAGCCAAGTGTGTCATCTTGGGAGCGCACCAGTGTTAATTGTGAAAGAGAAAGACTAATTTCCATTAGCTCGAGAAGGTAACAGTAATGAATAAATATCTTCTTCCGAATACTGATGATCTTTTGATTAGTTAAAAAAATCAAGTAAAAAGAAATTCTAAAGACAGCTTTTCGGACTCGGTATGAATACTATGAGTTCATGATGATACCTACGGCATTTATAAGCCTAATGAACCAAGTATTCTAATTTTGCTTGGACCAATTTTTGGTAGAGTTCATTGAGTATATTTTGGTCTATTCAAAGGAAAAAGGAAGAATGAGATGCCCATTTTGCATTGTTCTTCAGACCTTTCCAGAAAAGAAGCTATATGCTAAATTATTAAATTATGAGATTGGTTGTCAAAAGCTATTTTATTAGTTATGTGGATTGGGCAATGGGAATAAGAGTAGACCTCAAGAAAGTACAAATTATCGTTGAATGGAAACCTCTGAAAATGTTTTAGAGGTTCAGAATTTCTTGATGATTGTCTCCTCATTGACCAAGCTATTGAGGAAATAAATGCCCTTCAGTTGAACAGATCAACGCTAAGAAATCTTTGAGACATTAAAGGAGATCTTAATAGAAGCCACGGACCAGTACAACCAGAATCGGGTAAAGATTATGTGGTGTATAACAATGCTTTTTATAACAGTTTGGGATGCGTACTTATGCAAGAAGGAAAAGTAATGGTCTATGCTTGAGACAACTTAAGATATATGAGAGGAATTATCTTACTTAGAATTTGGAGCTAGCAATGGTTGTATTTGCTTTAAAAAATATAGCATCATTATTTATACCGTGAATGATGCTATATTTATATAGGTTATAAAAGTTTAAAGTATATGCTTACTAAAGAAGAGTTAAAATTGACGTAAAGAAGTTGGATTGGCCTTTTTAAGAATTATGATATGGTCATTGACTATCATCCAGAAAAAAAAACTAATGTGATAGCTGACACTCTCAGTCGAAAGACAATTGTTGCCTTAAGAGCTATGAATGCAAGATTGGCATTAAAAGAAGATGGTGTTTTAATTGTCAAGTTAAGAATAAAATTTACCATATTGAATTAAATAAGATATCTTTAAAGAAAGGATGAGAAATGTTGTCAAGGTGCAAACAAGTGGAAAAGAGTGAAACTAAAAACTTGGAAGTTAGGTTTGATAGATATTTGTATTATCAAGGAAGAATTTCTATCTCAATGATGGAAACTATATGTTGACCCTAAAGAAAAGATATTTAATATGAAGTTAAGGATGAAGTATTTCTTAAAAGTTTCACCTTGGAAGAAGGTGTTATGGTTTGGACAAAAAGAAAGTTAATTTCAAAATTTATTGGGCTATAAGAAATTGTGAAAGGAATTACTCTGATAGTTAAGGTTAATAGTTAGCTTTATATTTGGAAATGAAGAAGATTCATAATGTACCGATGCTCTGGAAATATTGATTAGACCTATCACTTGTTGTTACTCCGGAGAAAATAGAGATTCAGTCAGATTTAAGCTATGAAAAAGAATTGGTAAAGATCCTAACACATGGAGTCAAAGAACTAAGAAAACAATACAATCCCGTTTTTCAAAGTTCTTTGACAAAAATCACAAGGTTAAACAAACAATTTGAGAGAAATAAGAAGAAAATATAAGAAAATAGTTTTCTCACCTTTTGAATCAAGTGCGTGTTGAAAATTCGAGGACGAATTTTCTTAAGGGGGGAGAATTGTAATACCCCAAAATTTACTAAGTTGATTAAGGGTCATTTAGTACTAAGATAATAGCTTAAAAGCTAACTTAGTGACTAAAATGACAAAAATGCGAAAGTTGGGATTTCTTTAATTATGGGTTTTGAAAAGGAAATTTCTAAGGTTTAAAGCTCTCATGTGATAGATAGTGAATTGAATAAGGTATTCTTAAAGTTTTGTTGAATTCCAAGGAAAATTGGAATGGGAATTGAAGTTTAAAAATGTAGTGACCAAAATGTAAATTTTTAAAATTTTATGGCTGAAGTATATACTTTGGAAAAGTTTGGGGACTAAAGTTGTAATTTCCCAAAAGTTAGGGGCTTTTATTTCATAAATAAACAGATCACCTAAGGGTGTGAATCGAATGCGGAATTATTGGTTCGATCTGATACTTCGATTATTGGGAAAATCACAATTAAAGTTTAAGTGGAATTCGGATACTCAGACCGAACTAGAAAATTTTGAAATTTTTCCATATGATAGAGAAAGGTTATAAAAGTCATTTCCAAGTGTTGGAAATATTTTTAGTTTGATCCAAGATGAATCCTACAGTTTATTTCTGAGTAAAGGATTATTTATCGATATATTGGATCAAATGGAAATTTTGGAGACTGATCAAAAAGCTATGGAAAAGTCATAAAATATTATATGAAGAATATTTTATGATGTTTGGTTGAATTTTAACTAGATTCAGTTAGATTGTAATTGAATGGCAATTTGGAAACAAACTAGTAAATAAAGACTAGTTGGAGGGCAAATTGGTCATTTGGCCCCAATGGCAATTTTGAAATATTTAAAAAGTTATAAGGGCAATTTTGGAAAGAGCAAATGGAAGATTAAATCTTGGCCCTTGATTGATGATGAAATCAATATCAACCATTGGATAAAAAGGGCAAAATTGTAATTTTCACTATTAAATGAATTTAATATCCATTTAATAGATATATGTGTAAAATAATGGTGAAAAGATGAATATTTTGTTCAACTTTTCCAGCAACAAACGTAAGGGCTAGGGAAAGAAAGAGAAAAAAATTTCCAAGCTCGATTCAAGCCCCGAAACTCGGTTTTCAGTTAATCTCTTCAACTACAAAGTTGTTCTACTCTTCAAGCTTTATCTTTTGATATCAATAATTCATGAAATCCATTCTTTATTGATGAGAATTTACATGATAAAGAAATTAGGGTTTCTAGATCAAATTGTGGCTTTTGAGATTTTATGATTCCATGATTGAATTCAAGTTGAAATCAAGCTAGTATGATGTTAAAATCATGATATTGAGTTGGGATTTAAGTTTTACATGTTTTGATTATTATGAAGATGATTAGGGTTTATGGATTCAAGTTTAATTTAGGGTGTGTGCTGTTGAAATAATGATCTAGTAAGCTTGAATTGTTGTTTGGAAGCAAAACCCTAAGTTAAATGTGTAGGGACCATTTTGGCAACTTGAAAAGTTGAAGGACCAAATTTGAATTTTTAGAATTTGGAGTGTATTTGTGTTATTAATGATGTTAGAGATAAGAAAATGAAGTCAGAATGCCAAATTGATGTTGAATTGAATTAATGACCATTTTGACAATTTGTCAAAGTTAAGTGACCAAATCAAAATTGAAGTTTTGTATGGGGGTTAAATCTGATTTGTAGTTGTAATGATGGAATTAAGGTAGTAATGTTGAACTGAGGACTAAATTGCAAAGTTAAGAAGCATGAATCCCTTTGCATTTTAGTGACTATTTCGGTAAATAAGGAAAATTAGGGAGAATTATTGTGAATAATTATTTGGTGAAGAATGTGTGGTGGTTTCAAGCTAGTGATTGGACTAAATTGAAAAGCTGAGAAGTAAGGAAAAGTTAGTATAAAAGTTGAAGTTGTTTATCGAAGTTGTGTAGAAAAACTAGTTTATGGCAGTAACTTTGAAAATTCACCATAAATTCTACAAAAAATGGTTAGAAGGTGAATTTTATACCGATGTAAATATTTGATCGTCTAGTTTTGTTTCCAACAAACAGAAATTGATTTCGAGTTCCGAGTAAAAAGATATGAATTTTTAAGTGGTGAAAGGTCAGAAAACAGTATAGCAGGCTGTTCCGAAATTCAATACTGGAAATTGACTTTGAAAATTCGCCATAAATCGTACAAGTTGATTTTGGGCTATTAATTTATATGGCTGAAAATCTTATTAAATCTAGTTTCTTTCAGAGCAAATGGAATCGAATTCCGAGTTGTATATTATTTTATAGAAATATTTCTTGGGGGTACTGCAAACTACCAGAAAATGAGATTCGATACACTTTGTATCTAAGGTTGATTAGTAAGCTTGAAAAGGGTTAATGGAAGTTCAAATTGGTCACTAAGGACCATAATGAGTTTTTGAACAATACAAGGAAGAAAGGAAAACGTTTGGAAATTTTTATATTCGAATGATTATATTGGACAATATGTCTAAGATATTGTTAGATTGTGATCTAACAAATATTTTACTTATTTCAATTATGAAGTTAAGTTTGAATCAAGGGAGGTTCGAGGTACGATGAAGGAAATGATCAAAGAAGACTTAGTGAGGCATACTAATAAATGGCCCAGGTGAGTGCAATGCATACATAACATTATACATGGATGTTTCATACATCACCGGTAGGACTTGCGATGAGTCTACCTCGTTTATATATTGTCATAATAATTTTGTCATTGATCATATATTTGACATATTTTAAATATGTCAAAGGTTGAAAATAAATACATTGATCACTAGTTATTGATGATGTTGTGATATGAATGTTATTTTGGTTATGAACTGTTAAATATTGGTATATATTGATATATGTTGCCATTGATGACTAAATGATGAAATAAAGCCCAATATATGATATAGAGGTTCAAAGGTATAGTTGGCTAGCCATAGAGTCATAAACAGCTGTATAAATATTCTAAGCACTTCAGTGCAATATTCATAAATACTCATTGATGGTATACTCATGCAAGGTTTGAGTATACGGAAACACTTAGGGTGTTAAGCACTACGGTGCAATTTTATTAATACTCAATGAGGGTATACTCATGCAAGGTTTGGGTATATGGAAGTACTTAGAGTGCTAAGCACTACGGTGCAAATAATATACATACTCAAGAAAGGTTGGGTATGGGGGGATGACTCGTGTACATAGAATCTCTTAATTCGATACCTTGGGCTAAATAAATTGAAAAGAATAAAAAAGAAACATGAATATAAGCTTGAAAGCTTGCAGATAGAGATAGAGAAAGGTATTGGTAAGCATGGAAACCTTACGTATGGAAATGGCAACAATATTGGTAAGATCTAATTTTATCACTTTGATATACATATTTATTTATGTTAACTAGCATGTAATTGTAAAGTGGTCATATGCATTGTTAATCATTAATATTGATATTATGACTATTGCACTTGAATTTGAATTTTTGCCTCACTAAGTAAATACTTAGCGTGTAACTGTTTTACACGTAGGAAAGAAAAAATGGTTGGAGTAAGGAGCATATACGGACATCATCAATTAATAATATGCACATCAGTATCAGTAAGATATCTTTTGATACTTTTTGATATTTACTAGTTGACATGTATATTAAAAGGGCATGCCTACTCTGATATAATTTTTATTTTATTTGGTATCTGGACAATTTTAAATCAGACAGTTTTTAGGCAGATTTATTAATTATATCAAGACAAATTAAATTGATAAGTTGCTGTCTGAAAAATAAACTCAATTTGAAGATAAAAATATTATTTTTAAACTTTACGCGAATAACTAGATTTGTAAATAAAAACTAAATACATTGTAGTATTTTTAAAGAAACAAAATTTTACCGAATTACAAATGTAGAGGGTTTTACGAATGTTTTGTGATACCTCTGGCTCGTATTTAGTGTTGGATACGGGAAAAAGGGTGTTACAGATACACCTTTGTTTCCCCAAGTTTTGAGAATTTCCAGTAGCTAACTCTATGACCAAGCCTGTACTGATATGCAAGGGCCTGTATCGATACTTAGTATCGCGTACCGGTATGCCCTGCATTAATTGCTTGTAGCAACTCTTTCTTCTCAAAGCAGGTTCTGATACCGAAACCTGTGTACCGATACCGAGATGCCCATAAGTGCATTAAATGTTGGAAATTAAGTATCCAATAGTTCTAATCAACCCCAACAACTAGTAACGGTCATGAAGCCATTAGAGGGTTTAAAATGCCTCTTCAAGCAACCATGGAACAATGAGAGACATCATTGCCATGATTCGTGTATAGAGAAGTGTTTTGTGCTTGTAAAATCTATTTTTTCATTAGAACATACTTGTGAGCTTAAGTTTTATATTTGCTCAAGTGTTAGGTTTTGGGTGAGAGCTTAAAATTGTAAACATATTTGCCTTGTGAGGTTTTCTTTGTTTGCTAAATTTGTATTCTCTTAAGAGAGAGTGCCTCAAAGCTTTGAGGTATAAGCTTTGAGGGTTTGTAAAGATTATCTCTTTGAGCCTTGAAAAAGGAAAGATAAATTAGTAAATTTGTGAAAATACTTAGTGGGGAAGACAAAGTAGTGGAGGTAGATTTGGTTGAGAAGTTCAACCACTATAAATTATAGTGCAAAATTTTAAATTCATTTTGGCGTATTCGGTTGATCGTTCGATCCCAACAATTGGAATCAAAGCTTCTTCTCTATATCGGATTAACATTCCAGAGTCGATCCTTGAAGTGCTCAACCTTTCTACATCAACTAGAGCTTATGGTGCAATACATCACCAAACTTCTTTACTTCAACGAGGACAACTACTCCTATTGAAAGAATAGGATGATGTTATTCATCCAATCCAATAACTTCCATCTTTGGGATATAGTTATCGATGGCTCGTTCATCCCAAAATGAAGCAAGGCAAAATGGAATGAGAAGGAAAAGAATAAAATGGAACTCAATGCTATGGCCATGCATATTCTCTTTTGTTCACTTGGTCTGGAAAAATATTCAAAAGTTTCTACTTGTAAAAATGCCAAGGAAATATAGGACAAGCTTGAAGTCACATATAAAGGAACCCACAAGGTGAAGGAGACCAAGATTGTACTTCTCAACATCAACTATGAGAACTTCAAGATGGACCCGAAAGAAGACATCAAAGCTATGTTCGATCAGTTCTCTGTCATAGTCAATGAGCTTAAAGGATTCAGAGAGATAATTTCGAAGGACAAACTTGTAAAAAAATTAATTTATTCACTTCTCGATTCATGACACTCCAAGAAGATCGCAATCATAAAAGCCAAGAATCTCAAGATGCTCAAGTTTGACGAGCTAATAAGATCTTTGCTAACCCATAAAATGATAATATCTAAGGGGAAGAAGAAGAAAGAAGAGGACATCGAAGAAATGAATATTGCTCTTAAATCCTTCACAAGCCGACAATAAAATGTAATCACTAATTTTATCCAGGTCTTTGACCCGGTTTACTTTATCATCAACATCATCATCGTCGTCATTATCATTACCATTATTTTAAATTAAAATAAAAAATTATTAGTATTAAATTAAAGCTCAAGTATTAATTAATAAAAATAGTCCATTAAAAATCAATAAGGTCCATTTAAAAATTTAGAAAGCCCAACCCAAAAGGCCATGTCTCTTGTCCTATCTGGCTAAAAAAAAGCCCACTCCTTATATTTTTGGCTTTTCAGATCTTGAATTAATGGGGAGCGGGATACAAGGAAGCTCATTAATGTTGCACAATGCTCAAAGGGGCCATGCCAGTGCTTTGGGAACCTTCCAACCAACATATGGGTGCCATGTCATCAGCTTCACAGCGATCTGAACCGTCATTTTTTCAAGAAAAAGTGACCGTTAGATTCGGTCACCATCAACGGCCACGATCAAGCCACATCAGTTTTTGAAGACCCGTGACTCTTTGAATCTCCACCACGACAGAGGCAATGTCGCCCTTCTTTCCTTTTACAACAATATGCAAGAAAACTAAAAAATTGAGAAGAAAAGGGATGCCAAAAATATTCAAGTTTGTAACCAATGTATTATTTTCAATTTTTTATTCTATCAGGGTAATGTAACATCATTGACTATAAAAACGAAAACTCTAGACTATTGTAAGGGGGATTTTAGAGATTTAGAAA
This sequence comes from Hibiscus mutabilis, assembly GCA_019671005.1. Lineage (NCBI taxonomy): Eukaryota > Viridiplantae > Streptophyta > Magnoliopsida > Malvales > Malvaceae > Hibiscus > Hibiscus mutabilis. The sequence goes on from CM033732.1 coordinate 17,760,993, forward strand.
TCAATACACAAGAAAAAAAAACCTTTTAGAGGGAATTTTGATCTTTTTTGCTTTTCGAAACAAGTAAAAAACAAGGATTTAGGGTTCATACCTTCAAGTCTTCAGACCGTTGCCGTTGTTCAATCGAGGCTCTCATCTCTGAAGATAGATGGTGTCCGATGGTCCAAATGATATGAAGTCATCAGAGGTTTTTTCTTTTTAAAAATTTTTGCTTCGTTTTTAAGGATTTTCGGGTAAAAGAAGTAATTTTTAAAAAAGGCAAGGTTGGATATAGTTTTAAAACGAGAAAAGGTTTTGAAAAGATCGACTTTTTAGGTTTTCGACGCCGACTAACGGTAGTCAGTGTGGCAGAGTACGACGGTTGACTGCCAAAATCTGAAAAAGGATGGTGGTTTCTAGGTGGTGTTCCTGATGTGCTCATCCAAAAATAGGTGTTTGATCTTTAAATTGAAGGAATAAGGGTGTTTTTTGCGTTTGTTTTTCAGAGAAAAGATAGAAAATTTGGGAAAGTTTTTTTTTTTTTAAATGGAGAGGGTCTGATTTTCGACTTAAGGTTGTGTTTTATACCCCATTTTAAAATAAAATTGGTTTAATAACATCTTAAATCCCTTCGCGTTTTAAATTAATGCTGACAAGCCTTCCGTCTTTTAAAATCTCTGACGCAGTCCCTGGAAGTTTTTTGAGCTTTCCAATTTCATCCTTATTTTGGCTGATTTGGTCTGAGAGCGTGGGTTTAATTACCAGTTTGATCTCTGCCTTTTTATATGGTTTAATTTAGTGTTTTTTACTTCTGTTCTTTAATTCGTGCTTTGTTTTTCATTTTCTTTTGATCCATGTTTCTTGCCTTAATTAGTGTTTATTCATAAGTTGATAAGGTATGTTTATATCAATTGATTTGATTTAATTTTGTATGGTATGCGTTTATATTTAATGTCATGGTATATTTTTGGTAATGGCCTCTTTACATATCTATTTATTTTGTATCATATATATTTTTACCTTATATAGCTTCTAGTGTTACTTATTTTATGCTCAAATATAATGATTGTTTTTTACCTAATATATATTACTTAGTACATTCATGGTATATATACATAGCTTTAATACCCATATTTTAGCATATATGTAATATATATATATATATTCCTTTAAACGCATAAGCTGTATAGATTTTTTTCTTATTATGCGTGTATAGTAAATAATATGATATAATATACATATATGGTTTTGGTTTACAGCCGGATATATATATATATATATATATATATATGTATTTACATATTTATATTTATACCATAACGTACTATATAGTATATTTTCTGCACAGCTTATATGTATTGTATATAATATGTAATGTATATAATATGTAATGTATAATATATAGTATAGCACCATTTAGTATCTATGTTTTGTTCATGCCTTATGTATTTGCCATGTTCATGCATTTTTGTCATTGCTCGTCATTTTTATTATATTGTATCCGGGATATAAACTGTTAATGCGATGTTACTTTATTTGAGGGTAAACTTGGCTAGATCCAAAACTGTTGGTTGTGGTTATCGTATATTCCTAAAAAACAGAGCCCTTTAAAATGGACTCGCATGTATAACCAAATCCTAATTTAAATGTCATTTTAACCCGCAAAATCCAATATTAATAAAATGGTAATCAATTTGGTACCAAGTTTGGGCGTGGTGGGGGTGCGAACCCTTCCCCACACGTAACTGATTGGTGAATAATCGTCACAAGAAATGTGCAAGCGTACACTGTCGATGCAAGTATAGTTAACATGTAGATACTGTTAGATATCGATCCCACAAGGATAGTTATTTAGATGTATTTTTATGTCGTTGCAAATAATTCTAAAAATAAAGAAATTGTGAGTGTAATGAAAGAGTAAAGTGTTGAATAAAAGATTGATTGTGAGAGCAAAAAGGAACAATATAATGAAGATAAGAAAAATATTATGTAAAGATCAGGATCCCCTCGGCTCAACTCGGCAGAATATCAAGTGCTACAAGGAAACAATATATGATGGTTGATTTGAAAAATAAAAGACTAAGCTCGTTCACTAACTTCCATTCGATTCTCAACTAATGACACAAAGATGTAGATCAACCACATCTCTCGTTGTTCGTCAAAACTACAACTCCTCGAACAAGTAGATCAACTCTCATTGTATCCTCATTTAACTCTCATTGTAATGGCTTGTTAATATGACTTGTCATTGCATCTCTCAATGTCAGTGACAATGTTAAACACTCTCATGCAAACAAAGAACAGATCCAACAATTAAAATAAGAAGAAAGCTAATAATATTATATTGAACTTAAAAATCAAGTTTAAACAAGTTTATACAAAGCTGAAAAGTTAAACCATTATCAAATAACACAAGAAATATAATAAATTCTTCAATAAACATCTATCTCTAGAAAGATTTAAAGAAGATAACATATATCCCTCCTTGTTCCAACACTTGAGTTCTTATTTCCTCGGATATTTCTGCCTTGCTTTGCCTTACATCTCCAAAATGGAAAGTTAAGCTGCCATTAGCTCGGAGGTTGAAGATGATAGGAAAATGAAAATTGCGTGAATTCCCTTCTCTCTCCTCCAATAGTACCATTTTATAGTCTACTGAGGTAAGGACACATGTCCTTCAAATGATTTGTGTGACTTTCTGCCGTACACAATTTGTTGTAACAGAAAATCTTGCTAGCAGATTCATCTTTATCCTTGACAGACTGGATAACTGGCCGCTGTAGTATCGAACTGGCTATAGTGGTGAAATTTTCTCTGCAAGGACATTAATAATGCAACAACAACATAACAAAAAGGCAAAAAATTGTACAACAAGAGCAACTAAGACCTGAGTTAGACAAAATGCAAATAATAAACATAAAATGCAGATATGAATGCACAAATTACTGATGTGGGGACAATTTAATCCATAAATCTAGAGGAAAATATGCTCTTTAAAGAACTATCACACCTCCAAACTTGAGTTTTTACTTGTCCTCATGTAAAACTGAAAACAACAAGGTATAACCAAAAGATCAAGGATATTCTTGCTACTTGAATCATTCCAATCCATAATGAATCAACAACACAGATAGGATAGAGGATTGCATTCACAACTCAATCATAAGAACATAAACAAACATTTCAACAATACATAGCATCATGCCTATCATCTCAGATTTTTCTACCTAACAACATTTATTTAACACATAACAACCAACATATAGAATATATTTTTTTTCTTTTTTAATTGTTTGTAGCGAGGGATATCGAACAATGAATGCACCCTAGACCTTGAGAAGTAAGATGTTGTGCAATGAACCCCCATGAAGTATTTCATTGGTTCGACACACACTCATGTAGCGATAGCCTTTTGCTAGATTAATTTTTCTAATGCATGCAGAGGAGTGTTCCCCCTTTGAAGCTACTCTTATTGCACTCACATTGGAATGCCTTTTATTTATACTTAATAATAACTAATAGCATATATAACACAAGCTGGACAAGGCATAATTCATCTAACATCAAAGAGATTATGCTAGATATCCTTTACTCAAGCAAATAAATGTAACCATGCAGAGTTATAATGCAATCATCTAGCATATATATATCCAACCAACTCATCACAATTAGAATAATTCAAGATTTAAGCATAAAACGTAAGCAAAAGATTTTTAACAAAAAGAAACACCTTGTATTTGCATTTTTTTTTTTGAAATGGGGTGCATTTCAACTCCTAGGTGTATACCCTAAACTTAAAGATTGCATTGTCCCCAATGCAAAAGAAATAGAATGCAATGAAAGAATGTGGTTACAATGATGAATGTAATAACAATAAAATGAAATGCAATTACAATGACAATGTAGATGTCATGATAATACAATAAACAAAATGAAATTACACTACATGGTATGCATGCCTACACAAAATTAAAAACTAACTCAGTCATTCATGGCTATTGAGAGAAGGAGCAATGCTTCTACTTCTTGCCCTTATTTTCTTCCTTACACTTCTTCTTGTGTTTGTCATTGGATTTTGAGCACTTGTGTTTCTTCTCTTTCTTCAGAGGAGAGGCATCGTCTTCTTTCTCAGGCTCCTCATCTTTGTCGGTATTAATGGCCGTCACAGAGCATAACTAAAACTTCCTGGGTAAGTGCAAAAGGTGCCCCATTTGTGAAGCTTGATGGTCTGCTGAATCAGTTTTCTAGGTTCCCTTTCTTGAGACAGCATAATCCTTCACTGCAAAAGTATATTTCACTTGAGGATGTGTTCCTTGTGCCGTGCCTCTTCTATTTTCGTTTCAAACACCTTATATTCAGTAGCCTCGACTGGTGCCATTGGTTCCTCGTCCTAAGGTTTGGAAGCGAAGCCTTGAGTCTCTTTTGTAGAGGTCTCCATGGAATTTTTTTAGGCAGCTCTTGTCTTTGCCATGAGAGAGTAAGGATAAAAACAAAAAAAAATAACTTTTTGAAAAAATATTTAAAGCTTTGAAGATTCAAAAAAGAAAATAGAGAAATCTAAGTGAAAAAGGTTAGTGTATCCAAAGTTATTAAATAAAATAGGAAGAAAGAAAGGAAATAGAAAGGCACAATCTTTACCGTCTGATGCGATGTGGCTCGACGGTTCTGATTGTGGCACAAAAATCACACCCGTTCGATACATGTCCCTCTCTCTCACATCAAGGGTTGTGATTGGATGATCAAATCGGTGTAATAAAATTACCTGAATTACCCCCAACATCGTGCATAATGTGTGTTGCCCTTTTTTCATACCATCTTTTGGAAGAAGATCCCATACCAAAACAAAGGATTACTTATTCTACAAAAATAAATAAAATAAATTTAAAGATAAGCAAGGAAAGGAAGAAAACTAAATCTAAATCTAACAAAGCAATTAAAAGAAAACATAAAAAAATTCGACCGATTTAATGTTCTCAACACTCTTAGAATCAAAGTCAACAAAATAATGCTTGAGTCTTTATCCATTAAATCTGACTATGATCCCCTCTTTTTGATCCTTAATTGCGACTGCACCATGTGGAAAGACTTCTACAACTTTAAAAGGTCCCGACCAATGTGGCCGCAATTTTCCTGGGTGCAACTTAAGTCTTGAATTGAATAGCAAAACCAATTGTCCAACTTTAAATTATCGCTGTAATATGATCTTGTTATGCTAGCATTTACTCTTGTACTTGTAAATAGAGGCATTTTCATAAGCTTTGCGGCGAGTTCTTCCAACTCAATAATATCCAACAATCTTTTTTCCCTGTAGCCTCAAAATCCAAATTTACTTGTTCCAAAGACCATATAGCCTTGTGTTCTAGCTCAACAGGCAAGTGGTAGGATTTTCCAAAAATAAGCTGATACATGACATCCCAAGTGGAGTTTTGTACGCAGTATGAATAGCCCACAAAGCATCATCTGAGCGCGAAGGCCAATCCTTCCTAGTGGTATTTACCACTTTTTCTAAGATATTTTTGATAGCTCGGTTAGAGACTTGACTTGTCCATTAGACTGAGGATGATAAGTTGTAGCGAGTCTATTATTCACTCTTTATCATTTCAATGCAGCAGCCACCTGGATACAATGAAAATGTTTTCCCTGGTTACTGATTAATGCCTTTGGTGTTCCAAAACGGGTGAGTATATGTTTGTGAAAGAACTTTAAAACTATTTTAGCATCATCTTACGCACAACCACAACTTTTATCCATTTGGAAACGTAGTATACAACAACTAAAATATAAAGATTGCCAAAAGAATTCAGAAATGGACCCATGAAATCCAAGACTCAAACATCAGATGGCTCAATTTCCATAACTGGTTTTTGTGGCATCTCATTTCTTCTGGATATTGACCCTATGCACTAACAACGATCACAACGTTGGGTAAACTCACGAGCGTCTTTTTAAATAAGTAAGGACAATAAAATCTTGACTGGAAAACTTTTACGCCAATCTCATACCACCGAAATGCCCTACATAAGAAGGATCATGACAATGTTGTAAGTTTGACATCATTTCTTCCTCAAGGACACAACGTTGAATGATATTATCATTACAAACCTTGAACATATAAGGTTTATTCCAATGATATTTAGTTGCATCAGGAAGAAATCTTGTCTTCTTGTGCCTAATGACACCTAAAGGAGTTTTTCTGTACATCAGGTAATTGACAAAATTAGCGTACTAAGGTGTTGCGTCTACAACTAAAAGCTTTTCATTAAGAAATATGTCAACAATTTGCAACTTATTTCCATCTTTGCTGCCTGATTCCAATCTCGATTTTTTGACCCTTTTCAGTCTTTTATCTTAATATCAAATTCTTGCAGTAATAAAATCCATCGGATCAATCTTGGTTTTGCATTTTTCTTAGCAAATACGTATCTCAAGGCAGAATGATCAGTAAATACTGTAATTTTTGCACTGACAAGGTTAGAACGAAACTTATCAAAAGCAAAAATTACCGCTAATAGCTCTTTCTCAGTAGTAGTATAATTAATCTGAGCTTAAGTTAGAGTCTTATTAGCATAATAGATTGCATGAAATGCCTTGTTTTTTTTACCTAAGATTGCCCGAACTGTAAAATCATTGACATTGCATATGAGTTCAAATGGTTGCTCCCAGTTGGGTGCAACAACGATAGGTGCGTTCACAAGCTACTTCTTAATTCTATTGAATACATCCAGACATGCATCATCAAAGACAAATTTCCTGTTTTGCTCCAAAAGTAGGCATAATGGTTTTGCGATTTTTGAAAAATCACGAATAAATCTTCTATAGAATCCTGTATGGCCCAAAAACTTCGAATGCACTTTACATTAGTTGGTGGAGGTAATCTTTCAATAACATCCACTTTCGCTTTATCGACCTCAATTCCTACTTTAGGTATTCGATGACCCAACGTGACTCCCTCTGTGACCATAAAATGACATTTCTCCCTATTTAGCACAAGATTAGTGTCTTCACATCACTGTAATACTCTTTCAAGATTGTCGACGCAATGGTTGAAGTCATTCTCATACACAAAAAAATCATCCATAAAGATTTCCAGGGAATTGTCAATCATATCTGAGAATATTGTCATCATGCACCTTTAAAATGTGGCTGGTGCATTGCAAAGACCAAAAGGTATGCGACGAAAGGCAAATGTACTGAATAGGCATGTAAACATAGTATTTTCTTGATCCTCAGGTGCAATAACAATTTGATTGTAGCCAGAATACCCATCTAGAAAACAATAATACTCCTTGCAGATCGAGCATTTGATCAATAAAAGGAAGAGGGAAGTGATCTTTCCTTATGGCCATATCGAGTCTCCTATAATCCATACAAATTCGCAACCCGTAGGAATACGAGTCAGAATCAATTCATCAGCATCATTACGGACTATAGTATGCCACTCTTCTTGGGAACACAGTGGACTTGACTAACCCATGCATTATCAGAAATGGCATAAATAATACCGGCGTCCAACCATTTAAGAATTTCTTTCTTGACCACTTCTTTCATTTTTTCATTGAAACAGCGATGCGGCTCAATAAATTGTTTCCTCTCATCATCAAACTTGATCTTATGCATTCAAAAAGATAGACTAATGCAATGTTTGCAATGGTCCAGGCAATAACACGTTTGTACTGCTTTAGAATATTTATCAACTTAGCTTCTTGAATTGCACCCAGAGTTGAAGAAACAATAACTGGGAGTATTTCTGCATCTCCAAGGAATACATACTTAAGAATAGATGGTAATAGCTTCAGTTCTAGAGTATGAGCTTCTTCAATAGATGATTTAAAAGTTGGAATTGTACGGTGTGCAAGATCTAAAGATTCAACCTGACATTTGTGTTGAACAACAACGAGCACTTCGACAATGATGTCACAATTCGGGAGATCATCTTCAACAGTTGCTTGTGCAACATCCTTAGCAATGAGTATACTACAATGATTCAATTATTCTTGCATAATATTTTCAAGATCATCAATATAATGGCATTCCTTTGTATTCCTTCCAAGATCTGTATTAAATATCCCAAAAATAACTTGATTATTATCGACCCGCATTGTGAGTTATCCTTTTGATACATCCATAATAATAGCCTTCCTAGTTGCTAAGAATGGTCGGCCAAGAATAATAGGGACATCCTTGTCTGCCTCACAGTCAAGAATAATAGAATCTGCTGAGAATACAGACTTATCCACACGAACAAGTACATTTTTTATTTGTCCATTCGGATGAGTCAGAGATCTGTCTGCTAGTTGCAATGTGACTGTATTGGGTTTCATTTATTCAATGCCTAACTTCTGGAAAGTTGATAATACTGCCCCCCATATCACAAAGAGTGTTGCTGAAATAATGATTTCTAATAGAAAAGAAAATGATGAAGCTGTTAGGATCTTTTATTTTTCTTGGTAAAGGAGTGGATATAAGCGCATTGCACTCTTCTGTGAGTGCAATGGTCTAGATAGCACTAAACTTTTTCTTCTTAGATAGAATTTCCTGCATGAACTTTGCATAGTTTGGAATTTGCATAAGAGCATCCATCAAAGGGATTTGTATTGTAAGCTATTGCAAGGTATCTTGAAAGAATTGAAATTTATTGTCAGACTTAGCATTCTTGAATCTCTAAGGAAAGGGTGGAGATGAAGTATCTGTTGATTGCGTCGACATATAAAATAGTACCGACAACTTAGATTGCAAAGTTGGTGGTAACATAGTGATAACTAAAAGAGCATCATCCGCTACTCCATCCTCCATTCCATCTTTCAACATTGGGTCAGGTTTCGATGATTCCCCTCACTCATGAGTAGATATGGGTGATTGTTGCGTCGACTCAATAGTTTGCTTTTCATCGCAGAGAGTAATAGCCTTACAATGTTCTTTACCCTTGACTATCGGGCTCTCAGTATTACTAGGAAGTGTGCCTGGTTGTCAAGAGTTCATGTTAGTAGCTAACTACCCCAATTGAGCTTCTAGAGTACGGATCGTTGAATAGTGACATTGTACTATAGCTTTAGTTCGAGAGAAGTGGTCGCGCATCATTTCCTCAAAGAGATCAAATGGATCAGATATAGATGATGAAGCATAGTGACTATTCTATGACTGTATCTAAGATGGTGCTCCATACTGTGAGTGTGCGCCATACTGTGATTGTTGAGTTCGCGAAGAAAGATATTGTGGTTGTATTTTATTCTATTATGACTGCTATGGGGCCTATAGTGTAAACTGTTGTTATGTATAACTTAAATTCCCTTGCCGCACACTTGAGTTACCCTAAAAAGAATTATTCCCAGAGCGAAATACTCATGAATTTTGTGCAAAATTAGAGTTACCCCAAGATTGTCGATTAGCTGTCTTGTAAGAAGTACCCATGGTATTGCCTCATATGTTGCTTACATAGCTCACATTTTCTGCATGTTGTGGGCAATCTTCATAGCTATGGTTCTCACCTTAAATCTCATAAGAGAATGCATGAGTAGTGGTTTGTTGAGCTAGCTGGATAGGAGCAACTTCACTTATGCCCTCTATATTCTTGATTTTGTTTTCTAAAGAAGAAATCTGAGCTTTTAGAGAAGAAATATCATCAAGCTCGAAAACTTTTGGTGCAACTTTGCATGAAGCAGCTCTCGAAATAGGATATTGAGAGTCATGTTAAGCGAATTGCTCTAACACTCCAACAACAGTAGTGTAAGTGCAATCGAGTAAAGGCCTATTTGATGATTCGTCAATAAGATGTATCGTGTCCGCATTCTACCCATAGTAGAAGATCTCAATTTGAGTTTCTTGTTGAAGGCCATGGTTGGGACATCTTCGCAATAGAGACTTTTATCTTTAAGATGTAATGTGGAAAGTTTCATCATCCAACTGATAGTAAGAAGTAATATTATTCCTCAAGAACGAGTTCATTATCAGTGAATTAAAGTGCAATACAAACTTTTTTGTAAGATCGTTTCATGACGTGATAGATCTGACAGGGAGTCTAAGAAACCATGTACGGGATCTTCTTTGCAAAGAGTATGGAAACAATTACAAACGTAAGGCATTTTCAAGAACACCTTGTTGGCTAAAAGAAGCATAGATTAAAAGAAATGATCGAAGATGCTCTCTAGCGTCTTCATGCGTACACTGCCTATTAGAATTGAGCATTTGGAACATAATCAGTTTCAACTTGAAATTGCCAGCTTGAATAGGTGGTCGAACAACATCCGATTGCAAATCATCCAACTGAGGAACTACAACCTCATAGATTGTTCAGTTCTAGGCTGGCGAGTGTAGTAGTGGGTTTTCAGGATCTTGCAGGGGCGCTATTGGGATACCATCAGTGTTGAACTGTCTTGCCATCTCACTTTGTTCTCGAAGTCTTCCTTTAAGAGTCCTTTCAACTTTTGGATCTGGTATGAGGAGTGGTGTGGCAGAACTCCTAGTCATGCAACGCCAAAGAACTAATAAAAAGAAAAGAGAGTAAATAGATTAGTAATAGCTAATAACTAAAGAAAGAAAAAGGAATTGCAAGCAACAACATAAACACTAAATAACGCCATTATCGCCAATGACACCAAAAATTGATCGGTGAATAATCTTCACACAAAAAGTGTAAGCGTACACCACTAATGCAAGTATAGTTAATAGGTCACAAGAATATGTATTTAGATGTATTTTTATGTCACTGCAAACAATTCTGAAAAAAGAAACCGTGAATGTAGTTGTGGTTGTAATGAAAAGGTAAAGTGTTGAATAAAATATTGATTACGAGAGCAAAAAAGAACAATATAATGAAGATAAGAGAAATATTAAGTAAAGATTAGGATCCCCTTGGCTCAACTCGGCAGAATATCAGGTGCCACAAGGAAACAATATACGATGGTTAATTTGACAAATAAAAAACTTAGCTCGCTTACTAACTTCCATTTGAATCTTAACTGATGACACAAAGATGTAGATCAACCACAAGTCTCGTTGTTCGTCAAAACTACAACTCCTCGAAAAAATGGATCAACTCTCATTGTATCCTCATTCAACTCTTGTTGTAATGACTTGTTAATCTAACTTGTCACTGCATCTCTCAATGTCAGTGATGAAGTTAAACACTCTCATTCAAGCAAGGATCAGATCCAACAATTGAAATAAGAAGAAAGCTAATAATATTATATTGAACTTAAAAATCAAGTTTAAACAAGTGCATACAAAGCTGAAAAGTTAAACCAGCGTCAAATAACATAAGAAATATAATAAAATCTTCAATAAACATCTATCTCTAGAAAAATTTAAAGAAGATAACACATATCCCTCTTTGTTCTAGCACTTGAGTCCTTATTTCCTCGAATATTTCTTCTTGCTTCGCCTTGGATCTCCAGAATGGAAAGTTAAGCCGCCATTAAAGGAGCTCGAAGGTTGAAGATGATAGGAAAATAGAAATCGCATGAATTCTCTTATCTCTCTCCTCCATTAGAGGCCATTGTTCAGGATTACCTCGGAAGGATAGTAGTTCGTGAAGAAGCCGCGAAATGGTGACATAATTATTGGTTGAGGCACATTCGCAATGCTACTCGCATGATTCAGGATCGAGACCGATATAACACTACCCTGATGGTGCAAGTGCAAAAAGTTGCTAAGCATGTAAGGAATCTAGTCGCGAAAGCCGAAGCTCTTCGTCCTTTCATGGCTCCGAGCATGGAAGAGGCACTTAGGTTCATTCAGCTACTTGAAGCTATCAAAGAGTCAGAAGTTAGAGCCGAGGCATATCTGTAGGAGTTTATTTTTCTCGCTTTGTAACGAGAACCTTTTAATCTTCAATGAAAGTTGTTCAAGGATGATCACCAACAGAATCAATGCCTTTATTTGCATACATTATTGCATTTTGTTTATCATTTATTCCATGCACTGTATAACACATATAATTTACATTAATTGATTATACAGTGAAATTAATAATTAGAATGTTGTGACAGAATTTAAAAGATAAATTAGAATCATTCCACACCCATATCACACTCGTTTGCAAGCAAGGATAATAGATGAGAACTTTGCCAGTTGGAAGCTGATCTTAGGGGTGAGTTAGAACGGACACAACAAGAATTGAGGGACACCATCATCAAATCCCAACAAGATATGATGAAGGAAATATCTTAGATGTTGCAACTCAGTCGGGGAGAAGACCCAAGAGGAAAGAGTGATGTTGAAAACCCCGCTCAAAACTAGGGAGATCCTTCATATTCCCTGATCTTTAAAAACCCTCTCTTTATTAACCCTACACCAAGACCTCCGCAAGGGGTGTCTTTATCTCAACAGGCCGGTGCCTCTGTCCAAGCTCAACCAGGCGTGACCTTTGGAAATACCGAAAATGTCGGGGATAACATCCCAAATTTTGATGAGTTGGAAAAATTGAATCAAGTAAAGGTAGAATTTTTGAAATAGTTAGACGAAACCATGAAGGATCTCGAAGAGAAATTTTGGGTAAAAGAGGATGAGAAAGGTTCTTATGGGCTGAATGCTAGAGATCTCAGTTTGGTCCCGGATGTGGAGATCCTATACAAGTTCAAGACCCTGTAATTTGAGAAGTTTGATGGGATGACTTGCCCTACTACCCATATAACCATGTTTTTCCGCAAGATGGTGGGGTTTACTGACAATGAAAAGTTGTTGATCTAGTGTTTCCAAGATAGTCTACTGGGATCTACCACGAGGTGGTACAATCAACTGACGCAAGCTCAGATCAAGTCAGGGAAGGATTTAGCCAAAGCTTTCACCGATCAGTACAAGCACATAACTGATACTGTAACGCCCCAGTTTTGGGCCTAGGTGTTAATTAGGTCTAATAGACTGTTCGGGGAACCGGATTAGAGGATTCAAGTCAGTTTGGGATTAATTCATAATAAATATTTTTAAAGGAGTTAAAAATATGAAAAGTGTTTTAAAATCTTTATTTAATATATATAGATGTATGGTGAAATCAATTTTGGAAAATGGGTTTTTAAAGTAAGACATTTTGTGGTAGTGACCAAAATGTAAAGATTGTAAAATCTATTTTTCTAGTGATTAAAATGTAAAGGTTCAAAACTTTGAATCTTTAAGGAGCTATTTACCCAAAGAATAATATCAGTCTTTTCCCCTTAATTTGGCTATTTTAAATGATTTTAAAATATAATAAATGGGCCTGGAGAATTAATTGGATAATTAAAGTTTAAAAACAAATTTGACGTAACTAACTTTTCTCCAAAAGATTTTCTCTCCCGCCAAACACTTTTTCCTTCTTCAAAATCTTCAGGTAATATCTTATTTTAATTAATCTTTTGATTTCAAGTGAGTTTATAATGATTTCCTATAAAATCTTATTGTTTTCTCTTTGTTTTCTTATGAAAACCCATCCAATTAAGGGGAATGTCATCAATTAGAGGTGAGGTTCATCCTTCTCCTCTAATACAAGGTTCTTTACTTAAATTCCCAAATTATTGGTCCTTTACTTGTGTTTTCTAATGGGTTTCTATGATTATATGGAATTAATTGGTTTAATTGAGGTTTAATTATGGAATTGATGAATTTTCGAATTGGATCTGATTTGCTATATTCTTGATTATATTGGAACATGATTTTGATGTTTTATGATGTTAATGAGTGGGTTTTAACATTGGAATCCCGAATCTATATGAATATCTAAATTTCTAGGGTGTTAGTTATGAGTTTTTGAGAAGTTGTGGGTGTTTAATGAATGCTGGAGGTATAAAGATGATGTTAAGGTGTTTTTGGATGCTAATTGATGGATGAAATTTTTAGGTTTTTGCTAGGTAAAGTTTGTAGGGTGTTTGGTGATGTTTTCAGTTAGTATGGAAGGGTAATTGTTTGAGAAATTGATGAGGATTGTTGCAATTTGATGTTGTTGGGTTGTTGAATGCATTTTGATGCATTTTTTAACGTCTATTTTGTGATGGTTAAAACAGGGAAGGTTGGCCCTCAAGCTTGAACGAATGTTTCAGAAGCTTTGGAGGTGTGTTCATTGTGTTTGCAAGCGAGGCTTGGCGTGTTGGTGAGTGAAAACATGTTTTGCAGCTTTTCAAAGGTTTGGAAATTGTGTTTGGGAGTTTAGATCAAGCTTGAAAAGCTGGATTAAGCTCAGAAGTAAAGGATGTTTTCTCTCTCGATTTCGATTTGGCTAATTGGCTTTATGCACTTGTTTAAATGGTTTAAATACTCACTGTATATGCATGTTTTGAGCATGGTTTAAAACTGGAAAATGATTACTTAATGGCGTGGATGCTTTTGGAAGTAATTCACGTTTTGTTAATGTTTATGAACATTAGTTAATGCAAGGTTAGTTGCATTGGTTAAATAATTTTGATGATGCATATGAAAACAATGAGTTGTTGATAATAAAATGAATTATATTGGCAAGTGATGGTATAAAAATGTTTTGTAAATTCTATCGTATATAGTTGGCCGGCCATAAGATTGATAGTGCACTATAAAAAGACGCCTTGGATGTCGAGGGGTTTATGTGTGTACCGAATACTCTATCCGAGTACCCCAACGGTTGAGGGGTTAATCGTACTGAAAACTCCTGTTGGTGGGTTATACATTTGATCGTTGAGTGGTGTCGAGGGGTTTATGTGTACTGAAGAATCCACCACGGGTGTTACAATGGTGAAGGGGTTTATGGTTACCAAAAACACCCATATGTGAACCTTGAAATGCCGGCAGATTGTATGTTAAGTGTTGAGGGAACACTTGTTGAATCCGTGTATCCGACGTTATGTTTCGTAAAGTGGAACTTGGTTAATGATCACTTGTAGGCCAATATAATTGATAATGTATCATGATATGGATTATGTTATCACTTGCAGGCCAATATAATCGATAATGTATCATGAGATGGATTATGTTGTTTAATGTGATTTAAACATATTTGCTCTTTAAGCCTTGCATTGGTAGTATGCATAGGAAAGCTTAAATTGAGGGTAGCAAATAGGACTTTGCTGTTGAATCCATGATACATGTTGCATATGGTTTAATATGTTGTTTTGGAAATGTTAAGTGCATGGTTTTGATAAGGCATGATGCTGAAAAGATGTTTGTAAGTGTTTTCGATAGTGGATTCCAAAAAGAGATTGTTAAATGATTTAAAATGCATTGATGGTACTTTGTTTTCGAGCATTCCTCACTAAGCCTAGTGTGCTTATGCTCTCCTTTACCATCAATGTAGAGAATTAAAGGTTAGAGGCAGCGGGAAAGCGAAGGGAAATCCAAGGACTTGTATTTACAAAAGTATGAATCCGACAGATGCTTGTAGTAATAAAGGCAATATGGTCATTTGTTGTTTGGGAGGGTTGTGTGCTAGACTCTCTATTTGTACAAGTTTTATATGTTGGTTTGGACTTGTAAGAGGTTTAATATGCTTGAGATGTTGATGAATTTATGTTTTAGATGTTGACTAGGGAGCGTGCCTATAGACTTTATGAATGGTTGGACTAGACTTGCTAGGAATGCTTAAAATGCTAGTATGATGTTGTCAAGCATGCTTTTGATGATATATGATGTGTAGGAGTTGTTTAAAGTTGATTAGAGTGAGCCAAATAGTCATATGTTGGACCTATAAGTCATTACAGGCCTCTGCGTACCTGTACGAGTACCCAAGGATCGGTATGCGGGGTTTGGAAGGGCTCAAATCATCGAAGTAAAGCAGAGGGTATTGGTACGCTTAGCCACCTTATCAGTACGCCTTAGGGAAAATTGCAATGGTGTTGATACACGTGTTTGAGTATCGGTACGATCCCTTCAATTTTAAAGAACCATACCGATATATAGGGTATCGTATCGGTACGCTATTTGCTCACTAGAATTCTGAGTTTTTAAGAAACCAAAGGGGGGATCAGTATGGGGTCAAGGCTGTATCGGTACGGGTGGGTCAACATACTGTATCGATATGGTTACACATGTACCAGTATGAGAGGTTGTTATGTTAGTTGGGCCTTATCAGTACGGGCTAGCCCGTATCGGTACGCTTGTGGATTTGAGTGCTTGTCTATTTGCTGAAGTTTGGAAATCTTGCGATTTAGTCCCTGGTTGTTGTATATGTAACTAAATGAGTTTGAATGATTTATTTGATCTGAAAAAAACACGTGAGCATGGAATTGGACTAATAAATTATTGGTAACGTAATTTTTAATTAAGTCCCTAAAATTTATGGAAATTACATTTTGGTCCCTTGTGTGAATCTTTGTGCAATCAAATTCCATTTTATAATCTTAGTCTGAGAATCGACTAAACTCTAGCTCTAATACCAATAAATGTAACACCCCCTACCATGTTTAGGAGTTAAACCGGTTTAGAAAGTGTTACCAAATAAACATTCAAACATTACATTGCATATAAAGACTTAAACTAAATTATGTAAATGTAAGATTTTCATAGTAATCTAAAACATTTAGTCTAATTCATAATTCATGTTTCATACTTCATGTTTCATAAACAAACAAATATGCACACATCATACAAATCACTTCAACTATTAGCTCATAACATAAACTATATTAATACTTCAGTACACAAAGCTTACCATATCATTCCTACAATCTCATAAGATTTATCCTTAATCAAAATTTCTTTCTTCTTAGACCAATTACCAACTTTATATTCTTCTATCCATTTAAGAAATATAGGTCATTGCTTAAGATCAATCAGGATAACAATAAACCATTATATGAAGGTCTTTAAATCTAAGGTTCGTATTATTTAACTTCAAATCTTATTGTCAAGATTGCTAAGACATTCATCATTTTCTCATTTTCTTTTAAGACATCATTGGATAACTTTCTTTCCTTATCTCAATTTCTTCTTACAAAACATTATAAGGATTTCATATTTCCAAAGCCTAGTCTTACTTAATATGTAATACCCCAAAGACTAGCTTAGTAGAATGTTATTTTTTATACTTTCTAAATGTCATGTCTTAATGCGTAAATCTAAATTAAAGTAGAGTTCTAGGATTAAATTGAGATAGGAGGATTAATAAATGATCATTATGCTCATGTACTAAATCGAAAGCTTGGAAAAACTAAGAGATTGCCTGTTGAAGAAATATTTGATAATGGTTTTAACACATGTCAAATACAAGAAGAGACATGTGGGAAAGAATCAATGAAGAAGAAGAAAAAAAGGGGGATATCCCTTTCATCTTCTTCATTAGCCGAGAAAAGAATTGAGAGATGGAAAGTTTATTCAAAAGCTAAAATTTAAGCTTTATTTGGTTCCATCGTTTGAACCCCCATTGAATAATTAATGTACAAGGTAATAATTATTTACCTTTTCGTTTAAATTAAGTCAAGAATGTTAAGTTTTAATATAGGTTTCTATGATTTTTGTGGTAATGAAATAGTTTAAAGAACATTCCATGATATGTTCCCTTCATTTACTTGAATGGTGTACATGAAAAACTATTATGATTTTTGTGTAAATTGCATGTGTGATTGGAGATGTTAAGTTGTTGACTTTGAATCCTATGTGTGTGTTATGAATTGTTGAATGATTCGGATGGATAAAAGGGAGGTTGTTGCTATATATATATCGTTAAACATGTACAATTATGGACTGTTAAGTGATTTCTTAAGTGAATACATAAGAATATAGGTTGTTTTGATACATACATGTGAGCTTATGAAGATTGCTCGTTCTGCATATATGCTTAAGAAATTGAACTGTTTTGAGTGAATAAAAATACATGTATGAAAAATGCCCTATTATGTATACATATGAACATTTATGACTATTTTGAATGTAAATAAAGATATTAAGGTCTTCCTGCACCTATGAAAACATTATGGGCTGTTGTATGTACACATAATTGTATATTTAGAAATTAGGGACTGTTTTTGGAAGCTTGTGGAAATTATGGATTGTTTTAAGCATGAATAATTGTGTGCTTGCAAGTTTAGTACTGTTATGGACATTTGTGATAATATTGGGACTGTTTTGAATGTATACAATTATGTTGGGGATTGTTTTGATGTACATAAGTATGCATAATAGGTCAATGGACAGTTTTGAGTAAGAATATGAATAATGGTTGTTTGGGATACATGGGGAGAGTTGGTAAACTATTTTGATTTGTAAATGTGTATATAAGTTTAATTATCCTGTTTTTGTGTATACTTGAATGGTTGTGGATTGTATTGCACACAAGTATGTGAACATATGTGATTAGGGGCTGTCTTGACACCTAGGTTGGTTATGAGCTGTCTTGTGTTTATATGTTTGCTTTCATGAAGAATAAATTTGTTTTGTAAATGGTTTGTTGATAGAAATGGTTCTAATATACGATTATACTCCTTGTGAATTGTTAGACCAAGACGATGTTGTTGGCGAAGAGACTAAGGTAGATCAATTTGTAGATAAACGAAAGGAGTTTGTAACCCAAAAGCAAAAAATTAGCTTGGAACGAACTGTAAGCGTAGTTTAAAGTCTCGGGATGGGTTCTAACCTTCCCAAATATTTCTCATTGATTCCAATTATTACATTTAAATTTTGAAATAAGTTATGCTTAAAACCTAGCTTGGATTCGAGGTAAGTATCTTAAATATAAAGTATTCATGATGTACTTTATTTGGTTGAGTACTTGATCACATGGGAAGTTAAGTGTGTGTTGTTATATGTGATTCACACGATAGATATTAAATATTGTTTAATTGATTAAAGAACTATATGTGTAAGATATGCCTTGAAGAGTAAGTTAAATTTCGAAAGTTTTACTTGATGGAAAGTGGTTGATATGTTATGAAATAAGTTACGATCGATTGATATAAGAACGTAAAATGATATCATATTTAGATTTTGAAACGATGAGGATACTCATGAGCTTTGTTATGTGTTTATATGATTATGGACCTATGATTATAACTAAGCCTATGTGTATTTGATAATAACCTTACCATGCTACTATATGACTAAGAAATAGACTATAAAAGTTGAGAACTTTGTTTACGGGCTGTTTATGGCCTTGAAATGAAAAACTAAAAATTATGATTAATGAAGATGTGTTTGAAAGGCTAACTATGCCTAAATATAAAACGTACATGATTGAAATTGTGGATGCTATGAAGTAAGCCTTGATGGCATGATAGCAAGAATATAGAGCAATGCTCAACTTTGATGAGAATGCGACAAGTTCGTACCTATATGAATAAGGAGCTAAGCTCAACTATGATTTGATAGGATAAGACTATGTAAAAGCCTTGGTTTCGAGTCAGTCATAGGTATAGTTGGCATGCCATAGAGTCCATAGAGCTTGTGTTTGGGGTGGACTACGGTCCTTATAAGGTGACAGTAGGATGGATGTGGTGTGGTCACTTGGCGACAGTAGGAGGGATTGACCGGTACTGCGAGTACCATTTTATGGGCGACAGTTGGTTGGGGATTCGTGTACCTAGGCTGTAATTCAATTCTCAAGGCTATGTTAAATACAAATAATAAAGTTTGTAAACCAAGTTAAAGAATTAATTAAATACTATTATTGACCAATAACCCATGTTTATATTAGGATAAGCTTGATATCCTTCATGTTAAGAAACAAGTGATCATGAAATGATATGTTATGTACCTTGATGATGAATAATTTTTGCTTGTGTGTAGTACATTGTATGGCAAATAGTTCATGTCTAAGATATGTTATGTCAAACATTAATTGTGATAAGTAAATTTAAGTTCAAAATATGCTATGATTGGTAACTTACATGTAAAGTAACACCTATTTATTTATATACCAATTGTGATGTTCAAATATATTAAGGATTAATTTGAGTAAACCTAACTATTTTATGGACTGTTCTGATTATCTAATTATATATATGAACAATGGATTATGCTAATTAATTTGAGTGATGATATGTTATGCTAGATAGCTTGTGTGACAAGTATCACCTAATTATGAAATGTTATGGCTTATATGATAAGTACTACTTGTCTTTGATACATTAAGTTAGATGATTGTATGAGAAGAAATCTTGATTTTGACATGCTACATATGATACCTTGAATACCAGATAATTCATGAATATTGTCTATTATGCTTATATGTCTTATATACCAAGGAATTTATGACGTGGTAATCTATGATTGATGATTGAACAACAAGAATTTATACATTATTTTAGTTATAAGGCTATGCTAAAAAGAAAATTTGTGAAGATTCATAAGATAAACTCTGAACTAATGAAACAACTTGTGTGTCATGAAATATTTATGAAATTGATTTATGTATATGTACAATAGTTAATTATGAAGATATGAATATATGTAATTACATATGATCTATCGTATTGATACGTTTACGACAATCAAATGTCTTCCTCATGCTCTCTCTATATATAAGATTGATAAATTTATTTTAATATTGCTTTTTATGAGATAAACTAGAGAATCATATGGAAACTTATGAAATAAGTAACATTACTTTTTTATGGAGTCTATTTGCTTGTCTTGTTTTAAGAGAATCAGACTATGTTTGAGGGTGTTAATTATAATTCCTGGTGCCAAGGTCATAAGAAACCTAGGGTTTCTAAACATGACTTAAATCTATTAATTATTAGGGTTTCTTGTGTATTGTGAGGTTGAGTAAATAAATTTAAATCAAAGAATTGAGCTAAGTATGATGTATTGTTCTTATATTGAAATAAGTATATTAAGGGTTTGTTAGAATTGAGATATGATCGAAAATGGAATCACTTGATTACAAGGTTTGAGGAGTTGAGTTAATGTGTCTTATGAACTGATCTAATAAAGAAATTACATGATAACATGTAAGATAAGTAGAGTATTGCCGTAATTTTAGTTGCTTTTCCCTTGATCAAGGAAATTAGACTATTCGAATGCTTGGAGTAAACCAATTAATGTCCTCTGTAAGTGACTTACGTGACAATTAATGATTGTCTTCATAAGATTTATAATTGTTTGTAATGTAAGAATCTATGTCATGATCGAATAAGGTACTAATCTGAATAATTGTTGGATTAAGTGAGAATCTCGTATAATCTAAGCTTGGTTTTAATGTAGAGGATAAATAGAATTTATTGATAGACAAATGTATGCATATGAATTTCCTTAAGCTACACTCACTAAGCATCTACTTACCCTATTCTTTCTAACTTTTTAGGGTAATCCTGTCTTCGTTTTCCTTGAGGGCTTAGACGAGATCACAAGGACCCGAATGTATGTTTGAAGTTTCTAAGTATACTCCTAGTTGGTGGCACATAGTGGTCAATCATGCATTCAGTAGTAGATTTCTTTTGTGGCTTATCAGATATATAAGCCTATTCATTCACCTTGACTTAGTTTCCTAAATTGTTTAGCTTAGTCAGGCACATCATCACAAAGCATAGCAAAACCTTCTATATCACACTTATTCAATCTCAAGCACACAATCACCTATCATAGCAAGCAACCATATCATACACATGTCCATTAGTTTACAAACCTTGTACCTTCTTCATAAGGTACTATATTCATTACTTTAAATGCAATTATATGTTAACAAACACACAGCTAACATAAATTTAAATCATGTTTTGCCACCCTACGAATTTAAAATAACTAGCACTAAAAACATACTCTAAACTTTGGCCTTGTGTGACTTGCTGCCAGAAGTTGACACGATCCTCGCTTACTGAATGATAACTACCTAAAAAATCAATCAAATTCAAGTAAGTTCAAAAGAGCTCAGTGGGTTAACAAAACCAATCCAAACATACACGGATACAAGAAGATATATTACTTTACAAGTCCTTATTATTAGTTTTAATTGATTCTTTCATTTAGTCAAAGTTCACTCTAATCTCTTTACATACACTTTCTTTGAGCCCAAACAATCCTTTATTAAGTTTACTAAACAATCTATTCTAGTTACAAAACATTCCCTTTTTTATTTGCAAAACAATGCCTTTTTCATTTGCAAAACAGTCCCTCAATTAAGCTTGCAAAACAGTCCACATTTTGACTTGCAAAACAGTACATTCTAGTTACAAAACAATCTTTTTTTATTTGCACAACAGTCCCTCAATCAAGCTTGCAAAACAGTTCACATTTTGACTTACAAAACAATCCACTTTTTAACTTACAAAACAATTCACTTTTTAACTTGCAAAATAGTCCATATTTTGACTTGTAAAATAGTCCAATTAATTGGCAAAACTACCCACATTTTTAGTTTGCAAAACAATCCACTTACTTCACAAAATTGTCCATATTTTGACTTGTAAAACATTCCAATTAATTAGCAAAATAGTGCACATTTTGAATTTGCAAAACAATCCACTTTTTAATCACCAAAACAGTCCTTAAACATTTGCAAAACTGACAATATTTTCCTTTATCAAAACAGTCCAAAACAACTCATTAAATTCATAAAACAGTCCCAATACGTTACCAATCCAATATATATTTCAAAGTCACAGTTCAATCCTTGTTTACTTACTAAAACAGTCCTTTAACCATTTACTTTAAAACATAACAGTCCACAATCTAGTACTAGCAACAATGTGTCTTTTAAATCCTTAACTAACTTCCTATCATTAGTGCCCTAATTTCTTAACATACACATCTTCATGTTAAGGATTACGTGAAACAATCAATTTCATTCATTATTCATTCATTATAATATCAAATACAATTCCATTTATTTAGCATACCGTGCCATTCTTTCATATATACTTCAAGAATCAAGCATACAAACAATTATCTTTCCTTTCACAATCATATACCAATTCCATTCTTTTTCATTTCTTAATCACATCAATGTTATCAGCATACAGTGAAGTAGTAATGATGTATAACAAGGATTATAATAGCAAGGTAACATGAAATTATTAAAGCTACCAATTTACTTTAAGTATAGACTAATTATCACACAATATTCGACCACTACATCAACCCTTTTAAACATTTATTCCAGTCAACTACTCATCATATATCAATTAATATCAAGTGACCATATTATGATTAATTTCCAGCATGATTGAAGTACATTATCATATCAAAGAGGATGGATCAAAAAGTACTTATCAAGTCTTACTTATCATGCAAGCAATCAATCAATTTATCAATTTATTAAGAGTTTCATTCATTCTTGTTTTAAATTTTGTAACCTTGGTAGTCAAGTAGTCTAGGTACTCGAATCCCCAACCAAACTGTCACCAAACATAATGTACACAAAGTACAGACCAAAACACGAGCTCAACTAGACTCTATGGCATGCTAGCTATACCTATGACTGACTCGAAACCAAGGCATTTATAAGTCATATCTTATCATATTCTTAAAGTGATCTTAGCTCCATATTTGAAAGTTCAAGAGGAGTTTGACTCCGTTAATCCATTTGCTTATATCACATAGTCTCATATATGTTCTCAAGGTTTATCAATTCATAAAACAAGATATAGCTTTATATTCAAGCGTAAGCATTTACAAATCTTCCATACCATAATTATCATAACATACCAGCCTTAGTTAGCATGTCATTAATTACGTACACTATACATTCAAACAAAAGGCACTAGCAATATCATAGCAAAGAATCATATAATTCATCATATCATCAATCAAAGGTCAAACAATTGACTTACCTTGAGCTTACCTATAAATTCACCATTTTGGTATTATTCGACCAAACACATTAAGAGATAATAACATAGGGTTCATTTAGAACCTATCTTAATACCACTATTCTAGATTAAGTATCCATTAGCAATTCATTGTATACCATTATCTATTACTATCAATTTACCGTGTAAACATTAGCATAGCTCAATCCTTATTTTAAGTCTTTCCATTGTTCTTCACAACCTTTCATACAATTATCCTTATTTCATTCATAGATTGATTGTTTACCATCGTTTACAATCATTCTTCATTCTTTACTTATTATAAGCTTTAAACTAAAAATAAATTTCAGTCTTAAACATCCATTTAAATGATGTTTTGGTACACATCAATTTCACACAAGGGTATAGTTACACTCACCTTATATCCCGAAGTTACGGGATATCTCGATCCGCTAATTACATCCAAGCTTTTCTTATTCGATACTTGATTCACCCGAGTCCTTTGATTTTGAACTGTCCCTCCTTTCTTGACCTTGCTTCTTCCACCAATCTTTAATTCAAGCAATACAAATACAACTATTAACATACATACCTTTCACCACACATTTACTCAATATGCATAACCAATATCATCATTCAAGCATTAATCAGACATATAGTAGACATTCCTCCATTCCATTTCCAAGATAAATCCTTATTTCCAACTTTTGACAACTTGAGCTATCATCAAAGAACTATCTCTCCAGAACAGAGTATACACTGAAAATTTAAGTTCCTTATACCTTTACAAACCAGATTCAACCACGGTTTTAACGGTATAAGCCTCATAATTTAACAAGTTATATGACAATTTGGAGAATTTTTAGAAGTTTGAAAACAAAAATTGTCCAGAGCATAATCTGCCTCTAGATTTTTCTGCATTACCTTCACTTAAAAATGCATGACTTTTGATTCTGAACTCAAAATCAATCATCGTTTTTTGGAGATTAAACTAGACTCGCACATGGTTCTACACATATAGAATTCATCTCCTATCTCAATAGATTCAATTTTCTATGAATTTCTAAACTTACTGCTAGAACAGAGTCCTCTGGGCAGATTACATTTAACCTTTATTTATAGCTAACTTAAGTGCTTCAAACTTAACTAATTAAACTCACAACTCATTCTCAATTCAATCATCAATAATTCAAAATTTCAGCATACTTTCATTCATAAATCAAAGCAGTAATATCATTTCCTCAAAGATTCAAAAATAATTAGCTAGGTTAAAAACCAATACCTTCTTCCTCCAAGATATCTTAATAACCAAGACCCAATTAGCTCTCCAAGCTACTAATTTCCAGCAAATTCCAAGCTTTCCAAGCTAGCTCTCAAGCTCCTTCAACAATGGATATGGAGAGAAATGAAAAGGAAGATGAGAGATTCCCTCTCTTTCCCCCTTAACATAGCCGGCTGCCCATTTTTTTCTCCCATCTCTTTTCTATTTTTTTATCTTACACATGTAGCAAGACTATCCTTCCCTTGATCACACATGTCCCACTAATGATAATTAAGGTTTAATTTTACATGCAAAGTGTGAGTTTTGATTTTGTTTCATTTTGGTCTTTCAAGGTTAATTATTCCATCTTACAATTTAGTCACTAGCTCGATTATTATTTCTTATAATTCAATCCTTAATAATTTGATCAATATACTAATTAACCTCTTGATGCTCATAGATACTCCTTCATAAACCTGATAGTATGATCACTTTATCCATTTATCCATTGATCTATAATTCACTTAACTCCTTTAATTTCAATTACATTGACTTACTTAGTCAAATATCTCAAATTGAATCTTTAAGAATCCAAAGATGGCTCCTCTAGGCATATGATTACCTTGTAAAACTCCTAGCCCAGTTTTAGTGTATTACAATAAGGACCTCAATAAGATTAAAATGCATACTGAGGACATGGAAAAGACCACCTTTGTTACCATGTGGGGTACATTTTTTTATAAGGTAATGCCTTTCGGATTGAAGAACGCTGGGGCAACTTATCAAAGAGCCATGGTGACCTTATTCCATGACATGATGCATAAGGAGATCGAGGTGTACGTGGATAACATGATAGCCAAATCTCAGACAGAAGAGGAGCACATCCAAAATTTGTAGAAGCTCTTCTAAAGGTTGAGGAAGTACCAGTTAAAACTTAACCCGGCCAAGTGTACCTTTGTAGTTATGTTCGGGAAACTCCTAGGTTTCATGGTTAGCCGAAAGGGAATTAAGATTGACCCGGATAAGGTAAAGGCAATTCAGGATCTCCTGCCTCCTTAAACTTAAAAAGAAGTTTGAGATTCTTGGGAAGATTGAATTACATCTCTCGGTTCATCTCCCAGATGACTGGTAAATGTGATCCCGTCTTCAAAATGCTATGAAAGAACAACCCAGGGATATGGGATGAAAATTTTCAAGAGGCGCTAGAGAAGATCAAGAAGTATTTGACCAATGCTCCAATCTTAGTAGCACCGGTGCTTGATAGGGCATTAATTCTGTACTTGACAATTTTGAGAATTAGATGGGTTGTGTGTTAGGACAACATGATGAGTCTGATTAGAAGGAAATGGTTATTTATTACTTGAGCAAGAAGTTCACTGAATGCGAAACACAGTCCCACTGATCCAGAAACTATGTTGTGCCCTAGTGTGGGTTACCAAGTGACTCAGGCAATACATGTTGTATTACATCACTTGTTTGATTTCTCGATTAGATATGCTAAAATTTTTAATGGAAGTGCCAGCACTGACCGGGAGAATGGCCCATTGGCAAATGCTATTGTTGGAATTTGATATTGTTTATGTGATTCAGAAAGCGGTAAAAGGAAGTGTGATGGCATATTTCTTGGCAAGCCACGATTCGGACGATTACGAACCGTTGGATTTTAGTTTCCCAATTGAAGATCTGGTGTGCTTTGTTCAAAAAGAATCCTACCTAGGAGAACGAGCCTTAGAAGCTGTATTTTGATGGAGCATCTAATTCCCTCGGCCATAGAATAAGGGCAGTATTAATATCTCCCAAAAAAGTCTACTACCGCTTTACAAGTAGGTTGGAATTCTTCTGTACCAACAATATAGCCGAACACGAGGCCGGTGTTATGGGGCTCCATACAGCCATTGAAAGAAAGATCAAGGTGCTTCAAGTCTTTGGAGATTCATCCTTGGTAATCTACCAACTTCGAAAAGAGTGGGAGACAAGAGATCCAAAGTTGATCATGTACTACGATTTGATCCAAGAGTTGGTTAAAGACTTTGAGAAAATCAGTTTTGCTTATTTGCGAAGGAAAGATAATCAGATGGCTGACGCCCTAGCAACATTGGCCGCCATGTTTGAAGCAAGCCCGAAGGACGAAATGAAGCCAATCGAGATGCGTATTTTTGAGGTATCAGCTCATTGCTATAATTTGGAAGAAGAGAAGGATGGCAATCCATGGTACTATGATATCCTCCAGTTCATCAAATTGCAGGTTTACCCCAAAGAGGCCAACGATAATGATAAAAGAACTATCAGACAGATGGCATCAGGATATGTAACACCCTTAACCCAATTTAGAAGAAAACCGAACTAGAAGGTGTTTTAGGCTAAACAAGAAATTGATTAATACTAAACCTGTCATGGTTCGAAAACCACAAGCTAAACAAGACAATAATATACTAGCAAATTACTCAAATTTAGATACCAAGTTTAAAGCTTAAGGTCAACTTGATTTACAAAACATAAAAATACAAATTTCTTTTCAAAGAAAAAATTTTAGAACTTCTCAGTGTATGGTAAAATTTGAAATTCTTTTACAACTATGAACATGAAATCATAAGGACCTTTTTAGTACTAACCTTAACTCCTATCATTTCTTTATTTGTTTATGTCATGCTTAACAACAAGATCAAATATAAGGTTCGACCAAAATAAAATATTGCTATATAAATCAATAGAATTATAAGAGACATGATATCTAACTATTAGGCATGCTTAAGACCCCTAACAAGATCCAGATACATATAATAATTTCATAGCAATATTAATTATGAAACCATAGACATATTATCCATTGCTCATTTTATCTATTAACCTAATCATGTAAACTATACTACTTTGTTAGGGTTTTACACCTAATGATAGATACATTTAAGCATTTAAACGCACATATTAACAAGGTAATCAAATTTCTTAAAATACATATAAATTATCTAAACTATCAGCATCTTAATAACCATATAACTTATATAGCAAGCAGCTATAATAAACAATTAAAGGCCCATTACATAGCTTGAATACTTATAAGGCTTATATACGTAATAACCACAAGGAAATCTAATGCACAATGCATACTTAACAACTATGTGCCACCATCTAGGAGTTCTTATAATAGGATTTACAAACATACTTCTTGACCCTTGTGATCTCGTCCAAGTTCTTAAGATAATCGGAAGCACATTTATCCTGAAATATTTGAAAGACTAGAGTAAGCAATTGCTTAGTGAGGTAGCTTGAATAATCAAATGCATAAATCAAAAATTCTAAGATATATCTCATTTTTTTCTTCAAGATTGTTGGATTTAGGCAAGTAACAATCTGGTTCAAAAGTAACCCATCATGTTCATAGGATTCGAATATAATAACATTTCTAGATCTATTGAATTCATAGAATATGACGAGATTAGTCAAATACAAGTCATCAAACCATAAGATTTCGAATAAGGTACTATTCCCAAATCTAATTATACACGAATGTCATTTGAATATTAGCTACTTATTATGCAAGTATCATAGTGCTTCATTGAATTAACTTATATATTCATTATTCTTCTTAAACAAGACATCTTTTATACATGCCTACTTATCACACAAGTTATCAACATAGATCTCATGATCATGGTTTCTTATCACTCAAGTTATCAAGGTAGCATATCAAGGATATGTATAGCTTAACATACAAGTTATCAAAGTAAATCATAAGGACGTATAACTTAACATACAAATTATTGAAGTAAATAAATAGTTTAACTTGTGAGTTTCTTTGTTTTCTTAAATATAGCCTTTCTATATGTAGGTTACTAGTCTATTGCTTATTAAACAAGTTATCAGCTTAACAAGTCATGATCAAGTTTACTATTTAACAATCATAGCATGTCATAGACTTATATTATTTTCATATAATAAAGCAAGCATGTCACCACATAGGCATCGATTACTTATTATCAAAGATATATTACATATTAGATCACATACTCAAATTTCTTATCACCAAAGATATAAAGCATATCATATCATAAACCTGTGATATTTGTCACATAAGATTTCAAACATAGCATATTAAAGGCATAATTTCTTTTTACAAGATGTATTAATACAATTCATTAACTTAGTTTGCAAATTTCATTATTTGTCTTTAGCATTGCCTTGAGATTCAAGTAACAGCCTAGGTACATGAATCCCCAACCAACTATCGCCAAACATAATGGTACTCTCAGTACCGGTCAGTCCCTCCTAATGTCGCCAAGTGACCACAACACTTCCATCCTACCGTCGCCAAATAAGGACCGTAGTCCACCCCTAACACGAGTTCTATGGACTCTATGGCATGCCAATTATACCTATGACTGACTCAAAACCAAGGCTTTTCACATAATCTTATCTTTATCAAAAAAAAAATCAAGGTTGAGCTTAGCACCTTATTCATATAGTTATGAACTTGTTATATTCTTATCAAAGATGAGCATTGCCTCATATTCTTGCTATCATGCCATCAAAGCTTACTTCAAAATATCCACAAGTTCAACATATGTATCATTCTAGCATAGTTAGCATTTCAGACATATCTTATCATAATCAAGACATCGAATGAACAAAGCTTACGAGTTACCAAATTATGTCAAAATCTGAATTGAGCATGGTTTTGTATTCGTATAATCAAATAAACAAAGCTTAATGTTTCCCATATTAGGCATGTATTCAATCCATATGAATTACTCAATACATCATTCATCCTCTTCGAATAGCATGACTTATACATATCAGAATATCAATTAACAATGTTTATTGTTTGTCATATCATTCAATTATTATACATAATTCATATATATAATTCTAAATTCGATAATTTAATTAACTCAAGGTCTACTTAACAAAATCCACATTTCAAGCATGTATTACTCTTAATAAAATCACAAGACCGATTCAAGCAATTTGCATTTCATGGACCTCTTAAGATTTAGGTACTTACCTAAATCCAAGCATTCTTGGCCATATCTTAATCTCAAAAGAAGATAACATAATTTAGAATTAACATAAGATGCTCGGGAAGGTTTTAAGCCTATCATGAGACTTTAAATTACACTCACAGTTTGATCCAAGCTGGATTTACTCTTGAACCACAATTCCCTTTGCTTATCTATAAATTGATCTACTTAGTCTCCTTTCCAATAACACCTTCTTGGTCTAACAATTCACAAGAAGCATAATCGTATATCAAAACCATTCTTGTCAATAATTAATTTGCAAAACAACTTTATTCTTCAAGTATGCAAACATATAATCACAAAACAGTTCATAACAATCTCAGGAGTCAAGACAGTCCCTAATCATATACATTCACATACTTGTGTGCAAAACATGCCACAACCACTCATGTATACACAGAACAGGGCAATTAAACTTAAGTACACATTTACACATCGAAATAGTCCACTATCTCTTCCTATATACCCCAAATAGTCTATTATTCATATTTATACTCAAA
The DNA here is from genome assembly GCA_019671005.1 of Hibiscus mutabilis. NCBI lineage: Eukaryota > Viridiplantae > Streptophyta > Magnoliopsida > Malvales > Malvaceae > Hibiscus > Hibiscus mutabilis. The sequence goes on from CM033732.1 coordinate 17,791,363, forward strand.
ACAGTCCATTCACCTATTATGCATACTTATGTGCATTAAAACAACCCCCAAATGATTATATGCGTTCAAAGTAATCCAAATACTCTCACAAATGTCTAGAACAACCCTAAACTCATAAGCACACAATTATTCAGGCTTAAAACAGTCCAGAATATTTTCATAGGTGCGGGGTAGCCCTTAACTTCATTGTTTTCATTTAAAACAGTTCTAAAACATATTCTTATAACATATCTCTTGTTTTAATTATTCAAAACAGCCCACTAACGTTATTAAAACATTCAAAATAGTCCATTACTTAGGTACACAATTACAAACCAGTCTTAAATAGATTCTTATATATATCTAAATCAGTCCTAATTATTTGATGAAAACATTCTCTAAATTGCATAGAACAACCTCATTATTCCATTCTTTTTAAAACAGCTTGACTATATATATATATATATAATTCGGTACAATTTGTTTCAAAGCATGATAATTTCTAGTTAGTTCTTAGAAGTCAAAGCCTCAATTTCATGATTCAAGCATGACATACACATCCAAATAATGACCTAACTCATTTCGAGAGTTTCTAAAATAGGGTCACATAATAGCAACCTCCGATTGTTCTTATTCAACAATTCAGAATTTCTCAACACTCACTACATTACATAACACTTTAATGATATAGATAATTCATGTTGTAACACCCTTAACGTATACTCGTAAGCCGAATATACATTAAAGATATTGCAGTCATTGAAAGAAATCTTGACTTGTAGAATTTTTTTATACCAAAATTCATTATTGCAGTTTAACTCTTTTCGGTTTTGAATTAAAAACTATGTCAGTCTATTGCAACTAGTTTTGACCCTGAATTGGATTATAAAATTCATAATTCAGTTACTAAAATAAAATATAATTCAGGGTGAAAACTATGTACACTGACTAGACCCTTTCTTGATTTTAAAATTTTTACGCGATCAGGGTTAAACAATAATTAACTACGTCAAAATTCATAGTTATTAATAGCAAACCATTTCTCTAAGTCCATACTTCCATGGTGATGTATAAATACATTATAAACTTAGACTTACAAAACAGTTTACCCACTTAAAATATTACATGCCCACTAGTCTATTAAATTTCGTTAAAGATGTACGTAATGTACTTACAGATAGTAACTTGATCTTCCCAATTAACAACTTCTCCTTGCTAGTCTATTTTCAGAGAACCTACGCGTGAAATAGCACACGCTAAGTAAGAACTTAGTGAGGCAATAATCTTATTTATCAAAATAATAAATAAAGCAATACATGTCATACATTAACCTAGCATAGTTTTTGTCTAAGGTAATATCGTACTAACAAGGTTTTCATAGTCAGTCAATATTCATGTGCAAGTTATAATTTTTCTAACTTAGTCTAATTTCCAATACTCCATCATTATCAAGTAAATCATATATATGGCATAGTTCACACACATGGAATATTTTATACACATGGCATAATTCATATATATATGACATGAATTATATACATGGCAGAATCCATATACGTGTCATAATTAATATACGTGGCATGTTTCATATACATAGCATGATCACATACGTGGCATAATTCATTTACATGACATGATTCATATACATGACATAATACGTACACATGGCATGATTCATATGCATGGCATAATTCATATACGTGACATAATTTGTATACATGGCATGATTCATATGCATAGCATTTTTCATATATATGTGACATACTTCATATATATGGCATAATTCATGTATTTGGCATGATTCATATACTTGACATAATTCATATACATGTCATGATTCATATACGTGACATGATTCATACACATAACTTGATTCATTTACATGACATGATTTTTTACCTGACGTGATTCATATACATGATTTAATTCATATACATGGCATGGTTCATATTCATGACACGATTCATATACGTAACATGATTCGTTTGCATGACATGATTCATTTACGTGACATGATTCTTTTATCATTGCCCAAAGTACGCTATATGAGACCGAGGTATGCGAGTCATCTTTAAATGACACCGTAGTGTCAAACATATCGTGAAGATGAGTACGTACTTGGGGACGCTCTTTGCTCCCTTTAAACATAAAGCACCTCAATAGTGCACTCAGGCATAGTGGGCGTAGATCCCCAGGGTGCATGTGACAAATTCATTTTGTCACAAAACATATAATTATAACATAACATGAATAATGCAGCTGCTAGGGACTCTATGGCATGCCAACTATACCATGGACTCTCATACATAATATTTGGACATTTTCTTTTATCATCAATTCATTATCATGATCAATCATATAAATAATCATTCATGTCACATGCTTCATCATATATATATATATTCATAGCAACATAGATCAACATACATACATATCATGTAACACTATTTATATTTAAGGTTGACTATTCACTAGTCTTCCTATTTATAAATTAAACATGTAAATGCACTCACCTGGGCCATGAATAGTACGCCTCACTAAGCTTACTCGAGGTTCTTATCTTTCTTTTTATCACTGGTTCTCCTTCGATCTCTTTTAGAATTGTATAAGACCAATTGAACGTATACATTACCATTCTCGTATTTGACTTAAATCTAACATTGCTAACTTAATTCTTAAACATAACTATTCGAATATAAAAAAATTTCTAAAAATTTCCCCAATACTTTACAAATTGCTGAATTAGTCCCTAGATCTTTAGTGACCAATTTGGACATTAAACAATTGTTCAACCCCATTTTTGAACAATTTCCATAATTAATTACTTATTTTGGACTATTTTCTTTTTAGTCCTTCAACTTTATAAAAGTGACATTTTGGTCACTACATTACTTTTGTACATTAAATTAATGTACAATTAAACCTTTCACTTAATTCTAACATCCTTATGCATTTTCCTTTAACTTCCAAACCTTATTCACTTTAGTCCTTTACTAATTCTTTATTTCGAATTTGGTCCTTCTTTATTCCTTTCTTGACATTTCAATCCTTCAACTTTCATAACATGCTTGAATCTTAAATTCTATCAATTTTCTATAAATTCAAGATCAATCCCTAATTTATACTAAATTGTCGAATTGGTCCTTGAATTTCCAAAAAAATTCATTTTGGTCCCTAATCACCAATACAAGCTACTTTCACCATAATTCAATGATTTCAATGCTAAAATAAAATTTACAATAATTTCCCTTAATGTTCCATAATTTCGAAATAGTCCCTAATTTTCTCAACTTGGGGAAATTATTCAATCAATCATCAAAATCAAGCTTACAACATCATATTCTATTCAATTTCATTCTCAATTTAACTCCCTAACTGAAATCTCTAATTCTTAGGGTTAGGGTTCATAACCTTATACATGGAATTAATCCAATTTCAAGCTTGATTCCATGTTTATAACATCAATTCTACACAAAACAACTTCAATTCCAGCATATACTATCAATTTCCATAATCATCTTCATCCATAATATGAACTAAACTTGACTTTTGTCATGCAATATTACTATCAAAATGTAGAATCAAGTGTAGAATAATTTACCTTAATTAATTTTGCTTGAAACTAGCCTTGATTCTCCAAAATTTGGCTTGAAAATTTAAAACTTCTTTTTCCCCTTCTTATCTTCCAGTTTCGTACGGCCTTGGCTGAAGATGAGATTTTTTTTCTCATCTTTTAACTATTTAATCCAATGAATTTTAAATTCATTTAATTAGTGAAATTACTATTTTGCCCTTTTAATCCAATGGCCAAGATTCAAACTCATCAAAAATCAATGGCCATGATTAATTCCATGTGTAATTCACCTTTCACAATTGCCCTCAAAGTTCCAAAATATTTCAAAAATGCCATCCATGGAAAATGACCAATTTGCCCTCTAACTAGACTTTATTTACTTACATAACTTAAAATTGCCATTCCATAAAAATTAAACCAAATTGGTTCCATTCTAACCAGCCTCCTTCCCAAAATATCATAAATTTTAATTTATGATATTTATTTGATCCAATTATTCGAATTTCACTCAATACGATTTCCAAAATTCCTTTCTTTGAGCTTTATAACCACTCCATCATATTCAAACTAAATCTAGTTAGAATCCCACCAACATTAATAAAATATTCATAAAATAATATTTTATGAATTTCTCATAATCTTTGGATCTGTCTTTAAAATTTCAATTCGATCCGATATATCGATAATTACCGGGAATTTTTATCGGATACAATTCCTCTTAGAAATCGTATATTTGCAATCCATTTCGAATATTATTGACTTAAAAAGAATCCTTTTTATCAGTCAAAATATTGAATATGGGACCTTCCAATAGGTTACCCATCCCTGTACTACTATGGTTTGAGCACGCTTAACAATTTTCATTCGATCCAAAAATTCTAATAATATAAGCCTCGTATGAAAAATCTGAGTAACACGGAAATACCACTCTTGGGGGTGAATTATCCATTTACGGGGTTAAATTACATAACTTTTTAAAATTACACTTTGGTCCCTAAACATTTTCAAAGTTCATACTTTAACCCTAAACTTTCAAAAATTACAATTTGGTCTGAAACTAGGAAAATACAGGACTATGAAATTAAGCCAAATGGTTGATTATATTACTGAGATAAAGTATATGCTTCTGACAATAATAATCTGAAGAAATAAGATATTAACAGAGGCCAATTATATTTTATTAGCTATGCATCGAAGGAGTAATAAGATGTATCAAGATTTAAAGACTCAAAACTGTGACCAAATACCTTCTGGATTGCTTTAGCCTTTCTCTATTCCCTAATGGAAATGGGAACGAGTAATGATGGATTGTATAACGGAATTGTCAGCTGCACCAGGTAAAAAGAATTTAATATGGGTCATTATGAATCGTCTGACAAAGTTTGCTCACTTTATTCCAGTTTGAATGGATTATTCGCTAGATAAATATGCAAAACTTTATGTTCGAAAGATAGCAAGTATGCATGATGTTCCAGTATCGATAGTATTAGACAAAAACCCAAGGTTTACTTTGAGATTTTGAAAAGAGTAGGACCAGTGGCTTACCAATTGGCATTGCCTCCATATATGAGTAAGATTCATGATGTGTTTCACGTGTCCATGCTACGGAGGTATCGATCAGATCCTTCACATGTAATTTCTCTTGAGAAAATCGAGCTGCAACCGAATTAGACTTATGAAGAAGAACCAGTGAAAATCCTAGCATACGGAGTCAAAGAATTAAAGAACAAGAAAATTTCAATGGTTAAGATCCTCTGGAGAAATTATAAAGTAGAGAAAATCAATAGGGAAACTGATGAGAGAATGAATAAGCAAAATATGAAGTTGTTTGAAATGGGTAAACGTTGAAAATTCGAGGACGAATTTTCTTAAGGGGAGGAATTGTAATATTCCAATTTTTGGACTAGTGACCAAATTGTAATTTTTGAAAGTTTAGGGGTTAAAGTGTGAACTTTGGAAAAGATCAAGGACCAAAGTGTAATTTTAAAAAGGTATGTAATTTAACCCCGTAAATGGATAATTCACCCCAAGAGTGGTATTTCCGTGGTAACCGGATTTTTCATACGAGGCTTAAATTATTATAATTTTTAGATCGAATGAAAATTGTTAAGCATGCTCAAACCAGAGTAGTACATGGATGGGTGACCTATTGGGAAGGTCCCATATTCAATATTTTGAATGATAAAAAGGATTCTTTTTAAGTCAATAATTTTCGAAATGGATTGCAGAGATAAGATTTCTAAGAGGAATTGTATCCTATAAAAATTTCCGGTAATTATCGGTATATCGGATCGAATTGAAATTTTAAAGACAGATCCCAAGATTATGAGAAATTCATAAAATATTATTTTATGAATATTTTATTAATTTTTTTGGGATTCTAACTAGATTTAGTTAGAATATGATGGAGTGGTTATAAAGCTCAAATAAAGGAATTTTGGAAATCGTATTGAGTGAAATTCGAATAAATGGATCGAATAAATATCATAAATTAAAATTTATGATATTTTGGGAAGGAGGCTGGTTAGAATGGAACTAATTTGGTTTAATTTTTATGAAATGGAAATTTTAAGTTATGTAAGTAAATAAAGTCTAGTTTGAGGGCAAATTGGTCATTTGCCATAGAAGGCATTTTTGAAATATTTTGGAACTTTGAGGGCAATTGTGAAAGGTGAATTACACATGGAATTAATCATCGCCATTGATTTTTGATGAGGTTGAATCTTGGCCATTGGATTAAAAGGGCAAAATAATAATTTTACTAATTAAATGAATTTAAAATTCATTTAATTGAAACATGTGGATTAAATAGTCAAAAGATGAGAAAAAAAATCTCATCTTCAGCCAAGGTTGTTCGAAACTCAAAGAAAAGAATGGGAAAAAGAAGTTTCGAATTTTCAAGGCAAATTTTGGAGAATCAAGGCTAGTTTCAAGCAAAATTAATTAAGGTAAATTATTCTACACTTGATTCTTTACATTTTAATAGTAATATTGCATGATAAAAGTCAAGTTTAGTTCATATTATGGATGAAGATGATTATGGAAATTGATAGTATATGATGGAATTGAAGTTGTATTGTGTAGAATTGATGTTATAAACATGGAATCAAGCTTGAAATTGGATTAATTTCATGTCTAAGGTTATTAACCCTAACCCTAAGAAATGGTGATTTTGGTTAGGGAGTTAAATTGAGAATGAAATTGAATATAATATGATGTTGTAAGCTTGATTTTGATGATTGATTGAATAATTTCCCCAAGTTGAGAAAATTAGGGACTATTTCGAAATTATGGAATATTAAGGGAAATTATTATAAAATTTATTTTAGCATTGGAATCATTGAATTATGGTGAAAGTAGTTGAATTGGTGATTAGGGACCAAAATGAAATTTTTTGGAAATTCAAGGACCAATTCGGCAATTTAGTAAAAATTAGGGATTGCTCTTGAATTTATGGAAAATTGATAGAATTGAAGATTCAAGCATGTTATGAAAGTTGAAGGATTGAAATGTCAAGAAAGGAATCAAGAGGGACCAAATTTGAAATAAAGAATTAGTAAATGACTAAATTAAATAAGGTTTGGAAGTTAAAGGAAAATCTATAAGGATGTTAGAATTAAGTGAAAGGTTTAATTGTACATTAATTTAATGTACAAAAGCAATGTAGTGACCAAAATGTCACTTTTATAAAGTTGAAGGACTAAAAAGGAAATAGTCCAAAATAAGTAATTAATTATGGAAATTGTTCAAAAATGGGTTTGAACAATTGTTTAATGTCCAAATTGGTCACTAAAGATCTAGAGACTAATTCAGCAATTTGTAAAATACTGGGGAAATTTTCAGAATTTTTTTTATATTCGAATAGTTATGTTTAAGAATTAAGTTAGAAATGTTAGATTTAAGTCGAATACGAGAATGGTAATGTATACGTCCAATTGTTCTTATACAGTTCTAAAAGAGATCGAAAGAGAACTAGTGACAAAAAGAAAGATAATAACCTCGAGTAAGCTTAGTGAGGGATACTATTCATGGCCCAGGTGAGTGCATTTACATGTTTAATTTATAAATAGGAAGACTAGCAAATAGTCAACCTTAACTATAAACAGTGTTACATGATATGTATGTATGTTGATCTATGTTGCTATGAATATATTTATATATATGATGAAGCATGTGGCATGAATGATTATTTATATGATTGATCATGATAATGGATTGATGATAAAAGAAAATGCCCAAGTATTATGTATGAGAGTCCATGGTATAGTTGGCATGCCATAGAGTCCCTAGCAGCTGCATTATTCACGTTATGTTATAATTTTATGTCTTGTGACAAAATGAATGTGTCACCCCGATCCAAACCTATTTTTTCATTAAAAAATCTAACCCGATCGGGCCGGATTGGGTCGAAACCTAACCGAATCGGGTAAAATTCCCATCCCTACCCTTAACTTCACCTGTAATCATGTTAATTTCATTTTAATAAACATGTTTTTATATGAAATGCTTTTTTGTCTCATAATATATAACCTTTAAATTATGAGTTAAAATCATCCTGTTTAGCAGAAAGACGAATAATCGTTGTTCATTATCAGACAATTACTTATTCACAAATTTCGTGTAGGGCTAATAATTTTTATTTCCCGTCTCATGACAAACCCTTTTCGCTCCGCTTAGCCCTATCTCCCTCTAGGGGTATTTTAGTGATAGGTTCTATTGGAACCGGACAATCCTATTTGGTCAAATACCTAGCGACAAACTCCTATGTTCCTTTCATTATAGTATTTCTAAGCAAGTTCCTGGATAACAAGCTTAAAGGTTTTCTTATTGATGAAATTGATATTAATTATAGTGACGGTATTGATGCTAGTGACGATAGTGATGTTATCGATCGTGATCTTGATACGGAGTTGAAGCTTCTATCTATGATGAATGCGTTAACTATGAATATGATGCGAAAATAAACCGATTTTATATCATCAAATTAGTTAAGAAAATACATAAAAGTTAAAAGTGTATTATAAAATTTTATATTTTTATAATGATTTAATAGTAATTTAATTTTCATTGAAAATAAAAATATATATTTTTATTTTTTTTAATTTTAATTAAGTTCTTTTAAATACACCTATTTTTTAAAATATATTAATTACAAAATTTTGAAGACAATGTAAGTGTGATAGAATTCTAATAATAATTAACCAATATTTAAAGGATAATTATTTGATATACTGGTGGTGGAAATTAAAAGTTTCCACAAGCGCCTTAATTTTAGGGTTTACGGACTCAATTTAGGGTGTAGGTTTTAGGGGTTTAGGTTTAGTAGTTTAGAATTTAGGGATTGTAAATAGAATTTAGGGTTTAGGGTTAGAATTTAGGGTTTATATGTTAAAACCTAAATCCTCAACATATTACACTAAAACCTAAACCCTAAATCCTCACCCTTAAATTCTAACCATTGCCCCTAAATTCTAAACCCTACACCTAAACCCCTAAACCATACACCATAAACTATGTCCCTAAATTTTAAAACTAAGGCGCTTGTGGAAACTAAAAGTTTCCACCGCCAATGTATTTAGGGGTGGGAATTGGGTGGAGAATATCTGAAAACCTTGGGGATCCAAACCGACGGGGATGGAGAATAACCGAGACCTTCACCCATGGGAAAAGGGACGGGGAAAGTTTTATCACCGAAACTCAAATGGCGATGGGGACGGGATTGCTATATCCTAACCGTGGGGATAACAGAATCATAACCATATAAATAACCGTGGGGATCCCCGAAAAATATCCGCAAGGATCCCGATATTTTACAGTTTATTTTAAATATATATATAATTAACTCTCATATATCTATATACCTACATATCTTTTTTTTGAAAGGTAACGAGTATTATTAAATATAAAATATGACAAAAACGTGTGCCTCATTAAAAAACTTCCATACAACCTAAATGGAGAAAAAAGAGTACACATGTCATTGCCTACAAAAGTATACCTACATATCTTATTATCAATATTTCAGTCAATCAAGATATTTGTGTCTTTTGTTTAAACCTTATTAAGTTGTAGTGACCTCTCTAGCAATTCACCTTTTTTTGTTAATTAAGAGTATATAATTTATTTATCCCCTTCAACCATATGTTTGAGTGTATTGAGTATATGACTTATAAATTGAAATCGACCATATATTTTGGTTGGTAAAATAATAAATTTTGTTTAACTTTTTGGGATGGGGATTCTCCGAAAATCGTAGGGATACGATAGATATGGGGATGGGGACGAAAAGAATACCGAAGCATATGATGGGAATTACCTGAAATCGTACCCGCAAGTGTTGGGGACGGAGTAGGGAGTGCAAAACCGCCCCTCACCGACCGATTCCCACCCCAAAGTGTATTGGATATAAATCGATATTTAAATAATCAAACTGCACACACAAATGTTTGCGATGAATAAATTTTCAAGTATTATAATTTTTGATATTTTTCTCAATATTAATGGATGAAGCAAAAAGGAAATAATTTTCTAATATTTAAAATATGTAAATGTAATGAATTTAATATACTTCATATTCATCCTATTTAAGTTATTTCTTATTGATTTTCGGTAGTAAATCTTTTAATTTTAACTATAAATATGTTAAATAATTAAATTTTATAAAATATATATTTAAAACTATTTAATTGAATGTTTCTAAAATATATTTTTATCAAAATTAAATTTTACATAATAAGAAGTTATAAAAAGTTTTGACAGAAAAATTTGTACCACTATATTATAAAAAACTCTGAAGAACACAAAAAATATAGTTGTTAAAATTTTGAAGAGTGGTTTTATTGTGTTTTATTTTACATAAAAAAATAAAAGAAATATTACACAACTTTTTTAAAATATAAAATCTAATTTCTAACCCTAAATTTTAAATTCTAAACAAGTTTATGTGAACTTTTTTACAAACATGTATTAACTAAAGTTTTTTTTAGTATCTATTCATACAAATACTAAAGTTTATTGAACTTTTTTACAAACATGTGTTAACTAAAGTTTTTTTTAGTATCTATTCATACATATACTAAAGTTTATGTGAACTTTTTTACAAACATGTGTTAACTAAAGTGTTTTTTTAGTATCTATTCATACATATACTTATCATTTGACAATGAACATACACCTTGTACATATGGCGATTTGAACCCGTGTCTCCTTGAATGAATATCATCCGCTTTTCCACCAGGACACTTGTTGGGTACATGTGTTAACTAAAGTTTATATAGTTAGGGGTGTTCAAAATTACCCGACCCGACTGACCCGAAAGAAAAAAATCAGCTATTTCCTAGAAAAAAGTACCCGACCAGGCCGGGTACCCGACTCGAGAATAGTTGGGACGAGTCTGGGCCAATTTTTCTTGGTAACCGGGTACCCGACCCGACCCGATAAGTTTTAATATATATATATATATATATTAGTTTTAAATTATTTTTTTATTTTAGGTTCCTTAATATTAGTACCTAAAATTAAATTTAAATCTCTAAATTATTTCTATGTTTGAATTATATACTTTTAAGTTTAAAATTTTTCAAATATATTTTTATTAATTTGTTAATACCGAAATAGAAAAACAAGATTAATATTTTTAATATTTGGTGATAAACTTTAATATATATATATATATATGTGTGTATATATATCCAAATATTCTAAAGATAACTTCAAATCACTATTTTTTTTTGTGTTTGAATTATTGTATTATAAATTTTTAAATTTTATCTGTTCATTATATAATTTTTTTAAAACATTTAAATTCAAAAAATAGGTACCTGAAGGAACCGGGTACCCGTTTTTCGGATACCCGGTAATGAACACCCTTATTAGTTTGTGATGTATCAAAAATTTTCACTACCTTTTTATGTTATCTTCATTTACTTACATAATAATCCAGTTGGATTTTTTCCCTTTTTATATTGTTATCTTCATTTACTTACATAATAATAAACTTAGTGAAGAGTTTATTAATAGCATAGATTAAAATTGTACAAGCGGCCAGTATCCAAAAATAAAGAAAAATATTTCATAAATTTTTAAAACATCAACAACCCTATGAGGAATACATTGGGGTCATATGTTGTTGGCATAAAATAACAATCACAGTTTGCATGGATCTCTGTGTTTTAAGAAATAAATTAAGAATACTAGGCCATGGTTAAAGGCGGTTACGGGGGGCAGGGCGGTGGGTTCTGGATGCCGGAGTAGACAACTTTGACGTTGGTGCAGTTAGAGCTGAAGGGAACGGTGTCCTCTGTACCGTCGAACTTTAAGTCTATATCTGTAAGGGTAATGCCTTTGCATGGATTTGCTGCGCTGCAAAGCAGATCTACTGCAACTTTGCTGACAGAAGTTCCTTTGATGTTTGTGAAATGTACGTCTTCGATGCTCACTTTCGAACTCTTCAACAAACCAATACAAGAAAAAAGATGTTACTACCAGTATACCTATATTCGAATACATATTCATATCTAACACGCATGTGAGGAGGGAGAAAGGAAAACCACCTCACTGCTGCCCACTTGTCCGTATTCTTGATCTATGATGATGGGGTTCTTCACATGATCCATTATGATATTTTCATAAGTAATGCCTGCAGCTCTGCTTGGATTGTCATTTTTGTAAGATTTGATTCTTGCACCATTGTCAGTATTTCTCAACGTGCAGTTCCTCACCGTGATCCCAAAAACATCTGCCTCGGAATCGTAGTGTCCAAGGCTACCAATGCTGTTTAAACCAATTCAAACTAAGTTTCTACTACAAATGGTTAGATATATATATATAGATAGATAGATTGATAGATGACATGAATATACCTGATACCGTGTCCGGGGCCACAATCGACGTTCTCGACACTGATGTTGGTGGATCCGTGGATAATGGAGACGCAATCGTCACCTGTGCCGATGCGACAGTTAGTTATTTTGACCTTGTTACTCTTGCTCATGTGAATGCCATCGGTGTTGGGGCTTTCTGCTGGAGCTGATATATTAACACCGTCGATCCACATATTGTCGCTAACACTGATCATGATATGGAACCCTTTAGCGTTAACGGAATTAATGCCACTAATGATGGTGTTGTTCACCTTGATGAACTTCAAGCTCTGCAGTTTGTACAATACAACACCAGATTATTATAATTATTATTGTTATTGTTAGCCTAGCCTAGGCTAGCTAAAACATAAAACAACAAAGAGAATGTTGGGTTGGGTCGGGTCGGGAGGTGATGATTGAGCTTACGGCAGGGGCTCGGGGGCAACTGTCGCACTCCGGCTTCCATGTCTTTTCTCCTTGCCCATTGAAAGTACCCTTTCCACTAACGATTAACCCATCAATGCTCTGGAAGTTGAGCCAATCTGCATCTTCGGCCGTCTGCGTATTAGCTTGTGGCAGAAGAGTTCCGCTGACTGAAACCATCAGCGGAGGTGCACTGCTGCACGGTCCGGAAAATAGCGCCGATCCTAATACGAATTCTCCCTCAGGGATAACCATCATTGCCTTTCCTGGGTGGTTGCATGCTTCTTTGAATGCCCTAATAAAATTCTATAAAAACAACAACAAATATTGCTTCATTAGCACCATAATCCATCCGAGTTTCAACATCAAAACATGCATCCATCAAAAGGAAGACTTACAATGGCGCTAGGGGTGGTTCCATCAGCCTTGGCACCAAAGTCGAGCACATTAAAAAGTTTAACATCGGGGCCGCCAGTGGCGATGGCAACTGCTTTAGCTTGTTCCATGCCTAGTTCGGGATTGAACTGAGCTAATACTTGCAAAGCAGGAAGAACTACGCCGAGAACAACAAAGACAATTATTCCCACTAACCCCAGAGATGCCATGTTGAAACTGAGGCCTTTATTAATATTATTATTCTTTCCTTTTTTTATTTGGTTTAAATATACATAGTTGTAAGCACCATGAAAAACATCTGTGGATTGCTTCGTATTTATACAGTTTTATGATTAAATTCTCACCACTGATGTTGTTTGTGGAAAAACTAAAGTATCGGGAAAAATTAATTTTGCCGTTTAAAGTTTCATTGAATTTCGTTACTAAAAATAGCTACCGATATTTACTTTTTATTTGTTTTTTTGGATAAAGTATACAAATGGTCACTAATCTATACCTAAAAATACAAAATGGTCACCAAACTTTTAAAAGTTACATAATAGTCATTAAACTTTAGTTTTTATTATAAAATGGTCACTAGGCCGTTAACTATCGTTAACCGGGAGACAAGACAGTTACGAAAATTTGTATAATAACATATTTAATCCTCAATATTTATACATTCAATCAATTTAGACATCAATAATGATGGTTAAATTATGAATAAATTGATTGAATGTGTCAATATGGAGGATTAAATGTTATATTATTCAAGTTTTTGTAACTGTCACGTCGCTCAATTAACGACAGTTAATGACTCAGTGACCATTTTGTAACAAAAACTAAAGTTTAATGCTCATTTTGTAACTTTTGAAAGTTTGATAACTATTTTGTATTTTTTGAGATAGTTTGTTGACCATTTGTGTACTTTACCCTTGTTTTTTTATTTCAAACCAAAATCTGTTATTTTAATTTTTTTTAAATGATGATTTTAAATGATAACGTTGGTTAGGGGATTTGCTCTCCTCAAAATGAGATTTTTTTATTTTAATCTTTTTAAAGTTTTAAGTTTATATTAAGATAATGACAAAATTAATTGTCGATTTTCATTTTGTTTTAAATTTCAAAAGTTTGAGCTAAGCAATAAAAAAATTATATTTTACCTTTTAATATTTTAAAATTTTCTTTTGACCTCTAATTTTTTTTGACTTCACCTCCAAAATACATTTTCATAGTACATTATACCATACATGTACATAAGTCTCTTTAGTCGTTCTAATTACCTTCTTAAATATCTAGCAATCCACTGGCCAAAAAAACATGCATTATGACAGTTTGCATGTTAATTGTACGCATCATTATAATTTCGTAGATTTGTACATGTTTGAAATTATAAATGATGGAATTTTTTGGTGTGAGTTACTTGGTGTGACCTACACTGTGCAACATGCATGTTGATTATACGTATTATAATACTTTTGTACACTTCAACGGTTATTATTAAAATATATATTAATAATACAAACAGTTACGCAATTCTAAAAACAACTATACTAATAGAACCAGGTAGGCCATAGCCTAAGGCAATATAGGCTAAGAGCCGAAAAGAAATATAAGGCCTACAAGGCTCAAGCTCTACATCACTAGCCGGTAGTATCTATGGGACAAAATTAAGATTAAATATTAAGAGTAGATTATTAAGTTCAAAATAATATAAACTTATTAGTATTTAATCTTAGAAAATGGAAGGAAAAAAATCAAATTAAACTTAAATTTAAATTGACATGGATCTAAAAATGTTATTAGATCAAAAAATTTAAAAGTGATATATTCCCTTCCATTCTCCATCTACCTTTGTCTCTATATATATAGTTGTTATTTCCATTTTCTGGCAATTTGAGCAAACTATATAACGCAAAGACTAAGTATAAATACCTCGGTACGAACTTACTCTCTTCTTCTACACACTCTCATACTCTTGGACTAACTATAAATACTTAGGTATCAATTTCTTCTCTACTTCTATACACTCTAACTTTACAAGTTTATTCTCTTGTTCTTCATTAGAAAACTTGTAAAGTAAGAGTATGAAGATGTGTAGATGAAGAGAGTAAACTGGTATTTGATATTTCGGTAAAATACATTAGAGGTCACTTGGTTATAGGTTTAACAATAAGTACGCCACCCTTCTTCTAAAAGTAACAATTTAGTTGCTCAATTATAGGTTTAGGAACAAATATCACTTTTTTTTCTTTTAAAAATAACAATTCAGTCACTCATTGGTGAGGACATAGGGGATGTGCTAATTGGTGTGGATTTTTCCTAACTTGCGAGTTTGGTGATTGTTCTTGTTTGATTAGTTGGGAGTCGGCCAGTCGGGTGAGTTTTGTCCCAGTTTCTTCTCTAGTGAGAATGGTGCTTCTTGATGGAGTGTTGTTTTTTTCGGTGGGAATAGAGGTTGGTTGTTTTTGGTGGTTTTGGTTCGTAAGCTACTGGCTGGAGTCCTCATTTTTAATGAAATGATGAGCTTTGAGTGAATTTTGCGGAGGAGGATTGCGATTGTGCTACCATTCGAGTTGCTTTTTTGGTCTTGAGAGTTTCATATTTAGGGTGCGTATGCATTTGGTATCGATTGTTATGTGTCTGCGAGGTTTCTGTTTACAGGAAGTGGTCGGGCATCTGTTTCAATGGTGATTGGTCGTTCTTATTTGGGTTCAGATTGTTGTAGGGAGCTTGAAGGGTGCTAGTGAGGGTTAAGATTCATTCGGTGCTTGGGTATATGTAGTTTATATATGGTTGAAAGTACTAGTTTTGGAGTTGAACCATTTTCTATTGATGGTTGAAAGTGTTGTTAAGTACCTTTTACATGTGCAGTGTTCCATGGTTATCAGCTTTGGTTACTTTTCACTCGGCATGGTGGGGAGATTACGTGTTTTCAAAGCGAAATTTGTGGAGCGCGAGGTTGGTTTGCGATTGTTGCGAATTTGCTTATGCAAGTTTGACAGATATGTACCATTATGGTTTGGGTTGAGGCAATGATGTATGGTGTAGTGACAGTGCTAGGTGTTGGAGAACCCTTGTTGTATTAGGCATTTTGATTCCCTTTGTTTTATCAATTATCGTTATGCGCTCTTTTTCCCTACCTTAGTGGAGGGGTTTTTAATGAGGCATATGGTGATTATGTATGGCATTTTCAATCAATAAAACTCACATTGCCGAGCAAAAAAATTAATTTAGTCACTCAATTATATGTTTATGAACGATCGGGTCACCCAATTAAACTTTTGTGAAAACATATCATTTTGTCATTAAAATCGAAACAATATCTTATATAATAACAATTATAGTCCCCAAAACTAGTGCATTCTATTAATTTGTTCATAATTCAAAATAATTCAATAAACTTAACATTTCATATTTCATAATTTTAACGACCCTAACACACCTTCTGACCACTTACAACAGTCCATGCTATCGTCCATCAGTCTGATAATTAACAAATGTGATAGCTCGACAGACACAATCACTTCACTGGTGGAGTATACTCATAATGAGTAAAAAATGCATAATTGAGTGGAGTGACTATGTATGTCGAGCTATTTACCTTTTAGTAATGGAATATTCTAATTGAATACCTTAGTTACATAGTCACTTCACTTATTAAATAAACTTATATCACCATATTTAAAATTTCATTAGCAAACCTTGTGCATTCTATTAATTTGGTTCTAATTTGATATAATTAAATAAAATTAGCCTCACATTTAAAAATTCTATCAATCAAATAATTCAGTAGACCAATTTGGATGGTATTGGGCTTGGGTGGCTCACATGGGGTTTTATTAGTGAAAGAGAGATTAAAGGGTTCTTTAGGCAGTTTACTCTTTTTGAAAAAGAGGGTTGATCTCCCATTAAATTATGTTTGTTTTCATGTAAAGAAAAGGGATAAATTTATATCTCCATTGTCTTTCTTCATTTTCTTTTTTTCTTTTCCCTTCATCTTCTCAATTCAAATCTTAGTTTCTAACCATATAAAATTTTACGTTTTTACTAAACTCATCATCTTGGATTCTAGACGATTATATTATTAATCATCATCCCTAGAGCTTCAAGAAAATCTTATAATCTCTTTTAAAAGATTGTGTGAAGTTATAATGACCTAAGTTTCATATTTTCTCTTTAAGTTTTGGATATGAATTTTGAGTAATTTGAGTGAGAGATATTAGTCTTGTTAGGTTAAAGTTTTGGGCTCATTCTATTTTCTCTTTGGCCCAAATGTGCTTGGTGTCACTTTTACAAATTGTGAAAAATTGGGGGATTAATGGTCAATTTAGCCATTAGCCCCACCTATATTGATTTCCTCCCCACTTTTCGTGGGACTGGAGGGAAGTGTGTTGCCATTTAACTATTACGGCCACTCAAAGCCTCATTTGTCTCTACACTATTTTCCTTCTTCATTTCTTTCCATTTTGTTTCCTTCACCATTTCCTTCCATTTTCTATTTTTTCTACAAATTTTAGAACTCTATTGAAGAAGCTTTCGAATGCTAATAGATAAGCCATCATACTTTTTTATTTTCACCTCCATTATCTATTGAGCATCTCTTTGAACCCAATTTCTCTGGTCAAAAGGGGAGTGTAGTATCAAATTGGGTTGTAGAAGGTTTGAGGTAAGGGTTTAGTTTTACTTACATAATTTCATTTTCCTAATGTGTTTTGAATTTTATGCAATCTACGGTGTAAGAGCAATATTTTGATGCATTTTTCATGTATGGTCCAAGCTCCTATGGATGTTGAAGAATCTTACAAAGCTAATGGATAAGAGATTACTTGGAGAAACTTCAAGGAAAGTTTCTCTTTTTGTTTGAGCTAAGGTATTGGTTGTGAATAAATTGGTTGTATGATATTATGTTATTTTTTAAAAACCCTATAATGGTAAATATGATTTTAATGTAGTGTTTAGAGGTTTGAAGTCTATTTTGATCCATAGTGATGTTTGGATTGAGTCTGGGACCATTAAGGTCATTTTTTGTGGGTTGAAGGGCATTTTACGGGCTGAATTTGTAGGTTTCGAGCCTATAGTTTCAATACTTTGGGGTTAGTATTGAAATTGGTGTCATAGAGAGATTTTGGGTATGGAAACCAAGGTTAGGGCATCTAAACTATGCTCCAAGTTTCGATACTTCCAAGTGAGTTTCGATAATTGGAGTCATAGAGAACTTTGGGGTATCGAAACTATCCTCATAGTTCTGAAACTCAGCATATAGTTTTGATACTAAGTCCTATGGTTTATTTAGTTTGATCCATTATGGGCCTATTTGACTCGAGACACCCCTTAGTTCAACATGTAGCTTTCCAAAACCATCTAAAACGCTTGATGAACTATTCTTAGCCATCAAAACTCATAGATTTCTCTTGTAAAACAAAATTTATCTTAAATAGTGAAATTGATCAAAATACCCTTGAACATTAAGTTGACTAAAATACCCTTAGGAAATTACGAAGACACCCCTAGTGTGACATATTTTTAAATTACCCTTGTGAGGTTAGTTACTAAATCACCTTTGAGAGATCAATTTCTAAAATGCATTTGAAGTGTTAAATTCCCAGAATGTCTTTAAGTTGCTAAATTATCATTTTGCCCTTAATGCTTAGAAGTTGGTTTTGGAATCTTAAAACCTTGAGAAAGTGTGTTGGGCTTGAACGATTAACCGAATATGTCAACAGGGGGTGAATTGGCTTTGCAATGAAATTTGAGGAAGTAAAAGGAATTTAAATTTTTGCACATTGATTTATAGTGGTTCGACTTCTCGACCAAGTCTCCACTACCTTAGCTTCCCCACTAAAGTTTTTATACAAATTCACTAATTTGTCTTTCCTTTTTCAAGGCTCAAGGAGATAACCTTTACAAACCCTCAAAGCTTAACACTTGAGAAAATATAACAATTAAGCTCACAAGGCAAATGTGTTTGCAATTTTAAGCTCTCACCCAAAACTTAACACTTGAGCAAATATAACAATTAAGCTCACAAGTGTGTTCTAATGAAAAAATAGACTTTACAAGCACAAAACACTTTCTCTATACATAAATGTTGGCAATGATGTTTCTTATTGTTCCAAAGCTGCTTGAAGAGGTCTTTTAAATCCTCTAATGACTTCATGACCGTTACTAGCCATTGGAGGTTGATTAGAGCTATTGGAGACTTAATTTTTAGCATTTAATGTACTTTGGGCATCTCGGTATCGGTACGTAGGTCTCAGTATCGATACTTATCTTAAAAAGAAAGAGTCGTTACAAGGAATTTATACAGGGCATACCGATACGGGCCCTTAAGTATCGGTATGGGCCCTTATGTAGCAGTACGGGGCTTAGCTATATCGATACGACAGTTAGCTACTGTAAATTCTGAAAACTCAGGAAAACAAAGGTGTATCAGTACATGGGCGATTGTACCAATACAGACTGTTGGTTGTCAGTACGAGGAAGACCGTACAAGTACTCACAATTTGTTTTTGACACTTGAGCTATTTTGAAAGCTTTTAAGCATGTCAA
Source organism: Hibiscus mutabilis (assembly GCA_019671005.1). Taxonomy (NCBI): domain Eukaryota; kingdom Viridiplantae; phylum Streptophyta; class Magnoliopsida; order Malvales; family Malvaceae; genus Hibiscus; species Hibiscus mutabilis. The sequence continues at coordinate 17,811,127 of CM033732.1, forward strand.
AAACACTTTGAAAACCTCTCAAACATATTTTTCAAGTTAATGGACTTTTAAAATATTTTTGCAAATTAGTTTAAGTCCAAAATTGTTTTTCATTTAAGTTATATCAAAATCAATATCTCAACAATCTCCCCCTTTTTGATATAACGAAACTACCCGAAAATTTGTTTTCGAAATTTCCCCCCTTAGAAAAGTAATTTTAGAAAAATATTAAAGCTCCCTTTTTATTTTTGAAATTTAATTTTTCAAACATATCTCTCACCCTTTTTTGTTATATAAAAAATAATTCAAAACAAAGTTTGAAATCACATTTAAGTTCAAGATAATAGTGGAGAGTAAAAATGTAACATCTCGTTCTCCTATTCGATTATCGAATATGAGTCAGAGATGTCACAGAAAAATAACATGATTTTTATTCAAACATTTCATAAATTTAAAACCTTTGAAAATATTTATACTGGCTAATACACAAAATCGGAGCTCCTTTACTTTAAAAAAAAATAAATTTGTCTGTTTAAAAAATATCGGACGTGGAACTAAAATAGACAAATTAATCCCATTTATACATGCCACTAAAATAAATTAAAAACCTCAAGTAGGATGTCATTACTGTGGCAGCTTGATGAAAATTTATGAACTTGATACAACTCTTTGCTTCGTCCAATGATTCGAACCACCTACGTGTGCACAATCAACACACGCTAAGTACGAACTTAGTGAGGCAATAAACGAAGTTAATAACAATAATTTAAACCCATTCGACTTCATGACGACGTTTATATAACATGATATATGCCACAACATCAACTTTCACATTGCATTAGTAATGATTTACTATATGCCAATGTCATATGACTCATGCTTGTGCATTTGTCATAATATGCCATATATGCATAAATGCACCATGATCACTAGATATGCATTACCATCATGTTAATCATATATTAACATAATATAAGTCGAATATAAATTTCTTACCAATATACTTGCCATTTATTCCAAAGCTCATAAGCTTATTTGTAATACCCCAATATTTGCTTAGTGACAAAAATGTAAAGAGTTAAAGATTGATGGTTTTAGTTTAGTGACTAAAATGTAAATTTTTAAAGTTTGGTGGCTAAAGTGAAAAGTTGAGAAAAGTTTAGGGACAAAGATGGTAATTTTTCCCAAAAATTATTTTATACCCATATATGAATAGTTTATTCCGGTATAAGAATTTTGATGGGAATCGGATTTTTGGTACGGGATTTGTGTGAAAAGTTATAAAAAGAATAAGTTTCGGTAGTTAGTTCGGATGATTATTTGAATTTAGAAAATTATGAAAAATTTATGGAAGTCTTAGAAAGACTTGAAGAATATGACATTAAGGTTTTTGAATCATTTTTTGTTCAATTTAAATTTGATTATATGCAGTATTTGGTGTAGTAGATGGAAATGGCAATTTTGAAGATAAGTTGTTTCATTAATGGCAAAATGGTCATTTCACCTATAATTTTTGAATAATTTTGATTATGGATAAGAAGATTTCACATGGGGCAACATATTATTGGTTATAATTCAAGGGCAAAATAGTCATTTGACTATTAAAAAGGATTTTTATTTTAAATATGGTGGATTAATATGCCATTTGGCATAAAATAAAGATTTAGAAAAGTTTGCATATTTCTCCCATCTTTCTCTCCTTGCCGTGAGGTTCCAAGAGAGGGTAAGAAACTTTTAATTCAATTTTTTAGCTTATTAGATTGGATTTGAGGTTTAGATATGAAACAAGAAGTTGTTCTTCATTGAATTCTCTATCATTTGGTATAAGTTTTACTTGGTTTCCATGCTCTTAAGTTGATACTGATGATTAGGGAGGATGAAGGGCATGTTGAAATCTTAGGTTTTAAGGGTTGTTTATGTTGGAATTGAGGTTGAGATGTTGTTCTTATGATTAAAGTGATGAAAATCATATGAAAAATGGTTAAGTGACCATTCGGTTATGTGAAGAAATTAAGGGGAAATATTGCAAAAATTTATTTTGATGATGCAAATGATATTTTACATGCTTGATTTTCTCATTTGGACAAAGAAATGTTCATGTTCTTGAAATTAAGAATTAGGGTTTATGTTAAAGTTTGGAATTTTAGGACATGATTGAAGGAAGATTTGTTTTATGTGTTGATATAAGGTGATTAGAATAAAAATCCCTAATTAGATTGTATTGGAGATTAAAGTGTAAAATTTGTAAAGTTTAGGGATTTGATTGTTGAGCTTGTAATTAAGGAATATTATATTGGAGAATTAATTCAAGTGATTCGAATATTGATTTTGAAGCTCAAATCAATATTTGGGATGAATAGGACCATTCGGCTACTTTAGGGACCAAAGTGAAAGATTTTTAAAGTTTGGGTCCTAAAGTGCAAATGATGAAAAATGTAAGGACTAGACTTGAAATTTATGGTTGGAAGCTTAAAAGAGTCCTTAGGGACTAAAATAAGTACTTTGGTAAAAGTCGAAGATTTGAAGAGAAACGTGAGAACATGTAATTCGAATATAGAAAGTTTTATCAGATCAATTATTGTGCATAATTGATAGTTATTTTATTTACTTTCCATTATTATATATGGGATGAATATGTATTAACATATGCTTGGAATGGTATATGTTATTTTAATTTAGATTTCGATATAAACCAAGGTCATTTCAGCAGAAAAGGAAAAGAAAAAGATTGTAAGTGAAATCAAGTAGCAAAGTTAATTACCAAGGCTAAGGCGAGTGCATACATGTATTTAAAAGTATGTTTATTAACATACATATTATAGGGAGACTTGTGATAAGTCAACCTAAAAGGTAAAGATTTTTATATAGCATAACATGTTTGGCATGATACATTATTTTACCGATTTAAAGATTTTGGCATATCTTTATGCTTACAAGTAGTTTATAGCATGATACATATGACAAGATATTTATATAGTTTTTAAATGGCATGTAAACCATGGATTATATTGAACGTATTGGAGTATGAATTGCTCCAGTATGAATATGTTTTACATGATATAAATAGATATTGGGTTGTTTTCCATTTTGCAGGATTTATTTTAAGTTTGCCTTTGGTAGTATAAATATTAAGTGGGACAATATTGTGGTATACCATTAGAGTCTTACAGTTAACTGACACTTCATTGTGTCTGACACTTCAGTCTGTCCTACAGTTATCTGACACTTCAGTGTGTCCTACAGTTATCTGACACTTCATTGTGTCTGACACTTCATTGTGTCCTACAGTTATCTAACACTTAAATGTGTCCACAGTTACAGAAAATGATATTACTTTTAAAGTGCGCGACTCGTTTATTAGTCACTTGATATTTACATTGGGCTATATGATTACACAATACAATTATATGATTTATTTTACATATATTCCTGCATTATAGATTCTCTGATTTAAGGATTATCATGCTATTGAAGATATCATGCATTACAAAGTATTTTATGTATGTTCTCATCTTATACCTCACTGAGTTGTTCTCAGTGTGTATTTTCATTATACACATAGTTAAACAGAATTAGGAGCGAACGACTTTTGCATCGCTTTCTCTCTTACGAGTACAGAACCGGCAGGTTAATTTTAGTACTTATGACATCCATGCTTTTGTGTATTTAGCAGTGGCATTGTACTAGATAAACCTTTCTTTTTGGTTAAAAATACTTCAACCGGATATGTAATAGTTTTATAAACTTTTCATAGATGTTAAATCTATTTACTGCTTATTATTATATGTTTTGAGGAAATTATAATATTTACGTAAAAAGTTTTACTATCGGGTATTAAATTATTATTTTATTTCTAAATTAGATAAAGTTAAGCGTGTTTGGATTAGAGAAAGCTCAAGATGGTTGACGACATGGAAAATTATGTTAAAATTTTTAAATTACCATGGTTTTTAATTTAAAAGATATTTTTAAAAGCTTGTAACATCTTTGACTCGTGTTTGGTGTACGGATACGGGAAGGGGGTGCTACATTTATTGGTATTAGAGCTACAGGTTTAGTCGGTTATGGAGTTAATTTAAACTCAAGAAAAGTGTTAAAGTGTGTACATGCCACTAGGATGTTGTATTTACTTGAAAATGATACTTGTTTGATTGATGTAATTGCTTATTAGTTTAAGTATATGTTATGAGTACAGATGTCGGAGGGGATTGGATCCCAACATGCTACTCATCAAGTGGGACCCGAGAATGCTCTAGAGGTCGGGGAGGAAGTACAATAGCCTGTACAATAGGGGGCTGGTGCACCTGCACAGAAAATGCCGATGCAAGATTGGGGTACATTTTTGCAAGCCCTGGACGCAATAATTAATAGATCTCCTCGAGTTTCTGTTCTGAATGAGTTAAAAAAGCTGCAGGCTCCTAATTTTTGAGGCGACATTGATGGAGATCCTATGTCGGAAGACTTTTAGTTAAATGATCTACAAACAATGTTGGCTTGGATTGGATGTGATGATCAAGGAAAGCTGGAAGGAGTTGTCTCCTTATTGAGAGAGCAAGCACTAGTATGGTGGAATAATGTTACTGCTCGTGTACGAGAAGAAGTGAACTGGCAGTTTTCCTCCGTGAGTTTAGGAGGAAATATATTGGAGATGCATTTATTCGAGAGATGAGACAGCGATTCCTGGACCTTAAACAAGGAGATCGCTCAGTATATGAATACGAGTGCAAGTTCAATAGATTGTGTAGATTTGCCTCTGAATTGCTACCGGATGAGAGAGCCATCACTGACAGCTTCATAAGTGGATTAGATGCCAGATACCAAGAGGTGCTGGTGCCAATTATTCCCAGGGACTTTCAAGAAGCAATTAATAGAGGTAAAGCAATGGAAATTGCCAGGGAGAAGGCTGAAAAAGAATCACAGGGTCAGAAAATGAGTGCTGAAACATCTTTTGCTTTGCGATCATCTAAGCGGGGCAAAGGATATTCACAACAGGAAAGATTTGGATTTTCAGGACCTCGAGGATAATCAAGTCAAGCTAGAAAGTCCAAAAAAGCTTCGATATCAGTGAAAGGCTCTAGAAAGAAACAAGGGCCTTCCCAATGCAAGTTTTGTAACCGAAAACATCATGGAAAGTGCTGGATGATCACATGAGCCTGTTTTTGTTGTGGTGAAACTAGACATTTTATGAGTGATTGTCCAAGTCGAGGTGATAGATTGGTTCAGACTGAAAGATCTGTTGGGATGCAAAGAGGTAAAGGTCGTGGGTCTGCAGGATCATCTAGAGTGGATTCTCGAAAGGAGACTGAAGCTTTGGTGGGTCAAGATGATTGAGCTTTAAAAAGAGTATATCACATCCATATGCAAGATGATAGAAAAGAACCTGACATTATTACAGGTACTTTTCAACTCTATGGTCAACCTGTAATTATTTTGATAGATACTGGATCTACACACTCATATGTTAGTTCGAAGTTAGTTAGGGAAAGATTAATTCCTTTAGAAATAATTCAGAGTGATGTGATAGCCATAAACCCCCAAGGAAAAAGTGCTCGCGTAACTAAAGTAAGTAGGAAATGCCTGCTTATAGTTTAGGGAAGTGAATTCCCAACTAACTTGTTGGAGCTGCCATTTAATGATCTTGAGATCATTTGGGGCATGGATTGGCTCCATGCCTATGACGCTACAATAAGGTGTCGCCAACAACGATTGATTTTAAAGGCTATAGATGGCATAGAGATTATAGTATTGGGTGAAGGGTCTCAATGTATAAAGAATGCGATTTCGGCTTTTAAAGCCAAGAAACTATAGGAGCGAGGTTGTGAGGCTTTTCTAGCCCATGTAGTGGATACTAAGAAAATTAATAATGACCTTAGTGCGATTCCGATAGTTCGGGATTTTCTTAAGGTATTTCCGGAATAGTTACAAGGATTACCTCAAGAGAGAGAAGTGTAATTTGGGATTGAGGTTATTCCTGATACTGAACCAGTATCTATGAATCTATATGGAATGGCATCTGCAGAATTGGGGGAGTTAAAATCACAGTTGTAGGAGTTATTAGATAGAGGATTTATACGTCCTAGTACATCACCATAGGGAGCTCCGGTGTTATTTGTCAAAAAGAAAGATAGTTCACTGCGACTGTGCATTGATTACCGACAACTGAACAAGGTGACCATAAAGAACAAGTATCCATTGCTGAGAATAGAAGATTTATTTGATCAACTGAAAGGAGCAGCATTATTCTCTAAGATTGATCTTCGATCTGGTTATTATCAACTGAAAGTTAAGGAGGAAGATATTCCAAAAATAGCATTCCGAGCGAGGTACGGGCATTATGAATTTGTAATGATGCCATTTGGCCTTACAAATGCTCTAGCAAAATTTATAGATTTAATGAACTGAGTATTTCTGCCGTATCTCGATCGGTTTGTTGTAGTCTTCATTGATGACATATTGGTATACTCGAAGACTAAAGAAGATCATGATGCACATTTGAGGATAATATTACAGATTTTGAAAGAAAATAAGTTATATGCTAAGCTTTCAAAATGCGAGTTCTGGTTATCTGAAGTGGCTTTCTTGGGTCACATTGCTTTAGCTGAAGGAATCATAGTGGATCCTAAAAAGATACAATCTATTGTGGAGTGGAAGGTTCCCAAGAATATTAAAGAGGTTCGCATTTTCTTAGGACTTGCTGGATATTATCGAAGGTTTGTGAAAAGCTTTTCGATGATAGCTGCTCCGCTTACAAAGTTATTGAGAAAAGATGTTCCATTTGTTTAGACTGAAAAGTGTCAAGAAAGCTTTGATCAGTTAAAGAAAATTTTAACAGAAGCTTCAGTTTTAGTACAGTCGAAATCAGGAAAGGAGTTTACTTAGTACAGTGATGCATCTCATAATGGATTGGGGTACCTATTAATGCAAGAGGGAAAGGTGATTGCTTATGATTCCTGGTAGTTAAAGCTGCATGAAAAGAACTATTTGACTCATGATTTAGAGCTGCCAACTGTAATTTTTGCTTTAAAGGTGTGGCGGCATTATCTCTACGGTGCACGTTGCCACGTATATACCAATCATAAGAGCTTAAAATATTTGATGACATAGAAAGAGTTGAATCTACAGCAACGAAGGTGGTTGGAACTAATAAAGGATTATGATCTGATTATTGATTACCACCCAGGCCGAGAAAATGTTGTAGCAGATACCTTGAGTCAGAAAACATTTGCTACATTACGAGCTTTAAATGCACAGTTAAAAGGGAGGCCTGACGGTTCATTGTTAGTGGAGCTACAATTAAGTTCATCATTGCTAGATCGGATTAAAGAAAGTCAACAACAAGACGAGGAGTGTATAGCAAAGATTAAACAAGTGAAGATGGGTGAAAATAAAGATTTGAGATTAAACCTGATGGGTGCCTCTATTATAAAGATAGAGTATATATTCCTGATGATGCTGAGTTAAAGTGAGATTTTCTTTCCGAAGCACACTACAGTCCTTTGACTATGTACCCTAGAGGAAATAAAATGTGTCAAGATTTGAAAAGTCGATACTGGTGGCATGGTATGAAAAGAATGATAACAGAATTTGTTGCCAAGTATCTGACTTGCCAACAAGTGAAAGATGAATATCAAATGCCATCAGGAAAGTTACAACCTATTTCTATTCCACAGTGGAAGTGGGATAAAATTACTATGGATTTTGTGACAGAACTACCATTGACCCCTAGCAAGAAGGATTCTATCTAGGTAATAGTGGACAGATTAACCAAATCTGCTCACTTTATATCAGTTATAATGGATTATCAGATAAGCAAGTATGTTGAGCTATATATCAAGGAAATAGTTCGATTGCATAGAGTGCCGATATCTATAGTATAAGATCGAGATCCAAAGTTTACATCAAGATTTTGGAAAGCATTACATAGAGCTTTGGGGACACGATTGAACTTCAGTACTGCATTTCATCCTCAAACAGATGGTTCGTTAGAAAGAACAATCCAAATATTGGAAGATATGTTAAGAGCTTGCATAATTGAATTCGAGGGATCATGGCAAAAGTACTTACCGCTAGCAGAATTTGCTTACAATAACAGTTTTCAAGCAAGTATACATATGGCACCCTATGAAGCCCTCTATGGTCGAAAGTGCAGATCGCCATTAAATTGGGTTGAATTACATGATCGCAAGTTGATTAAGCCAGATTTGTTGCTATAAAAATAGTGTTTTAAAATTAATTTTAAGTGGGGAAATATTTGGATATATATATATATTAAAGTCTATTACCAAAATAATACATTAAAAGTATCAATCTCGATCGTGATTTTTTTCTTTCGAATCTCATATTGACAAGTTAATACAAATATTTTTGAAAAAATTTAAACTTAAAAAGTACATAACAGAAATATAGAAAGAATTTAGGAATTTAAATTTAGTTTTAGAATAAAAATATTAAGAAACCTAAAATATAAATATAATTTAAAATTTTTAAAAATATTTATTAAAAGTACTGGGCCGGGTATCCGATTAGAATTTTTTTCCCAAACTCGACCTGAGTACCCGAGAAAAATAACGGGTCGTGTACCCGACCCGATCATATACTTTTTTAGAGAAATATCTAATTTTTAGGAGTTCAGGTCGGTTAGATTATGTATTATAAACTTTTAAATTTTACGTTTTTATGTGATTTTTTTAAAATTGTTTATTTTAAAAAATATAAACAAGGCACCCTCTTATCCGATTTTGCAGTTATCCATATTTTACGAGAACCCGAGTAACAGGTACCTTATAAAGACGGGCTAGAACACAGACTGACAAATATACTACTCAAAGATTAGGGTACCGAATATCTAGAGTAGCCGAAAGTCCAAGTACCTAATACCTTGAGTATCTGAAAGTCCGAGTACCTAATACTTTGAATACCCAAAAGTCTGAGTACCTAATACTTTGAATACCCAAAAGTCTGAGTACCAAGAATTGAATAGGTGGAGTGATAAGTAGGTACACATGTGAAACTCATATGTTTTATGGGTTTTCGTTGTTTTGTGAAAAGACAAACATATTTACGATAATATTTATTATACTTTTAAAAAATAGTAACTTGATAAATTGTTTCGTGTTCACTATACCAAAATCAATTCCTATAAATCATCATTAAAACAAATAACTAATTCCATAAGTAATCCAACTCCAAATAATATAATATTTTAAATCATTCAACTTTCTTCTTACTCTTATTTTGGTCACTAAAGTTTAAAAAATTTAAATCTATCAAATTGTTCATATTTTAGTCACTCTAGGATGAAATGACTTATTTTATTAATATTTTTTATGACATGACATATTTTATTAATATTTTAATGCTATATCAGATTTAAAATAAAAAAGAAAAAGAAAATCTATAAACCCTAATATCATCTCAATCTCTAATCTATAAACCCCAATCTACAAACTCCAAACCTTCATCTTCATCCTCACCATACTCTTTGTGGGTATAGACCAACTACTGCAGCATACATATCAAGTTTTCTGACTGGCATTCCGATCCCATGAACTCCAAGGTCACCAAGGCCAATAATTCTACTACCATCAGTCAAGACTAGCATATCAACCTATAAAATTGAAGGAAATTGAACTTAATAATAAATCTTTGTACAATAAGCAATAATTCGTAACCTGCAGAGACTTACCCTTTGTGTTGATGGTGGCCTTAACTAGTGACTAACAGTAGTTGAATGAATCTTGAGTAAAGGATTAAAGAGATGAAGAGAATTCTTTTTATTGAAACTTGTTATCTTTTACGGTATGTACAACATGTTTATATACTATAAATCTAACTAATAACTGCTTTAACTAACTGCTTAACTTATGTGACCGGCTCTTTTTAGTCGTATACCCAAGTGCAGGTTGTTGTCAAGTAATAATTCTTGGGAGTCCAGCTCGAATCCACATGGAAGTTTATTTTGAAATTACAATATTATAAGTTTAAATAAATATTTTTGAAAAGAGGATAATTGATTAAAAATAAACAATGATATAAATAAAAGATGCTGAGGTTTTGAGAACCCACTCTAAGTATTATACTAAGATTAATTTTTATTCATTTTATTTCTCAATTGATGTCCACATGATGAAGGGAAAACCAATCGGAAGGTCATGCAATAAAAGTCCAAAGTCCATTGTCCAATGTACAATAAACAGTGTCCAAAAAATGCAAAGGTATAGCATATGGTGTTATATGGATTGGTGCAATCAAAATTAATAAACAAGTCCAAGAGTTCATTATGCCAATTTGTTTTGCCTACAGTAAATCAAGTTAATTAAACCAAGCATTTATTGTGCCAAATTAATTGTCTATAATGAAGCAAGATTCTTAATTTACCAATATGAATATTAGCCAAATGAATTTAACATCATATACTAATTTAACACACTTTAGTTATATATTGAGAATTTCAAACTAACATTTAGTATATACCAAGAGCTTTATCCTTTCACCTCAACAACTTTACTTAGAAAGACATCATAACCATAAAGAAAATAAAATTTGGTTTACAAAAACCAAACATAAGAAATAAAATATAAAGATGAAAAAGAAAATTAAAACATGAAAGAAAAAAAGTGATCTTGATTTCTTTCAACTACAAAGATACAACAAAGCTATCAAGATGATCTACAAGGCAAAACTAAAGACTATTTACAAAAAAATGTGTAATGCTAGATGACAATGAAGAGTAGATTTCCAACCAACTCATCCACTTAAAAGTCATTTCATTACTTGATGGTATCTTTAAATACTCAAAAGTTGTTATCATGGTGTCACCACTTATAAGATTTTGGGTTTTAGCATTTTTGGGACATTTCCAGATTTTTTTTCTCTTCTCAATTACTTTCAAAATGTAGTAGACTCCATAAGCTTTCCAACAGTATCTCATGGGCCAATTTTCGAGTTCTGGAGCTCAAGTTATAGTCAAAATTGTGCAACATATTGAGTGCAGAAATTTGGTAGAAGTTTATTGAGTCTATTTTCTCAATTTAAGCATTTTCCCAATTCCTTCCACCTTAGATCATCTTTAGATTCAACTTCATTTGTGTCATAATTGCAATCGCAAAATTCAACATATCTAAGCCTGCAATTAACACAAAACTACACTTTATTAAAAATAACTGAAAATATAATAAAAGTACTAAAATCGCAACATATTTAAAATACAAACCACAAAATATGAAATAATTAAAAATAACTGAAAATATAATAAAAGTACTAAAATCACAACATATTTAAAATACAAACCACAAAATATGAAATAACTAAAAACCTACAAATATAAATAAAACACTTAATAAACACTGCAAATGTTCATACTATAGATACTAAAATGAGACTATATTAAGGACTCATCAGACCCCTACACTTACATTTTAGCTTGTCCTCAAGCAAACCATTTTTGCTTGTCCTCAAGCAAACAAATCACCAATGCAAATGTAAATGCAACATAATATACTTTAGCGTCAACTGATGAGGAGAACACAAAGTTGCGAACGCAAAGTAATATATCACTATTAAGAACTTAAACGTTTGAATATGGCCAAATAAAATGCTATTCATGATACATGTGGTCTCTAGAAAATTCTCATAGTCAAAAAGTCTTAGGACACTGAAACTTCTGTGTTTATATGTGTGCAAAATAATCTGTGTGCAATCTCATCAGCCATTGGAAAAATAATAAACAATAAGCAAATGGCTATCGTGAATTAATTCATTATTCACCCTTATATATATAATTAGAGAAAAGAAACTAGTTCCAATGTAATAGAGTCATCAAGTCTTTTTAATTGGCATATAACAAGGCTTAGGTCAAGGTATAATATTTCAATGAGATTGACAGCAAATGGCTTATCCTAAACTCAATTTGCTTACAGATCAAAGTGAGCAAGAATTATTAATTCCCATCTTCTCCTAGTGATCATCCAACTCTATTATTTTTCAAAATATTCCTTATTCCTTCATTACAAAAGGATAAAGCATGAGTACATGTAACTTTTTTCTTTTTTTATATAACACTAGTATTTTTTTCATTTTTTTTATCATAAAGAGAATATTTTTATAGAAATGAATAAAATTCTATCCTTTAATTATTTTTATGTATCTTTCTCCCGTTAAAATTTATCTATCTACCCCATTAATACTTATGCTCATAAAGATATGTCCAGTAAGTACTGAGCATCTAAAGCAAACAAAGGTAAGGTTGGAGCTTTAAGCTTTGTAGGTAAAGATAAACAAAGAAATATTTGGTGAATCAAGAAAAAGGCTATATGCTCAAAATCATATGTTCAGTGGAGATTTTGTATGGTTGACTCAAAAGGCTCAATCGATCCAAAAAAAATGAAAGACATGGCTTGTCCCCTATCATGCATTTGGAACTCTTATTATTATTATTATTATTATTTAAAAAAAGGGTGAAATGATGAAATTTTTTTATGATTGGGTTCGTCATTCACTTATGGTCGATTACAATTCTATGTATGTCCCATGAGACAGACGATGTGTAACAAAGAAATCACAAATTCTGGATATATTAAGGAAAGTTCAAAGTGAAGCATCCAGTGTCCTTATTCATTCTAACTGTGAAACATCAGAGACTCTTTCTATAGACACACCATAACATACTTTTGACACATATTTAATCTTTTAAGCTCACATGGTATTTACTCTGTTATCACAAAATTGTTTTCAACTCACAGAAATCAACTAAGTACATGCAAAACTATATGCAAAAACTAAAACACAAACACTCAAACATCGGACCAATTATTTTTTTTAGTTTTTTACATATATATATATTATAAAATTGTCAAAGTGAGTCTCAAGATTTATTTTACTTAGCCACTTTTTCAACTTAACTCTCTTAAAAATTTAGACATCTTATGAAACATATATTATAACTACTACTTTATAAAAAAGGTAAAGAAATCATAATAAACAAAGTGTGTCTCATTATAAATACTTACTCAATCACCTTTTTCATAAATATGTCAAAAAGATCAAAGTGTCTTACAATTAACCAAAAAAGATTAACTATAATATGTCATTTTTTTCAATTTGACCTAACCTAATGATTTAACAAATGTCAATTTTTTAAGTTTTTTTATATTATATCCCCTACCCCACCTAATTAGGAAATTGCCCTCAATGAAAAATTAAAAGTAGAATTTAGAGGATTTCACTTGTTATGGCTTCTACTGATTGCTAGAACTGACACATAATTAAAATAAAACAAAGAAAACTATTAGAAAAAAAGATAATATCAAAGTGATAAAGAACAATCCAAATATAACTTGTCTTTGTCTCTTTTCCTTTTCTCATGTATAAATCCATTTTCCACGACATTATCAAGAAAAGAAAGTAAACTATCAAAATAACCAATAGTATTAAGAAAACCGATGGGTTTTTTATTACTAGTCAGAGATGACCAGGAAGTTACGCAGACAATTTCTTCCAATGTACTGATACCTCCAAGTAGAGCAATGAATGCATCAGGAGAATGAATCATGAATCATGATTGTTATTCATTCTTGTATACTACTGACTCATGCTTCTCTTCCTATTGTAGTCCACACAAATGGTTCAAAGTTTTTGGAACTATTCTCAAAGCTGAGCTTCCTCCTACATATGTTGTTGTAGCGGCTGCTCCATTAAACCCATACACCCACCTGCATAAATTGCTTCATATTTTTGTCTGGCCATAACTTCTCTCAATTTCTTAGCTGCATTTGCAAAAGATTCATCTTTTCTTGGATATGATCCACAAAAAACACTAAACTTTTGAAGACATTAAGTACTTTACATTTTTTTTGTTTTTTTCTTTGAAAAGAAAAGAAGAACCATATAAATATATACTAAGTGGTAGATAAGCTGTCGCTAGAAAACGTTAAACCGAAAAATTAAAATGTCAAAAAATATAAACAAAAATTCAAAAGGTAAACAGTAAAAAGGTTGTCATCAATGAAACTTGCATTGGAAAATTCAAAAAGTCAATAGTAGAAAATGAGTACAATTAACGAAAAAATCACAGTAAAAGATATGATGCAAAAAGTGAACAACATTTACTTATTGCAATAATGGTTCTTGCAACACACAGTTATTCAAGATCACTCAAACCTAAACAGTAATTAAACATGAAGAAGAAGAACAATAAATATAAAATTGCTGCAAATCAAAGCTTGAGAAATATTTATAGTAGTTGCGACTGTGGCTTACAACTTCCTCTGGTTTTACATTCAGAAATGGCTTGAACGCCTTCTATGAGTCGAGGATAGGCTTCCCACCCGATTTTCTTAAAAACTGGCAAACATGATCTTTTATCGTTAGATTCCCTAGATGTTACCATTTATTTTGAAATATCTCCCATAATTCAAGAATTTGTCTCTACACATCTCTACTAGGATGCGTCTCAAGAGAACTTTGAATATTCTCCAAATTCTCCTTACTCAGTCCATCCTTAACAAATATGATTTTATTATCTCGATTTATGGAAGGCATCCAAAAAGAACGAAATCTTCCTGAACAAGTCTATCTCACACATTTTCGGCAATTTGATCCCATTTATTTGGATCTTCTTTTCATTGCATATGTACTTTTTCTAGTACCAGGTAAATGTAAAAAGGAAGATATTCTCCATACCTTACTTTTGCTTTGACTAACATACTAACGTTAGTAGGCACGCCTTTGTGCATGAGCATTCTCAATCTTTCAAGCCTGACTTTGTAAACTTTTAGAATCATGTTTGGTGGAATACAAGAAAGACGTTTCTACAGTATTGAGAGAATAACATCCATTTTGAAAGAAAAGGAAAACGAAAGAGAAACTAGAAGAGTGAATTTGAAAGTGAAAGTGAAAGTGAAGAATGAATATACAATATCGGTTTTATGGGTAACTGATGAACCGAAAGATTTTACGGGGTACCGTTATCCGCCATTTAATCAGGAATTATAATAATAATAATAATAATAAATATTTAATATAAATATTCTAATAATAATAATATATACTAATAATATTAATATTAAAAATATAATTATATATAATTAGACCAAAATATTTTTAACAAGGATCTAAGAGATAAAGAACCTCACCTTGAGTGACTTGATTTTCAATGAAAAGTTTAAGTCTTTGTCCATTTACTTTAATCACGTTTCTAGTTTTAGGATTTTCAATGTCAATTGCTCCATAAGGATAAACATATTTCACAACAAAAGGATCTAAAACTGGAAAAGTGTTTAAAGTAAATGGACAAAGACTTAAACCTTTCATTGAAAATCAAGTGAAGTCTAGAATTATAAAGAACATTATACCCAACATCAAATGTTTTTCTTGAAATTCTTTTATCGTGAAAGGCTTTGTTTCTTTCTCTATAAATCTTTGAATTCTCATATGCATCATTTCTAAGTTCCTCAAGTTCATCAATTTATAACTTTCGCAATTGTACAACATCATCAAGATTGGAGTTTAACATTTTAATAGCCCAATATGCTTTATGTTCCAATTCCACAAGTAAATGACAAGGTTTTCCATAAACTAGTCTATAGGGTAACATGCCCAATGATGTTTTAAAAGTAGTTCGATAAGCCCATAAGACATCATTAAGTCTTAAAGACCAATCTTTACGATTTGAATTAATTGTTTTTTCCAAAATCTGTTTAATTTCCCTATTTGCAGGTTCTGCTTGTCCATTTGTCTGAGGGTGATAAGGGGTTTCCACCTTTAGTGTAATGGTATATTTATTCATTAATGATTCAAAAACCTTGTTGCAAAAATGTGTTCCACCATCACTTATAATGGATCGAGGAATTCCAAATCGACTTAAAATATTTTCCTTTAAAATTTTGATCACTATTATGCAATCATTATTTTGACATGGAATTGCCTCTATCCATTTTAAAACATAATCAATTGCGACTAAAATGTAAAAGAAATCAAAACAAGGTGGAAATGGACTCATAAAATCAATTCTCCAATAGTAAAAAATTTCAATTACCAGAATTGGGTTTAATGGCATCATGCTTTGAAGATGTATTTATGACATTTTGCATGCTCCGACAACATTTCATTAAAAACTAGAATGTTCGGACATTCAAGAGTAGGGTGTCCCATGATCTCACAAATATCACAACTCTTTTGACTTTTCACTGAATTGACATCTTTTATTTTTCTAGTTTCCATGACATCGATTCTCTTAGACAAAACAACAAACTTAGCATTTAAATCATCATCTTGGTTAAGGTGATACTTTCCTTTATTATGCACAAGATTAGATTTAACAGATCTGTGTGCTAAGATTGAGAATTTTCAGCTAAATGATCTAAGTAATCAAAAGCTTCTTCAAGTTGTTTACTCATGAAATCACCATTACATATTGTTTCAACAAATAGTTTAGTTTCAGGAGTAAAACCATCATAGAAGAAACTTATTATACGTCATTCTTCAAAACCATGATGTGGGCAAGAATTTAATAAATTCTTAAAATGTTCCCAACACTGAAAAACGTTTCTTTAGGCTTTTGAATGAAATTTTGAATTTGTTTCTTTAAAGCATTAGTTTTATGTGTTGGAAAAAACTTTTTTAAAGATTGAGTTTTGCATTTCTTTCCAAGCGTCAATTGACCTAGGTTTTTACGTATTAAGCCAAATTTTTGCCTTAACTTTTAAAGAAAAAGGAAATAATTTTAATTTAATAATTTCATTTGAACATTGTTGGCCATTAAAAGTGAAACATACATCTTCAAAATCTTTAAGGAAAGCATAAGCACTTTCACATTCTATGCCATGAAAAGTAAGAAGTAAAGATATCTTACCCGACTTAAATCAAAATTTGTTTGCATTTGGAGGGAAGACAAAACATGAAGGTAGCGAAGTTTGACGGGGTTGCATGTAGTCACGCATCGAGCGCACTTGCAGATTCTCATTTTCATTGAGAACAATTTGATTTTCATCCATAGTAGGTGAATTTGGAGGTGTGTCAAACAAAATTCCAAATTATTTCTAACCAAACGACGAGAATTAAAATCACGCTGCCAAACAGACATAAAAAACTAATATACACATAAATAGGTGGTAAAACTGTCCATTATATATATATATATATATATATATAAACTTGAATTCTAAATCTTACTTTCCTCGGCAACGACGCCAAAACATGATAAGCTATTTTTAGTCATATAACCAAGTGTAGGTTATTGTCAAGTAATAATTCTCGGGAGTCCGAGGTCGAATCCAAGGGAAGTTTGTTTAGAAATTACAGGATTATAAGTTGAAATAAAAAATTTTGCAAATAGGATAATTGATTAAAAATAAATAAACAACGATATAAATAAAATATACTGAGGTTTTGAGAATTCACTCTTGTTATTATTCTAAGATTAATTTTATTCATTTTATTACTCAATTGAAGTCCACGTGATGAAGGAAAATCCAATAGAAAGGTCCTGCAATGAAAGTCCAAAGTCAATTGTTCAATGTCCATAATCAAAGTCCAAAGTGCAATAAAAAATGTCCAAAAAATGTAAAGGTATAACACATGGTGTTATATGGATTGGTGCAATCAAAATTAATAAACAAGTCCAAGTGTTCATTATGCCAATTTGTTTTGTCTACAATAAATCAGTTTAATTAAACCAAGCATTTATTGTGCCAAATTACTTGTCTATAATGAAGCAAGCTTCTTAATTTACCAATATGAATATTAGTAAAATGAATTTAATATCATATACTAATTTAACATAATTTAGTTATATGTTGAAAATTTCACCAAGAGCTTCATCATTTCACCTCAGCAACTTGACTTAGAAAGACATTGTAACCATAAAGAAAATAAAATTTGGTTTACAAAAACCAAACATAAGAAAGAAAATATAAACAAGAAAAAATGGAGGTTAATGATGATTTTAAAATCTTTTATACCATGGAATCTAAATTCATTATGCTTGAAGATAATCAACTCGGTCGTTATGGTCGGACTCTATTATGAATTTCTAACCACATTATCCACAGGTCCCTCTTATATCTTTCTTCTACGAGCTCGAGTTATGGAAGAATTAACCCATAACAAGGTATCAGCAACAACTTGGTTTATTGCAGGACAGTTCATGATGTTCATATCAATCTACTATGTACCTCTGCATTTAGCATTTGGTAGACCTCATACAATAACTTTCCTAGCTCTACCGTATCTTTTGTTTCATTTATTCTGGAACAATCACAAAGACTTTTTTGATTATGGACGTACTACCAAAAATTCAATGCGTAATCTTATGAAAAAGAAAATTAAAACATGAAAGAAAAAAAGTGATCTTGATTTCTTTCAACTATAAAATTACAACAAAGCTACCAAGATGATTTACATGGCAAAACTAAAGCCTATTTATAGGAAATGTGTAATGCTAGATGACAATGAAGAGTGGATTTCCAACCAATTCATCCACTTAAAAAGTCTTTCCATTACTTGATGATATCTTTAAATACTCAAAAGTTGTTATCATGATGTCTCCACTTGTAAAATTCTGGTTTTCAGCATTTTTGGGTATTTCTAGATTTTGTTTTGGCTTCCCAATTACTTTGAAAATGTAGTAGACTCAATAATCTTTCCAGCGGTTTCTCATGGGCCGATTTTCGAGTTCTAGACCTCAAGTTATAGTCAAAATGTGCAACATATTAAGTGCAGAAATTAACATATCTAAGCCTTCAATTAACATAAAAATACACTTCATTAAAAATAACTGAAAACATAATAAAACTACTAAAATCACAACATATTTAAAATACAAACCACAAAATATGAAATAACTAAAAACCTACAAATAAAAATAAAATACTTAATAAACACTGCAAATGTTCATACTATAGATACTAAAATGAGACTATATTAAGGACTTATCATTATGCTAACAGCTAATGCTCTTAATCAACTTAACACTCTCCCTCAGGTTGGTGGGTGAAGGACATCCCAAACTTGACCATCAAGTACTCATGTTGATTTATTCCAAGCCCTTTGGTTAGTATGTTATCTTGTGGATCCTTTGTAGGTACATGTTGTGTTCTAACAACTATTTTCTGAAATTTTCCCGAATAAAATGACAATCTATCTCTATGTGTTTAGTTCTTTCATGAAAACATGATTGGCAGCAATTTGTAATGATGCTTGACTGTCACTGAACAATACTACAGGTTCATCTTACTTTATTCCAAGTTCACTTAACAATCCTTTCAACCAAACAAGCTCATCAACTGTAGAAGCCATCCCTCTATATTCAGCTTCTGCTGAAGATCTTGAAACAGTATTTTGTTTCTTTGACTTCCAATATATCAATGATTCTCCTAGCTTAATACAATAATCAATAACTAATTTTCTCGTCGTAGGACATGCTGCCCAACCAGCATCACAATAAGCTCTTAGCTGAGAATCATTTTTTTGCTGAAAGGAGAATACCTTGTCATGAATTCTTATGAATGTATCTTAGTACATGTAATGCTGCCTTGTAGTGTACCCTCTTAAGAGTTTGCATAAATTTACTTAAATGCTAAACAACAAAGGCAATGCCTGGTCTTGTATTAGTTAAGTATAATAACTTTCCAATCAACCGTTGAAATGCTATTGCGTCTACTAGAAGTTCATCTTCGGCTGTTCCATTTTCAATTTTCCATCAAATTCTACTGATCTCAATTTTAGATTTGGTTCCAGTAGTGTTGAAGCAATACAAGCACCTCCCAATCCCGTGTCAACAATTAATTCTAATGCATTTTTTCACTGTCTGAGTATGATTTCTACTTTGGATCTAAGAACCTCAATCCCCGAAAAATATTTAAGTTGTCCTAAATCCTTGATCTTAAAATTTTGATGAAGAATGCTTTTCAGCTCACTCATCATCACTTTACCATTTCCTGTGATCAACAAATCATGAACGTATACCAGCAGGATAACCACCTTTTCTCATTTTTTCTTTGTAAACATCGAATAATCATATAAACTTTACATGTATCCATTTGAAACAAGGGCTTCAATTAGTTTTAAATTCCACTATCGAGATGCTTGCTTCAGGCCAAACAGTGATTTGCGCAACCTACACACGAGTTTCCCTTGGTTGCGAAAACCCTCAGTAGGTAGCATGCATACTTCATATAAATCGTCTTGCAAGAACGCATTGAACACGTCCATTTGATATAATGGCTAAGCATGCATTGTAGCTAATGCAATAACTGTTCGAACAGTCACTTGTTTAGTGAAATGAAAAAACGTGTCTTGATAGTCAATTCCTTCTCGTTGATTATAACCTTTGGCAATTAATCTTGCCTTATACCTTTCTATAGACACATCTGCATTGTACTTTATCTTGTAGACCCACTTGCATCCAATAAGCTTGTGACCAGATGGCAAATGAACTAAGTCCCAGTTACCATTTGCTTCAAGTGCTTTAACTTCCTTACAGACAAAAAAGATTTAGTTTCGAGATTGAAAAAGTATATATCCTTTTTGAACCAAAGTGTATCCCATGAAAACCGATGGAATTGCTTTGGGTGAAAACTTTTATGAATAATTTGGTACAGTGGCATATGCCAAATATCCAAATACAAGTAAATAATTTAATGATGGAGGTTTATTATACAACACCTCAGTAGGTGTTTTTCTGTTTTAAAAAACAATTGGTGAACGGTTTATGATATAACAAGCAATATCAACACATTCTCCCCAAACTTAGCAGGGACATGTGAATGAAATTTGAGTGCTCTAATTGATGAATTCATGTCCGCGAACAGGAATGAACCAGAAAAATTGAAGAGTGGTCTAATCACCAGAGCGAAAGCTAAGATGTAACACCCTTGACAACGGATGTCACATCTGGGCCCTAAGCCCAAAACCCTTACTAACAAAATTTTTCTTTTTCAAGCCAAAAAACATGATAAGTCCAATAAAATATAAGTCAGTACATTTTAAAACTTAGTTAAAATCCAAGTATTTAAAACAATATCAATGGAGCTCCAATTACAAATACTTAAAATATTCAACTTTGACAACTTAGTAGAAAATAAGAGTTACAAATTACATATAAGATCCTATGAAATACATAGCCCAATACATCTAGCAATTGTACTCAACAACTAAAGTCGATGCTGAAATCCAAGCCGCACAACAACCTACTTACCCGCGAATGGAAAAAATGATTCCGAATGTTGAGCTAACAAAGCTTAGTGGATATACCACCACTCAGCCATGCTTCATGCAACTCATAAATAAAGCAATGCAACATGAATGATATCATGACAAGATAACGATGACGCTACCATAATCGCCTAAACACATGGCATCATGAATGTGTGATCTCGCATACACGATTTACATATACCTCATAAGTTCACACAACATCACACAGATAATACCAATAATATTAAGTGAGGCCTGTGTCCATACAACATCGGGATCCTACACTACGAGTAAGGCATGCGTCCACAAAGCATTGAGATCCTATACTCGTGGGGATGAGGCTCGCGTTCACAAAGCATCGGGATCTTCCATCCATGCTCAGAATTTCTCATCAAGCATCTTTGAATGACACCCACATCCGCACAACACCAGGATCCTATATTCGAGAGTCTTCAAGTGTTGCAACACACTTCTATGGTATCCAAATCCCAATAACAAGGGATGACTCAACTATCTAGGCAACCCATCGGCACACAGCAAGGGCCCTAGCCACCATACAACATCAATCAATCTACCTAGGATACCTATGGGTTACTACTTCACACAATTTACCCAATATTTACCGAATCATTAGCCCTTTTATTTCACATACGGGGTTTAAATATTCGTTTCTCATTTTTAATATTCATTTTATACCTTAAGAGACCCCTTGGGCTCTTTGCCTCGAATTATAGAACCCCTAAACGCAAACTTAAATTTCTTGGGCAGATAGCCCAACGAGTATCGATACTCCTATATGGGTATCAGTACGCCTCTCTAGGTAATGATACTTTTTCCCTGAGTACCGATACTCAAATTAGGTTCAAAAGAATTGGTGTGACAATCCATACCAATATGCTAACCTCTGTACCGGTACTCAATATCGATATGTGAACCACCATGTATCGACCCCCACCCGTATCAGTACTCCTATTTTGCATACCGGTACGCGAAAGCCTTTCTCGACAATAGAATAGTAGTACCAATACGCCCCCTAGCGTACTGGTATATAAAAGCGGTACTGGAAGTCCTAATAAGTAAAGGGTACCGATACGCGTCCAATAGTACTAGTACTCCTCTCACAAACCGCCCCATTTATTATATATGTGTACCGATACTGGACACCCAGTACTGATACACGAGCCTATAATTTCAAAGTCTGGGTATGGTTAAGCCCCAAATTGTTCCTACAAGTTATGGTGAAGTTATTAGGTGAGTTGCTTCCAATATTAAGCCCTAACAACATCAATTCCACATTTTACCATTGAAGATCATCCAAAGCATACCCAAACCAAAAATACCAAAATCATGCACCAAAGCCTATTTTTATGAGTTGCAGGAATTCATAGGAGTTAGTGGTGTACTAACCTTGATTCCACAGCTGAGAATGAAGTCCCTAGCACAACTTCAAGCCTTGTTATTCCTTTGATCCTTGGAAGAGTTCCTAACCTCTTTCACTACAATAGATGTTACCAAACATGTAACAACATTGTTGGGAGATTAAGGGAGCCAAAAACACATATCAAAATGAGAATGAAGCTCCTAAAAACCCATTCTCATTCTCCCTCCACATCCCCCACTAAAACACCATTCTCCACCAAAGCTAACCATTCTTACCTTAAAATGTAGATCTTAAGAGGCTTAACAAACTTTCCTTCTATACCCAAATGGGATTTTAAAAGAAAAAGGTGAAAGATGAGACCTTTTTCTTGGTTTCGGATGAAGGAATAAATGAGAAAGATGAGAGAAAAAGGATATGAGCAATAAGGTTAGCTCTTAAAATGAGCAGAAAATTAATCATCTTTCCCCTCTTTTTCATCCCAAGAGTGAATTTACACTCCTATCCCTTCAACCCCCAACTACAAGCCCAACACACAAGGCTAGCCCAAAAGGGCTCCTATAAGCCCAAATAGCATGACCCAAATACAAAGACCATGCCTCGGTTAAACTCAGCCCTTGGATTCTAAAATCTGGATTGTTACAACTTTTCCATCCTTAAAGAAAATTTCATCCTCAAAATTTATCCGATATAAACAGATGCGGGTATAGTACTCTTATGTCGTCCTCGACTTCCCACGTTTCCTCCTCAACACCGTGGTTTCTCCACAACATTTTCACCAAGGGTACACACTTGTTGTGAAGCTCATTGACTCCTGTGTCTATTACTCTAACCGGCTCTTCCTTATATGTCAGATCAACATTGACCTCAATCTTTTTTAGTAGAATATGTGCGAAGGATTAGAGCGGTAACGCCTCAACATGGACACATAAAAAACATCGTGGATACGTGCCAACTCCGGAGGCAAGGCTAACCAGTAAGCCACTAGTCCAACTCTTTCAAGCACCTCACATGGTCCGATGTACCTTGGGCTCAATTTTCCCATGGGTCCAAACCGGATGATTCCTTTCTATGGAGATACCTTGAGGAACACTTTTTCACTAACATCATACTCAATGTGCTTGCGCTTCTGATCCGCATAGGCCTTTTGACGATCAAAGGCTGCTTGCAACCTTTCCTTGATGATATAAACCAAATCGGATCCCACAATCCTCCTCCCATTAAGCTGGGTCCAACATAAAGGTTTCCTATATCTACGCCCATACAAAGCCTCCAAAGGAGCCATCTTTATGCTCGACTGGTAACTATTATTGTAAGCAAACTCTATAAGCGGCAACTGGTCCTCCCAACTCTTCGTAAAGGCCACAATGCAACATCGGAGCATATCCTTAAGAATCTAGATAACACGCTTAGACTGACCATCGATATGAGGGTAAAAAGTTATACTGAAATGAAACTTGGTGTCCAAAGCATTACGGATCTTCTTCCATAACCTAGCTGTGAAACATGGGTCCCTATCCGAAATGATCGATGGTAGTACACCATATAGCCTCACTATCTTCTTAATATACAACAGAGCCAACCTTTCCAATGTGAAATCAATACATACATGCATGAAATGAGCAAACTTGGTCAAACGATCCACTATCACCCAAATGTCATCATGTTTCTTTTCAGTCATCGGTAAGCCGATGACAAAATCTATGGTGATCTGATCCCAGTTCTATTGTGGAATCTGAACCGGCTGAAGCAAAACTGATGGAAATTGATGTTTTGCCTTCACTTGTTGGCAAGCTAAGCATCTTGTCACAAATTTAGAGACATCATTTTTTATACACGACCACCAATAAAAAGGTCAAATGTCTTGGTACATCTTGTTGCTCCCCGGATGAACAGCAAATGGACTACGGTGCGCCTCTCTTAAGATGTGGTCCCTCAAATCTCCCAAGGCTAGAACACATAACCGTCCCTTAAAGTACAATTAGACACCACTTCGTACCTCAAAGTTCAAGACTTCGTCTCTCTAAACCGCCTCAATCTGTGCTACCAAATATTTATCCAAAACCTGAGTCCTTTTTATTTCTTGTACCAACATAGGCTCAACTAGCAACTCGGCTAAAAGACTACCATTCTCGATCATCCTTAACCGGGAAAACATGGCCCTGAAGTTTGACATAGATTTTTAGCTAAAGGCATTAGCTATAACATTTTCTTTACTAGGGTGATACTCTATGATGCAATCATAGTCATTCAACAATTCAATCCAGCAACGTTGCCTCAAATTCAATTCATTTTAAGTAAGCATGTATTTCAAAATCTTATAATCGGTGTAGATGTAGTACTTTTCTCCGTACAAGTAGTGTCTCCAAATCTTTAGCGCCAAGATAACTGCAACAAGCTCCAAATCATGGGTAGGATAATTTCTCTCAAGAGGTTTAAGTTGCCTTGAGGCATAAGCAACCACCTTACTCTCCTGCATGAGCACACAACCTAGCCTGTTTAAGGAGGCATCATTGAACACGACATACTCTATCCCCAACTCAGGTTGTATTAAGACTGGATCTTCTATGAGATAAGCTTTTAGTTGCTCAAAACTTTGTTGTCTTCTCTCATTCTATTCAAACGAAATCATTCCATTCAAACTAAACCCCTTTTTACAACAATTTGGTCAACGGTGCGGCTACAATGGAGAACCCTTTAACAAACCGTAGAAACTATGTGACCAAGAAATACCACTTTTGAAAGCCAAAATTTACACTTACTGAACTTGGCAAAAAGATTTCTCTCTCTAAGAGTATGTAAAAACACACGCAGATGGTAATCGTGCTCTTCTTCTGAATGCGAGTACACCAAGATGTCATCAATGAAGGCCATAATGAACTGATCCAGATACAGTTGAAAGATTCAGTTCATTAGGTCCATGAAAGCCGCATGTGCGTTGGTAAGCCCAAATGGCATCACTAAGAACTCATAGTGCCTATACCGCGTCCTAAAAGTAGTTTCTGGACATCCTCATCCACTACCTTCAACTGGTAGCATCCCGACCTCAAGTCAATCTTAGAAAACATACGGACACCTCTCAACTGGTCAAACAAATCACCAATCCTCGAAAGTAGAAAATGGTTTTTTATCGTTACCTTGTTAAGCTGCCGATAATCAATACACATCCTCGTATAACCATCATTCTTTTTGACAAACAAGACCGGTGCTCCCCAAGGCGAGATGCTCGGTTGGATAAAACCTCTCTCTAGCAACTCTTGGATTTGCTTCTTCAATTCTTTCATCTCCGTCGGTGCCATCCGATGTGGTGCGATGGATACTGGTGTTGTACTTGGCATCACATCAATTCGAAACTCTAACTCACGATCAGGAGGTAGTCTGGGTAGCTCCTCTAAAAACACATCGATAAACTCGTTAATAATTTGAAGGTTCTCAAGCATCAGACCCTCAATCCTTGCATTAACCACATGAGCTAAGAAGGCTTCACAACCTTGATGCATTAACCTCTTAGCTGACAACGTCGATACTACACTAGAAAGGCACGAGTTTCTTTCGCATGTCACAATAAGCTTAAAACTATCTGTAAGATGAAGCTTGAAGCTTTTTGCTCTACATCCTAGACTAGCATCATGATCGAAGAGCCAATCCATCCCAAAGATGGCATCAAATTCTTGAAACGATAGAACCATTAAATCTGCTAGGAAAAATGACCCTTGAACCTCAATCGGGCACCTCCAATACACTTTATCTACCAACACATTGTACCCTAAAGGGCTAGTCACACGAACTCCTATCTCACGGTCCTCGACAGGAATGCCCCATTACTGAGATATTCCACTACAGGTGTAGGAGTGGGTAGATCCTAAATCCACAAGAGTAACTATAGGGACTAAAAACAAGGTGAACGTACCTAAAATAACAATTGTAGTTGTGTAGTTCTCTTGAGCCTTGACAACATACTGCCTAGCTGATGCTCTCAAAGTAGACTGAAAGGTGCTTCCTAACACATGGCTCACTTCTTCTCGAGCAAGGCCTCAACCCCTTTGAGCTGGATATACAGTCTTCTGAACCTAATCTGGAGAGGTCACAACAACTACTAGACAATCCTTCACAAAATGGTCTGCTGATCCACACTGGTAATAAACTCTTATTGCTCCCCAACACTTGCCTCTATACTTACATCCATATTGATCGCAAACTAGTGGGCCTGCACTCTTCTGTGAACCTTCAAGGCTCATCATGGATGAAGACAAAGATGGCTTTCTACGACTAGCTGATTCAAACCTCTGGTCTGATCTCGAACTCTAATTCAAGGATCTTATATTATGGTTCTACCGATTTTTACTCCTTCCAGAGTAAGACTACGAGTTGTTGTTGGAGGGATTCTGGGTCCTCCCACTAGAACTTCCTTGCCCACAAGACAGGCCATACGTTAAGCCTTGCACCTACTCAAGAGAATTGGCACTCGAAGTCAACTCTAAGAACACCTTCGGTGGTGTAGCAATTAGATAAGTCTGAATTTCCTTCCTCAAGCCCTTCAAGAACCTCTTACACCTCATCTTTTCAGTGGCGACCAACTTAGAAGCATATATACTCAGCTAGAGAAAC
The DNA here is from genome assembly GCA_019671005.1 of Hibiscus mutabilis. NCBI lineage: Eukaryota > Viridiplantae > Streptophyta > Magnoliopsida > Malvales > Malvaceae > Hibiscus > Hibiscus mutabilis. Next base: position 17,838,284 of record CM033732.1, read on the forward strand.
TCTTGCTCATACTCAAAGACTGATCGGTTCCCTTGCACAAGATGATTAATTGATACTTCAAGGTATCAATGTGAGCCTCACCCACATACTTCTTCTCAAACTCCTCAAGGAAGTCATCCCAAGTTGGTTGATTTGGGTACCACCCAAGCTCTACTGTTTCCCACCATTCTCCAGCATTGCCTTTCAACAAGGACAAAACACATGACAACTCTTTCAACAGGTGCCTCTCAAGGGGTAGCGAATGCCCTCGGTATAGCTCTCACAATCTAGTGCAATGCCCGGTTCAAATGCAAGAAATAGTTGACCCACGATCAATTGTATCCCCTAACACTTCCTCCGCGCTGGGCATATATTCCTCATCATAGCTCCCTTCTCGGGAACCAAAACTTTTTTATGGTCTCTTTCTTTCCTTGGCATGATTCTAATCTGTACAACAGCAAACAGGGTCACACCATCGGATTTCAACATTAAAACAAGTACGACTTCGACTCATGGGCATGTATTCACTAGACACCTACATACCCCTCTATACTTACCCAGGGACTTCCTAGAATTGGCACAACCTAGGATTTGATACCACTAAATGTAACACCCTTGACGCGGATGTCACATTTGGGCCTTAAGCCCAAAGCCCTTACTAATAAAAATTTTATTTTTCAAGCCCCAAAACATGATAAGTCCAAGAAAAATAAGTCCATACATATTAAAACTTAGTTAAAATCCAAGTATTTAAAAGAGTATCAATGGAGCTCTAATTACAAATACTTAAAACATTCGACTTTGACCTCTTAGTACAAAATAAGACTTACAAATTACATATAGGGTCCTACGAAATACATACCCCAATACATCTAGCAACTGTACTCAATAACTAAAGTTGGTGCTGAAATCCAAGCCTTGATGGTGCTCTTCTAAGCCATGCAACAACCTACTTACCTACGAACGGAAACAACAATTTTGAATGTTGAGCTAACAAAGCTTAGTGGATACACTGCCACTCCATCATGCTCCATGAAAATCACAAATAAAGCAATGCAACATGAATAATATCATGGCAAGATAACAATGGCGCTACCATAATCGCCTAAACACATGGCATCATGAATGTATGATCTCGCTCGCAACATATACATATACATCATAAGTTCACATAGCATCACACAAATAATACCAATAATACTAAGTGAGGCCCGCGTCCACACAACATCGGGATACTACACTATAAGAAAGGCCCGTGTCCACAAAGCATCAGGATCCTATACTCGTGGGGATGAGGCTCGCATCCATAAAGCATCGGGATCGTCCACCCATGCTCAGAATCTCTCATCAAGCATCTTCAAATGAGGCCTGCATCCACACAGCATTGAGATCCTATATTCGGGAGTCTTCAAGGTGTTGCAACACACTTCTATGGTATCCAAATCCCAATAACAAGGGATGACTCAACTATCCAGGCAACCCATCGGTACACAGCAAGGGCCCTAGCAACCACACAACATCAATCGATACACCTAGGATCCTTTTGGGTTACTACTTCACACAATTTACCCAATATTTACCGAATCATTAGCCCTTTTATTTCATATACGGGGTTTAAATCTCTGTTTCTCAATTTTAATATTCATTTTATACCTTAAGAGACCTCTTGGGCCCTTTGCATTGAATTATAGAACCCTCGAACGCAAACTCAAATTTCTTGGACAGATTGCCCAACGAGTACCGATACTCCTACATAGGTATCGGTACGCCTCTCTAGGTACCGGTACTTCTCCCCGATTATCAGTACTCAAATTAGGTTTGAAAGAATTGGTGTGACAAGCCGTACGTATATGCTAACCTCCGTATTGGTACTAAATATTGATACGTGAACCACCCCGTATCAATCCATACTATTATCGGTACTCTTATTTTGCATACCAATATGCAAAAGCCTTTCTCGGTAATAGAACAATAGTACTTATACGCCCCCTAGCATACCGGCGTACGAAAGCGTTACTAGAATTCCCAATAATCAAAAGGTACCAATACACGTCCAGTAGTATATATACGCCTCTCACAAACCACCCTCTTTATTACATATGCGTACCGATACTGGACTCCCAGTACCAGCACACGTGCTAAGAATTTCAAAGTCTGGGTTTAGATTTCACCCAGAAATCCCACTTAACCTATATGGTTAAGCCCTAAATCGTTCCTACAAGTTATGGTGAAGTTATTAGGTGAGTTGCTACCAATTTTAAGCCATAACAACATCAATTCAACGTTTTACCATTGAAGATCACCCAAAGCATACCCAAACCACAAATACCAACATCATGTACCAAAGCCTATTTTTATGAGTTGTAGGAATTCATATGAGTTAGTGGTATACTAACCTTGATTCCACAGCTAAGAGTGAAGTCTCTAGCACAACTTCAAACATTACTCTTCCCTTGATCCTTGGAAGAGTTCCCAAACTCTTTCACTACAAGAGATGTTACCAAACATGTTACAACATTGTTGGGGGATTAAGGGAGCTAAAAACACATATCTAAACGAGAGTACAGCTCCTAAAAACTCATTCTCGTTCTCCCTCCACAAACCCCACTAAAAACCCTTCTCCACCAAAATTAACCATTCTTACTTAAAATATAGATCTTAAGAGGCTGAACAAACTTTCCTTCTACACCCAAACAGGATTTCAAAAGAAAAGGGTGAAAGATGGGACCTTTCTCTTGGTTGTGGATGAAGGAGGAAATGATAAAGGTAAGAGAAAAATGATATAAGCAATGAGGTCAGCTCTTACAATGAGCAGAAAATTAATCCTTTTCCCCCTCCTTTTCATCCTAATAGTGAATTTACACTCCTATCCCTTGAAGCCCTAACCATTCAAACCCAACCACAAGTCAACACACAAGGCTAGCCCAAAAGGGCTACTATAAGCCCAAATAACACGGCCCAAATACAAGGCCCATGCCTCGGTTAAACCCGACCCTCAGATTTTAAAAATTGGGTTGTTATATAAAAAGTTATAGAAAGTTGTGACTCATAATTGTTATCAAGCGTGGGACGCCGTTACCACTTACAGTGATCATAACGAACGATTCACGGATGATCAGCCATGCAATGTGTTGCATGCGCACTTTTAGTTGCATTCGTATGTATTTATATTTCTATTTTCAAGCACTGTTCGCATACATGTTGTCCGCATTTCATAACATTTTGTCTGCATAAGTTCGTATGGCATGCTGATTGCATGGCATATTGTTTGCATGAATTAACTGTATTTTAATGTTCGCATTCGTATTTATTTTCTTTTGACATGCATTCACATCATACATTCAATTCTTTTCAAGTATTCGCATGCATTGCACTGTTCTCATGCATTATTTGTTCGCATGTTTCTTATTTCTATTCGTATGCAATTCAGGTTGCACGTTACTTGTGTTTTTTTTAAATCTTTCTTGTAGGTGTAACTAGCAGCAATAAAGGAGATCGAAAGATGATGGATATTAACACTTAATGGAAAAAACTTAAAAGACTTCATCACTCTTGAGAAGCTGTTACAAGTATTAAATAGCCACATTGAAGAACTTTGTCAATTCTGAAACTGTTTCGGTTTCTCAAGAGGATTTAAAAACTTCTTAATCATGCATTCAAGAAGAATAAATGATGAAAATTAAGCTTGTGGATTCAACAACCATTTCATGTAGACAAATAGATGTCTACATTCATTATGAACATTGCAATTAACCATTCGGTTACTAGAAGACACAAGATTAAAGTCATGTCATCAATTTCATTTAAAATAGATTTTAATTTTTTTAATATGTATGTCTTTTTGTAGACTTATAAATAGGTCTCATTCTCAATCATGTAAATACACAATTCGGATTAATAAACTTTGTGAGTTTTCACTTCTCTTGTTTTAAAGAACTCTATCGACTTATCAAGCATAATGCTTGTGGCATCATTCTTTTTTCCATATACTGTTGGCTCCTAATTTTCTAATTAAAGGGTTGCAATATTTTGTTTAGGATTAATATAAGATTCGGGTCTTTACTCTTTACAGTGAAGGTTCTTTCCTTGATCAACTAAACTTCCAATAAGATTCAAGTCAATACTCGTTATAGTATTGGTTCTTCCTTGTTACTTTTTCCACAATGCCATATTATTTCGTTCACCAAAAATCACCTATTCAATAACACCATCCACAATCCTTTCTATCATTTATTACCTTTAACTACCAACACATCCGTTCTACAGTTTCCATAGTTTGTAGCATATTCCTTGCACACTATCCGTTTGTTGCAACAAAGTACATTTTGCAACACAAATCTTTACTTACTTCGGTTAACGATCGAGCAAACTAGTGCATTTTGATTTTTCTGCAATCGGGATCACATTATTTGGTATTAAAACAACCCATTGAATGCCCGATTTCATGCCTAGCACCCATGAGTGGGGTAAGCAAGGTGGACAAATGTGACAATTAGGCCCATCACGAGTGTGGTTAACTCGTGATTAGAGCGTCATTAGGTTGGGTGAGAGAGAATGCCACGCTTGGGAAGATACAGGGATAACAATCCCAGATCGAAAAGGAAAATAAAGGTCTTGGGATTTATAAGCGGTGATGCTGCACATCCTATCAGACATGTCTTTTAGGAAGAGGATAATGGCCCCGTGACAAGTGGTATTAGAAAAAAAACAAAAAAAGGTTGTTCAAAAAAAGAAGAAGAGAAAAAGTTGTTCTAAAAAATATTCTACTACATCATTGTGTTGATCGAGGCCCTATATATTTTTTTTCAAGTCTACCTTTGATTCCTACACTCACCCCACTTTAAACCCTATTTCAAATCAATTCCACAAGAAAAAAAACTTGTTTAAGTATTGAGGGAGTTGGATTAAAACTTCAGAGGTGAATACGAGTGGTAAAAGGCTAGAGCGAACATTAAGGGACAAAAGTCAAATTTCAAGATAAACATGAGTGGAGTGAATTTTCCTTGGAGTGAAATCTTGAGGTATTTGTGTTGGTAAGGTTTAAATTTTTATATTTTTAATCATGTCTCACAATTCTGGAAATAATTCTCAAGATCTTCCAGAAGATGGAGGGCCACCTAGTTTGCAAATGCAAGCGATGATATGAGAAATGTCTAGATTACTAAAAGAGCAACTAGGGCCGATCCAGGATCAAATGGACCGACTTGAAGCTGCACAAGGCCAAAGAACGCATGGACAAATTCGTGAAGAAGATGATCATCTGGAAGAATTTGAGGAAGAGTTAGAAGACGAGTAATTGTTAGAGCAAGCTTCTCAACAAAACTTGAGATATCAAAGAGCCCGACCAAGGATCGTTGACGATCTTCGTAATATCAAGACTCTATGCTACCTTTTCAGGGAAAAATAGATCCTAAATCTTACCTTGCATAGGAAAGGAAAGTTGAGCACATCTTTGAGTGTCAAAACTACTCTGAGTGTAAAACGGTAAAACTAGCCGTCATTGAATTTACAGATTATACATTAATCTGGTGGGATTAGTTGACCTCTAGCAGGAGACACAACGGTGAAAGAGCAATCTCAACGTGGAATGAGATTAGAGTGGTCATGAGAAAAATATTCGTACTGACTCACTACCATAGAGAACTGTTCACAAACTCTAGAATCTTAAACAAGGCAATCATAGTGTTGAAGATTACTTTAAAGAAATAGAGGTGGCCATGATTCATGTTAATATAGACGAAGACCGAGAAATGAAGATGACAAGGTTCTTAGCAGGACTTGATCCAATCATTTCCAGTGTTGTTAAACTGCAACACTACATTGATATATAAGAGGCGATTCATATGGCTATGAAGGTGGAAAGACAACAAAAGCGAAGGAGTACAATGCGAACCATTGGAAGTTCTACACCCAAATAGGGATAATCCATCTCATACAAAGAAGAATTTGCCAACCCCACCTTTTAAAAATAGAGGATCATCCAAAGTCAACAAACCTGTTGCAAACACTAGCAAGGGTAAGACTGCGAACACTCATGTGCGTTCGTGAGATGTTCAATGTTTCAAGTGTCTAAGAGGACACATTGCTAGTCAATGTCCAAACTGAAACATTGTGCTACTTCACGAAGATAGAGAATAGAATTAGAACCTAAGGATGAAAAGTTGAAGAACCATAAATTCCATTCAACAAAGAAGAAACGAAGTTCACTGTAGATGGTGAGGTCCTTGTTGTTAAGAGGAGTCTTAGCGTGCAAGCTATGGAATGCGAACAAAAATGTGAAAATATTTTTCACACTCTCTCTAACACCCCCTACCCGGTCTACGAAAAAACCGACTTAGGACGTGTTACCAAACAAACATACAAAGAGTCTTGATCAAATTAGAACAAACAAGTGAACATGACTTCTATAAATTAGAGTAATTTAAAAATTTTTTTAATTAAATTCAAAGATCTAACTTAATCTTCCAATCATATACAAACATGTATTTTCATACCAAGTTCTTAGTACGCCTCTATTCATTTTAAGACATATCGATCTATGATCAAGATCGTTCAAGTTAACAATTAACCATTGATTAATGATCTTTAAGCTTCATGTTGTAATAATTAGAATCAAAACTTATCATCCAAGATTACTATCTAAGCATCAGATATCACAATCTAACATGTAACCATAGCAACAAGTATTCGAACATCATGTCTGGCATAGCTTATCCAACAAGCAATTATTAAATCAACATATCTAACATAACTTAACCAATAAGCAATCAATCAAACAACATATCTAACACAGCTTGACTAGTCATATCCAGATACATATAACTATCACATAGCAATACCATATGCTTTTTCATTGTCATGTTACCAATTACTTATCTTAATCGACAGTTAAACATATGAACTACATTACTTTTCTAAGGTTTAACCCATGATAATATATCAGATTGCAATACACATGCCATCAAGGTGATCTATCAAATTCAGATTCTTACAGATATTAAGCAACCACTCAATTTGGCTAACTAATAAATCATATAAAGCAAGCAACAACCAAGGAATAATTAAATGGCCCAATACAAAAACTTTGAATAATTATCAAACTTATATACATATATAGCCAAAATGAAATATAAATGCATTATGCAACTGAACAACCATGTGCCACCATCTAGGAGTTCTTTACGGAAATTCAAGACATACAGTTTTGACTTTCGGTGATCTTGTCCAGCCTCATAGCTAACCAAAAATGAACTTAACCTGAAAGACAGTGAAAGGATATATAAGTATGATTAATTAGTGAGGTAGCGTGAAACATCTAGAGCATAGAAACAAAACATATCCTTTCACTTAAATCTTTTACTTATGCACATAACGTCTAAGCCTAGACAAGAAGTTAACCATTCTAGGTCAAGACATTCAATCAAGAAATTGCACTTATACATGGATGATTCGAATTTGTGATTGTTCAACAAATCATAAGCTTTTGAAGTTCAAGCCATTCAAACATGTAGCATTTTGCCAATCTTATCTAATCAGACAAAGAACATATAATAAACTAAGATTCACTTTACTTGTTAAACAAGTCATTATCAATTTATAATTTAACTTATAAACCTTTCTGGTTTATTTTATCATATTTTTGTGATTCAAGCAACCTATTTCACTTACACGCCATTTGATTAAATCATCCATATTATCATTAATTCATGAGTATACGTTTTGTAATTTCAAAAACAGTCCACAAACTTTCTTATATAATCAAAACTATCCAAAAATACATGTATACATATAAACATATAAAAAATAGTCCACTAAACATATGTATAAAATTATTCATTTCAAAACAGTCCAATACATATTCATTTCTGTCAAAACAGTCCACAAAACATATGTATACAATTATACATTTCAAAAAAAGTCCAAACATATTCATTTATATCCAAAACAATCCCATTGACATGTATACACATTTATACATTGCAAAACAGTCCCATTGACATGTATACACATTTATACATTACAAAACAGACCAATTATATTCATTCATATCCAAAACAGTCCCATAGACATGTATACACATTTATACGTTGCAAAACAGTCCAATAGACATGTATACACATTTATACGTTGCAAAACAGTCCAATTATATTCATTCATATCCAAACCAGTCCACTAGACATGTATACATTGCAAAACAGTCCAATTATATTCATTCATATCCAAAACAGTCCACTAGACATGTATACACATTTATACATTGCAAAACAGTCCAACTATATTCATTCATATCCAAAACAGTCCAATAGACATGTATACATATCTATACTTTGCAAAACGGTCAAATTATATTCATATATATCCAAAATAGTCCAATAGACATGTATACACATTTATACGTTGCAAAACAGTCCAATTATATTCATTGATATCCAAAACAGTCCAATAGACATGTATACACATTTATACGTTGCAAAACAGTCCAATTATATTCATTGATATCCAAAACAGTCCAATTGACATGTATACACATTTATACGTTGCAAAACAGTCCAATTATATTCATTGATATCCAAAACAGTCCAATAGACATGCATACACATTTATACATTGCAAAACAATCCAATTATATTCATTTATATCCAAAACAGTCCAATAGACATGTATACACATTTATACGTTGCAAAACAGTCCAATTATATTCATTTAATTTATAAAGCATAACATATATCATAAACATGATTTACTTGTCTCATAAGTTATCACTTAAATTCATTAGTTGGTTTCATTAAGAAGTTTTAACATAGCCTTGAAACCAAGCATCAGCCTAGGTACTCGAATCCCCAACCAACTGTCGCCAACAGAAAGGTACTCATAGTACTGGTCAATCCCTCATATTGTCGCCAAGTGACCACAATACAACCCTCCTACTGTCGCCAAATAAGGACCGTAGTCCACCCAAAATATGAGCTCTATGGACTCGATGGCATGCCAACTATACCTAAGACTAACTTGAGACCAAGGCTTTTCACAAATTCTTATGTTATCATAATCAAGATTGAGCTTAGCTCTATGTTTTTGTAATCATGTATCTTATTATCATAGTAGAAATCAGAATGAGCATGGCTCCTTATCAAAATATCAGACAACATATCTTATGTGAATAAGATATAAGCATAGCTCCAAGGTATCTTATCAAAAGAGTATATCTTGTTACATCATAAGATGGTATAGTTCGAATTCATGTACTTTTAGCAAGATTTAGTTCATACCATGTCAAGCATGTATTCAATTCCTTCATGTCAAATTTCTTATTCGGATTCTTAATCAATTGATAACTCAACATATGTTTCATAACATCTCAAATATACTCAATTACGTATAGCTTTCATAGCATTTCAAATGTACTCAATCACATATAGTCTTCATGGCGTGTCAAGCATACTCAATCACATATAGCTTTCATGGCATATCAAACATACTCAATCACATATAGCCTTCATGGCATATCAAATATACACATTCACATATAGCTTTTAATTTTTATACTTAACTTGGCATCCAAGCTTATTCATACGGGCAATTTTTAGCCAATAAGTAATCAAAATTAAACAAAACAAACATAAATACTCAGGGTAGTTTTAATCTACCCCGAGACTTTAAACTACACTCACCTTATATCTCGAAGTTACAGGATATCTTGATCCACTAACACGTCCAAGCTTCCTCCATTCGGTACTTGGTTCAACCGAGCCCTTGATTCCAAATTTTCCTTCTACTTTGATCTTACTTCTAGCTTCTTCTTCCAATCTTTAGCTCAAATAATCAAAATACATCCATTAATATGCATGCCCTTCATCACACATTAACTCAATAAACTTGACCAATGTTGTCACTCAAGCATTAGCTATACATATACTAGTCATTTCTCAACTTCATTTTCAAGATAAGTCCTTATTTCTAACTTTTAGCAACTTGATCTATCATTAAAGAACTGTTTCTCCATAACAGAATATACACTGGAATTTAAAGCTCTTTACATCCTTACAAACTAGATTTAATCGTGGTTTTAACAGTATAAGCCTCACAATTTAACAAGTTCCATAACAATTAGGAGAATTTTTGGAAGTTTCAAAATAGAAACTGTCCAGAGCAGAATCTGCCTCTAGAATTTTTGCACTACCTTCACTTAAAAATTCATAACTTTTGATTTAGAGATCAAAATCAATCACCGTTTGTTAGAGATTAAACGAGACTCACACTTGATTCTACACGCATAAAATTCATCCAAAAACTCAAAGTATTTAATTTTATATGAATTTCTAAACTTACTGCCAGAATAGGGTCTCCTGGGCAGATTGCATTCTTCCTTGTTTTTGACTAGTTTAGGTGTTCCCTCTTAGCCTAATCAACAACTATTCATCCTCAATTCAAGCAAACATAAACTTCAAGATTCCAGCATGTTTCCAAACTCATAATTTTCTAGTTTAAACACGTTCTTACAAATCATCTTTAACATCTCCAGCATAGTTTTTTCATTCAAAATTCTTACACACAACATGATTTCATCTAACCTAATTCATCCTTCCAAAGACAAAAATCAAAGCTAAATTTATCTTAACGAAAAAATAAAATGAAAATAAATTTCAATCAATGATTTAGAGCTGAAATTTACCTTCATAAATTCATTAAATTTCTTAAAGACTTCGAACCATTATTTTGCTACCACCAAAGCTTAATTTTCCATGGCTTCCCCAAGCTTCTTCTTGCTTGCCATAATCATCTATGAGGAGAGAGTGGAGAGAGGTTGAAGACACCCAAATAAAAATAATTCTCATATCTTTCTCCCCTCCCACATGGCCGACTACCCTTTCCATTCCATGCCACATAGATTCCACTCACCAAGAGTGTATAATTGCCCATGCAAAGTGTAAGTTCTTCTTTGTTTCTTTTTGGTCCTTCAAGGTTAGTTCCACATCTTTGCAATTTAGCCACTAGCTCACTTTTACTTCTTGTAATTTAATCCTTAATAATTCAAGTCACATACTAAGTTCACCTCTGAATTCTCATATACTCTCCTTCCTAATTTCTTTAAAACATAACCACTTTACTAATTTGATAACTAATCCTTAGCTCAATTAACTCTTTTACCTTCAATTTGATTGACTTGCTTACTCAATTGATTCAAATTGAGTCTTTAGAAATTCAACTATAACTTCTCAAAACATGATTTACCCTGTAGAACTCCTAGCCCAATTTTTGGTGTATTACACTCGCTACCATGTTAATAGAAATGTATGCTTTGTTATTATTGATGGAGGTAGCTGTACTAACATTGCTAGTACTATGACGGTAGATAAACTCGAATTAGCAACCATAAAGCATCTTCATCTTTACAAGTTGAAGTGGCTCTACGATGGAGGATAACTCAGAGTTACGAAGTAGGTTCTCATACCATTCGCCATTGGGAAATACAAAGACGAGGTACTATGTGATGTAGTTCCAATGCATGTAGGCCATATTTTGTTAGTAAGGCCTTGGCAGTTTGATAAACGCCTGATCCATGATGGATATACCAATCGTATACGCTCACACATGAAGGAAAAAGTTCACCTTGGCACCTCTCTTGCCAAGATAAGTGTACAATGACCAGATTCACATGAAAGAGAGTCTTGAAAAAGCCAAAGAAAAGGAAATAAAAAATAAGAAAGAAGAAAAAATTGGAGAGAAAAAAAGAAAAAACAAATAAGGGAGATGAGAAAAAGAAAGGAAAAGAAAAAGACAGTGAAATAGAAGAGATAAAAAGAAAAGAAACAACAAAATTGAGTGTATTAGCACAAGAGCGAGAAGTGAGGAAACATTTAATGTCCGCACAAAATCTGCTTGTACCTATGTACAAGGAGAATTTCCTTAATGCTAAGGATCTCGAAAACACTTTGCCTCTTTCTATTGTTTATTTGCTACAAGATTTTGAAGATGTATTGCCATATGACATCCCAAGTGGATTACCACCCATTAGAGAATTTGAGCATCAGATTGACTTCATGCTGGGAGTGACCATTCCATATTGACCTGCCTATCGTAGCAATCTAGAGGAAACCAAAGAATTACAAAGGCAATTAACTGAGTTGATGCAGAAAGGCTATGTTCGTGAAAGCCTTAGCCCGTTGCGATTCCAGTTCTGTTGGTTCCAAAGTAGGACAAAACGTGGCGTATGTATGTTGATTGTCGAGCAATTAACCAAATCACCATCAAGTATCGTCATCCTATACCACGACTAGGCGATATGTTTTATAAGTGGATCTAACATCTTTTCAAAGATAGATATGAAAAGTAGGTTTCATCAGATCAGGATGCAAGAAGGTGATGAGTAGAAGACATCTTTCAAAACCAAACAAGGTTTATATGAATGGTTAGTCATGCCATTTGATTTAACCAATGCTCCGAGTACATTTATGAGGTTAATGAATCATGTTCTCATACACTTGATTGGTAAGTTTTGTCTTGTATATTTCGATGATATCTTAATTTACATTCGAACTCTTGATGAACATGTGCAACACTTAAGGTCTGTTCTTAATGCTTTAAGAAAAGAGAAGTTATATGATAATCGTAAGAAATGTGTATTTTGTACTGATAAAATTTTCTTCTTAGGATTTGTTGTGAGTTCTACAGGATTGGAAGTTGATCAGGAAAAGTTTAAAGCTATTGAAGAATGGTCGCAACCTACAAGCATTAGTCAAGTGCGAAGCTTCCATGGACTCGCCAGTTTTTACCTCCGATTTGTACCAAACGTCAGCACTATTGTTGCACCTTTAATAGGCGTTATTAAGAAGAATTTGATATTCTTCTGGGGAGAAGAACAAGAGAAATCGTTCCAAAAACTAAAAGGGTGTTTGACCAAAGCACCTTTACTTTCTTTACCTGATTTTGATAAATTATTTGAGATTGAATGTGATGCATTAGGTATTGGAATTGGAGCAGTTCTAACTCAAGAAGGAAGGCCAGTCGTATATTTTAGAGAGAAGCTTAATGGAGCTACTCTCAATTAACCAATATATGACAAGGAGATGTACGCACTTATACGTGCATTAGAAACTTGGCAATACTATCTATTTCCAAAGGGATTCATCATTCACACTGACCACGAGGCCCTAAAGCACATTAAAAGTCAACATAAGTTGAAGAAAAGGCATGCCCAGTGGGTAGAATTCATCGAGTCTTTTCCCTATGTTATTAAATACAAAAAGGGAAAGGATAATACAGACGCAGATGCGCTATCACGAAGGTATAAAGTTTTAAATACCCTTGATTCTAAATTACTAGGATTTGCTTTTATCAAATATCTTTATAAAACTAACCCCGGCTTTGGCAAAGTTTATAAAGTATG